>JAXCHO010000098.1:23927500-24490000 GCA_036630365.1 Acanthiza pusilla
AATTGGCTAATTTGAACAGGTGCCTCAATCTGAGTCTCCTATATTTGATGTAAATTGTTGAGGCAGTAGGCTGTAGTCCTACAGGATGATAAATTCAAATTGAAACCTTGTTTTCTCTTACTAGGAATTTATAACAAAGTCTAAAGCGTTGATATTTATGTAAAAGAATATTGGTTCTGATTTTTTTAAATTTGCATGTTCCTAATAAGGCTTGTGAGAACTAAGTTTCTGCTGAGTTTTGTATGTGTACATCTGTGTATATAGAAATATTTGGTTTCAAATGTTCCTGTCCTAGAATATGACAGTCAAAGCTTAAAAAGAATTCCTTGTTGATATTTGCCAGTTTATAGGATCTGTGCTTCTCTCTCCATCATGCACACAATCTTTGTATTTTACCCTGAATCCAATCATCTTCTTTTTTCAAAATAGCAAACCGTGCATCCCCAGAATTCATGAAGGGATAAAATGTAGAATACCTACGAAGATTACTGTACAAAACAGAACATGAGAGTGGAAGAGCAAACATATGGCTGTCTGAAACTCTACAGCAAAGTATTAAAACAGAAATATTTAGGAAACAAAATGCCTTGGAATTTTCCCCCTTAACTAGGTACTTTTGCCATTAAAGCAAATAATTAGAAAACTAGTGGGAAAGGGATTAGCCAATTCTTTTATTCGTAAATCATATCTGTTTAAAAACCCCTATTCAGAGAATTTTTCACTTCCCAGGGTTAAAGAAGTAGCCAGATGATTCTGGCTGGAGACGATGCACATTATCCAAAGAAACTGCATGATATTCTTTCACTATGAAAGGAAACTACTCTGTAACAAATGGATAAAATTGCAGTTGTAATAGAAAACGAACACAAAGGCATTTAAAAATAGAAGGCATAAGTAGAATTTTTTGTTCTTCATTCCAATTAAAAGATGAAATTAATTACGCTGTGTTAAAGAAGCCATTCTTAAATGATGTATTCATAGCCACCACTTATCCAGCAATAGTGCTGCCATTATTAAAAGGAATATTGATGAGTTAGATAAAACTCTGTCTACATGTGCAAACAAATGTGATTCGTTCCTTTTTTTATTGCATGTTATTTATGCAATTTGTATCAGTCTGGTGTATTTCAGGCATGTTTTCATGTTGCATGTGCTGTCATATTGTTATACTAAATTATTTTCTCTTTCCATTGTGTTTGTTGTGTTGCTTGTGACATGTGAGAAAATAATATTTAGGGAAAGGACAACTTTTCAATAATTTTAAAAATAGTGTTTGGATTGTGTCTGAATTGTGATGATTTGAATATTTTTGAAGCTTCAAACTTCCAAGTAGAAGGACCTTTATTTTTTTGCTTCTTTGTTTTAACCTCAAAGTCTCTTCTTTTTTTAGCATCTGTTGTATCAAAATCTACTATGAAGCTTAAAATTCCAGTAGAGACTACAGGGCCCAACACATTTACAGTTACTCAAGTCACCCTTGGGCATTTTCTGAAGTTGGTGACTGAGGGAGCTTTATAACTACCATGTTGTACTGTAGGATTTAAGCACTAAGCATATTTTACCTTGAGAACAAATGCTCTTGGCAATTCCTGATTTCAGGAGCAAATTGTGACCTTGGCTTCTACCAACCTTAAAGGAAGATCTGAGCTGCCCAGGCCACTGATTAATGGGGAGAGGAGGCACCAGACTGGGAGTTTAAGACGAGAATAAACAAGGATGGAATAAATGAAATAAAACAACTGCTTTACTCCTGAATCATTTGGGATGGTTATGAGTTGCAGTGAACGCTACATCCCTACGTTGACTTACTTCTGAAGGAGGTGTATAGTTAAAATCAATATCTAGCTTCACTTCTGTGTGAGAACCTGCATGTAATGCTTCCCTTAGCCCAGCACAATCCTCCGGGGATCTATCTGCTATTTCTTTTGCCAAAAAATTACTGGCTTTTTGATGTCAGTTCTTTACAGTAAGATATAAAGAAGTACAGGTATTCCATAAATATATATTTACAGAGCAGCCTCTGTAAAACCCAGTTAACTTTCTTAGAAGGCAAACTGAAAAAGTCACGGTTGGCTTGTAACAACGTTTAATGGGTGCTTGAGGAAATAATGAAGAATTCAATGCAAGCATGAATCACTCCAGAGAACACCAATCTATAGTCAGTAATTTTACTGTCAGAACCTAGAGATTTCACCAACAGGTACTGTGCAGACACTAAAATTAGAAAAAAAATTATGCCCTTTGAAACAACACGTCAGACCCATAGATTACTCATGGCTGTATTATACAATATTTACTTGCAGTTTTCCTTAGGGTAATCGAACTGCTGACTCCATGGGGGTCATATGGGGTAGTGATTTATTCTTAGTCAGACATCCCTATTGTTGACCAAATTTTATTTTAGTATGTGAATTCCTTTTTAAATCCACAAACTAAAGTAATTTAGAGTGATTGAAATTCTAAGTTCAGGTAAGTTATCACTGCTGTACATATAGATAAGCTGCAGAGCCAGTGAATAATGCAAGGAATGAAATTAGGAAGTCTTGAAAGTCTTCGTCAGTAACAGTTTGAATCGCTTTTCCATGGTGATTCACTATTCATGATGCTGAGTATACTATTACTTCTTCTGGATTTGCAACCTTAAAAAAAAAAAATTAAAAAATGAAGCATGCTTTCAATTTTTGTCATTTTTACACTTATTTATTTGCTGTCTTTTGATGATTTACCTCTACTTGATTTGGAATACAATATAGATGTTTAATACATTAATAATATACACTGAAATATGATGACATTCATTCTCTCTGGGTATTTTGTATGACACACTAATATTGCAACCTATGGATGACTTACCTTATTTCACTTTATGCCGAAAAGCAAATGGTTTTTAAAGAAAAGATCCATCCATCCAAACCACCTACCATTGCACTATTCCCTGTGGTATCTCTGTGTTGGTTTAGGTCAGCAGAAATGAATATAAATGAAACAATGGACAGTCATATGTTGATTGCCAAGTGATTAAGATCATATTATGTGAGGGTTGATATTTCTGTGTATTTCTGGTCTTAGAATTTTTTTAGCAATTATACAAACAAACATTACAAGAAAGCTTCCTATATTATAAAATTCTTGTAACAAAATAAGTTATTTTATTTCACTCAGTTTATTAATAATGAAACTAAATGAAAATTAAGTGACATTAATAGGAGACCTGTTTGAAATTCTGGGTGAAAGATGAAGTCTCTAAATTTTATAAGTGGTATTCTGTGAAAATGTATGCTATTTGAGACAGATATGTTCTTAGTCTTAGGACTGTGGAAACTAGAATTGATTTTTTTACAAGAAAATATTTAAACTTCCCTCCTTAATCTTGATAACTCTTACTGATCTAGATAGTTCCAGGAAATAATATGGACTTTGGTTCTCACATTTTTCGCTGTTCTCATTTACAAGGAAGTCTAAAGACAGTGAAAAGCTACATGCATGCAGGGTTGTAGCCTCAGTGATTTCTTTTTTCTTTTTTTCCCTTTTACCTATTCTTGAATTAGGGGAAAGCAGGAGTAAAAAGGTGAAGTGAAAAAAAAAAAGGGTTGCGTTCTGAAATGAGGAATAAGAGAGATCTTGGGATTGGCTACTTTATGAGCTTCTAATTTACATAAAACATTTCAATCATAGGCATGGTATTCAAATAGGGAAGATTTTCAAAACGGTTGTAAATAAGGAAAAAGACAGGAATTACTGCACCCTGAGTGATTTTCTTATTGCTATAGAAACTAAGTGATGATTTACTTGTTTCATTTTGATTCCAAGAGGACAGGAAATGCTATGTAGTTTCAGACAAAGCAGTGAAATTAAGAGCCAACAATTATCAGAGAAATTCTAATAATTTAGCTGTGTGCCATGAAAATTAGCATGTGTGACATGAAAATGCAATCTTTGCTAACTTTGGTGGTGTCTGTGAATTACAAATTCTTTTTGGTTTGTCTTTGTGAGAGGTCATGCTAGCCAAGAAAAAACAAGGAAAGGAAGGATGCCGAAGATTTTCAGACTCTGAGAATATGCTGTTTTTATTGCTTTTCAATGGAATAATATCTGTGCACATAAAAACTCCATAATTCCTTCAAGAGTGGCGGAGGGAGTAATTTAAAACTATTGGGTTTGTCCTTGAACCTTTTTTTCCATTCCTTTAGGTCACAGGTCTCTAGAATATTCACTAAGCCTTCATTATTAGGCTATCTTTTCCAGAAAATTGGTTCAAGAGGACACACGTTTAACTTCTACTGGACTTTCTTTCCTTAAAGGAAGAAAGTGTTAACTGCTGAATATTTTCCTGCATGCATTGCTAAGCTCCAACTGGGAATCTGAAGGGTATGCAGGCATTTTCTTACTGTTCAGCTACACTGGTACTCTTCCTTATAAATATGGCTGGCAAGCTCTACCAAGAAATGGTAGAGTACTGTCACCCTTCAGTACAAGAATGCAAAACCTACTTTCTGACACTGCATATTCTGAATTAACTTGAGTAGATGTTTCAAATCTGTGTCAGTGACAAATAGTGAAATATCCTGCTGACAATATTATGCTTTGAAAAGATGATGATGATGATGGCGATCATTACGATCGTTATTATTATTGTTATCATTGTTATCTTTATTATCTAGGTCACTTGAGTATACATTGACCCAAGAGGTCAAGATCCTAAACATAGTGTACAAAAATAACTTCCATTTCAATTAACTCTCCTGCTGATTACTTGAAGTCATTATAAAGTTTTTTAATATTCCATTGAATAGATGGGTAAAACTTTTCTTTTGACTATAATGTAAATTACATAAGGTACAAGCTAGATGTGAAATTTTTGTAACTTTTCCAGCAGAAGCCTTTTCTTATGGCAAAAAAGGTAGCAAAACCAATTTCCCTTGAGAATAGTGGATAAATTAATGGGCATATGGTGCCTTTTGTTTCCTCAAAGCAGCAGCAGTTTTACTTGCAGTTTTACAATTACCTTCTCATCATTCTTGATTACTCATTTTACCTTTGCTATGATCATGTTGAGAGTAAAGAATGCGAGGCCATGTTCCTGATGTTGAAAGAGAGAAGAAAATACAGGCTATTCTGCATAAAAATAATTTGAGAACATTGTCAAACTTATGACTTGTGTTAGAGCTCTGCAGATAGGAAAAACCCACAAACGTCTTCACACCAAAGTCTTAACTAAGCATACCTTTCATTTTAGGAAGATTGCATAAAATTGAAATGAAAATGGTTACTGCTGTTGGCATATGTTTTCAATAAAATTATTAACTTTTTTGGTCCTCCTTTCCCGTGCACCAGAAAGATAGAATCATTCCCAGAGATAAATATTAAGAGTTTTAACTCAGAGAAGTACCTAAAAAACCCATTTAATTTGCAGTTTACCAAAGATGGGATTGCCAGACCGTTCTATAAGTGCTCAGGATAATATCCCTGGAGAACTCTGAAATATGTGAAGTTCTCAAAAAAAAGAAGATGAGGAGGATAATATAATTACTTGCAAGAGAGCCAGTAAGTGAGTCAGTATATTCAGTCCTGAAAAAGTTGATGGAATTGAAATCACAGATTGTTCACAAAGCAAATGAATCTGGATAAGTTTGAAGTTAGTGATGAACTGTTCCAAAAGCAGGGGTTTTCTGCTAAAAACAAAAGTTTAAACAGTATACCTGATAATGTTTGCCAACTTTGATGGATAAAAGGTGTGAAAATTAATGTTGTTTATTCTGCAAGTGTGGAAGGTTGTTAAATCTAGTGTGAGTGTCTAATTATATTTAAAAAGACAAGAAACTCAGCTATCCTAACACTAACCTCTAATAAAATGCCAAACTAAATATTAGGAAAATGTACTGAACACAATAGTGTTATTTTAGCACATCTGATTAAGCAAAAACATTGCAAGTGTTGACAGATCTTTCATGTCCTGTTAAACTGAAACTTATACCAAATCAAATTCACTTTTAATTATTTTCCTTTAAATTCTTCGTGAGGAAAGGATCTTTTGAACATCTTACTAGCTTTATTGATCTGTTCTGTGTTGTCTGTCCATTGCTGTTGTAGGTGTTGGTCCTAACAATTTGATTTCAGTTTTGACTGTAAATAGAGAAAATTCTAGATATTTTTGTTTATTTTTTCCTTCCTCTTGATGAAAACGGAGACTTTATAATAATGGGGGGAGGGGTTGTGGTGTAAAAGTGATGACTTTTCCCATCACTACAAGAATAAGTAGAACCCAACCAGCTGAAAATGGGGTCTTTCCGTTAGATTAAAATGCTGTGTTTTGGTATTTTGACTATAGAAGCAACTGGAATATCTTGTGGGGGAAAAATAATGTTCTGTTAGATAATTTTGCAGTTTTGCATATATCGAAATTCTAAAGTTTCTAACGTATTGAAGTAAAAAGTATTCTGGCAAATTTCCATTCCTTCATATCCTTTTGAGTAAACTGTTTTGACATTACTTCAGTTCCTCTTCTGGCCCATATATCAAATGGTCAAGCTCTGCTGGAAATCTTCCTGAAATAACCATCTGTTTTTATACACACTGTGCACTTTTTAAACTTACTCATTGATATCTCTCACTTGGTTCATACTGTTTCTTCAACTCTATTTAAATAGCAAAGCTCTTTTCCTCCCTTTCTACTTCTTGCCATTGTTTTCCTTTCCATTGCCTTGATTTTTGCCTCTCATTTGTCTTGCCTCTCTTTTCTTTAGTAGACTGCTCAGTACGAATCCACTAGAAAATTTTCCCCTTCCTTTCTTATAATACTACAAAATATCTGAATGTTCTTAGTTCTTCACAAAAGCCAGTATTTGTGAGTAGGTCTATTACGTGTAACTCTGTGTAACTGTGACCCTTGATGGAAACATTAATAGAGAAGATGAATGACTTATGCAGTCAATATGAAAAGCTTGTGCAGTGTAATTTCATTTCATATTCTCAACAGAAATTAAATGAACATGTCACATCATCAAGAAATGGCTGAGAAGCAAGGAATAAAATACAGTCCTGATATCAATATTGTATTTCCTGTGAGGAGGCAACACATTGTTAGATGTGGAATGCACACTTGATAACTCAGCTGTCGAGTATAGGTTTGTGTTGAGTAACTAGGGAAAAACTGGGGAATGTGGGACAGGGGCAAACTCTGTGTGACACTGTTCTAAGATCCTAATCAATGCAGTTATGAAATCACTTATGGCCCCTAGACTGAATCTGCTGTGTTCTGTTTTCTAGATAATTGTTTTGCAGGTAGAGTTGAGCTCTTCAAAATTGGTGCACTGAGGATGAATTACTTCAATAAAAATTCTATTAAAACTACAGAAAGTTCTCTCTAAGATTCTGACACATTTGAATGGATGAGCAAATACATGCAATCTAGTAATCTAATGAGCAACAGTAGAGTTTTAGGAGCCTTTGTTTTGGCCCAGATTGCTTAAATGCTAAGAATCACATTTAACAGAACAATAGAATTGTTCGCAGCTGTAAATAGTTGCTATCTGACATTAATGTATGTCACTGCGTAAGCCTTTTCCTTAGAGCTAGTGGAAAGCATTTCTCTTGCTGGTTTACATTTATCCCTAAAGCATAGGTATTTTCTGTCTTAAGTAGACCATGTAGTGATTTAAATGTTTCCAATATATGATTAATATAGCTAGGTCCCTGCCTTGTGATCATTTACATATGTTATTTGTCTCATTATACCACACAAATTCAGAATAGTTTTCCCCCACAACGCAAGATTACCTTTAGTGCATTAGTGCCTCCCTACCTCCCTTTTGTTCCTTTCTTGAGAAAGGGGACAGCAGTACACGACCCTGTGGCCAGCCCATAAATAACACACTGAAGTTTAGAAGCCTCGAGGTCTCCCCTTCGACCTGGAGTTCTGGCACCTAAATATAAATAAGTCAATATAAGAAGGTAGTCATGCCAAAGTGGTAACATTTGGTGACTGTTGACACTTTCTGAAGAATGTCATAGTTAGCCTTACTATAGATTATCGTAGTAGTATTTGTCTATAGAAGAAGAAAATAAAAACCAACTCAACAATAAAATATCAGCAAGTAAATGCAAGATTTATTTGCTGAAACCAGTACCTGAATACTGGTGGTGCATTTTGCTGTGGCAGTATCCTTTAAAGATTACTGAATACTTAATCTTTTTAGGATGCTACCTGCTGGAAGCAAGTAAAGCAATGCATTTTTAAGGGTAAATGATAATTTATAGCTGTTGTTATGTAAGATCTATTGTGCAAAGTACATCAAACTAGTCAAATCATATGTTTCTTCTCCGTGATGTCATTTTGCCAGTTCTGAGAACATTTTTCAGAAGTTAAGAGACTGACAAAAGCAAGGATATAATTTATATGAAAGTTGGAGGAAAAAAAATATCATTAATTGTGCTTAGCCAATGAAAGAATTGGGGAGAAAAGCCTGAGAAGACTACTGAGAAAAACTAAGATGACTTGATTAGATGTTATTAATCCCAACATCCCTATCATTCATGGTAATTAGTTAATGATTGCTGTTCAGTTTTTTACTTCTCTCAGATTGTGATCTTATTTTTGTTTTTCAGAAGATTATTTAATGTTTACAGATTTAATTTTATTACAACTTTTAGTTTTTTGTTGTTTTTTTTTTTTTTAACGTACTTGTACCCTATGTGCATACGTGCTTTATAGATCAGTCATGATAGAGTGATCACAAGAAATTTTTCATAAAAGGACATTGATAATTGCCAGACTATCAGGCACTCTCTTGAGTGGATGTGATCACAGCAGAGATTCCCATGAAGCCAGGAATTCAGGGATTTCTTTTATACTGATCATTAAGGAGACTGCCATAAATATTCTTCAGTTAAATAACTGCTGAAGAAATGATTGGGGGGAAAAAAAGTCTAAGTTTATTATGTATAAGAGCATATTATATGTGTGTAATGAGATCTCTAGTATCAGATGCATAATACTGTTATGTTTTAACATGTAATAGAATATTGTAATAATAGACTATTTTACAAGAAATAGAATTTAATCATTTAGTAGACACATTTTCACTCAAATATAGCAGTTTAATACATTTCTTGTGCAAGGCTAATCATTAAGACTTTTCAGTTGTCTAATTTAGGTTCTTTCAAATTGTATACATTGTGTGATGATTAAAGAACTTCCTGATATTTACATGTCTTGAATTATTGAAGACAAATATTCAACTTGATCCACTAAATACTTCTTCAGTACTCCTTGGGGTCAATAAAAGATGCTCCCAGACTTTATTGAGCTACCTATGAAACTGGATTCCATGACAGAATTCCCTTTTTTAAAGTAAGAGTGAAGATCTTGATTTTGGAAAGAATTCAGTCAAGATACTATTATATAATTTTATATCTATACCCATGTCATTACATTCTTTCTGGTTTCAAGTGCTATTCCTACAACTTGTCTCCTAAATTAGGATTGACCTACCTCTCTGCTGCATTGTTTACTTCATAGAGATAAGATGTATTCCAGGAAGCTGTACAGTTGTCACCTGCTGCTTGCTTGACATTGGACACAGACACCACAGGGCAATTATCTCCTGATTGCATTTGAGCAACACAATAATGTGAGCGTGAACCTGTATCTTGAAAAGTGCAGCAGAGAGCGTCTAAGGTAATTTCAACCGTGCACTCAATTCGCTGAGTAAAAGTTGGCAATTTTCAAAAGGCTAAATTCAAGTTTGTTGAGCATCAGTGTAGTATATTTTGGTGGATGCCTGCTCAGACCCTTCAAAATCAAATGTGGTAAATATAAGCATCAATTTTACTGGTGAAAAGATCTCAATGGAAATAAATTTTCTATCTTTATTCTTCTTTATAGATATTTGTGAAAGAAATACCGTTTCTTATTGATTTCAGTCATTGGAAATAGAACCATCTAACCTATGCAAGAAAGAGTAATTAAAGATCAATAAGGGAAAAAAAAGGAAAAAAAATGTCAGGCACTGGTGGGTGTGCCAACAGGTAAAATAGCCATCTTTTGTGTAATTTCTTTTCCTTTGTAAGTTGTTTTCTTCATCCTGCTTTGATGTCGATATGCGCTGAAATTGAAACTAATATTGACACAGACTTACACAAAATTAGTATGCCTAACATGACTATTTAATGGTAATTCAGGGTTCAGGATTACCTGCTAAATGAAGTCCCATGGAGTGTGTTCATTAAACAAATAGAGATTTCTTTTCCTACAGATTTGCTTGGGCGTTTTTTATTTTGTTTGATTGCAGGTTTTTGAGGTTTTTTTATACCCAAGTACTTCAGTTATTTTTTCTTAGTTTTCTTTGTTTTCACCATCTGGATATTGGCAGCTGGCAGTTACTGTTCCAAAAAGCATTTAGCAATATGGATCCAAAATATAATAGATGCCTCTTGGAAGATTTCTAAGTTTAAAGAGCCTCCAACATTTTGTAATACTGCTGAGCCCTGTATTTAGTGATGCTTGTCAAAATGTTTACTCTAGTGTCTTTACCAACATTGATGAAAATACAGTATTTAACAAAAGAATTGGACATTGCATGGAATTTCACCATCAGGTAATACCCATTTCCATACTTAGAGGTATCCCTGGTGTATGCAGCTCCGTACTTAGTTGTGCTGATAAGTAAATACAACATTTTTTGTATCCTTTTATTAAGATATAATGCAACTTTGCAGCCTGAAATTGGCGAGTATGCTTCCTTGTGCCAAAATGATTTTTAAGAGGAAACATGTCTTGTACTTCAGGACATTTTGCCATCTCAGGAAGATTGTGCAGATGGGCAATGAGGCATGTGAAAAGGTTGCAGGAAGAAAAATAACAATACTTCTATTTACCAAAGGGAACTCTGTTGGCAACAATAGTGAATAAACCTCTTCTTGTGTTAGTCTCTTCAGCTTGAATTCCGAAATGCAATTTATTTCATTTTATCTCTGACAGACCATTCACTTAACTTCAAGAACGGCTTTAACTGTGGCTTGTGCAGCTGTTTATCACAAGTAAATGCTGAAAGGACACATGTAAATGATATCTGTTGCACTTAATTTTTATACACTGGACATGAAGAAAATGTACAACATGCTGAGATCAAATGTCTGTGTGGCTGAAGGACAAAATAAACTGGTTTTTCAGTAATGCACACTGCTTAGGCTGCTTGTTTGTGGGATTATAAGTGTTTAAGGGAATTTTTACCCATACTGTACGAGGAAAGGTGCAAGGACATTGTATATCTATTGAAAAATAAGGAGATGATAGTGTTTGAAGTGTTACCTTAGTCCTCAGCATTTTTTAATATCCTATATTTTCTTCTTCATTCATCCATGACTCACTTCTCCAACAATCCTACTGTGGCAGTAATGTACACAAATTTTTTCTCACTGTCTTGGCATGAAGAATATGTGGGAGTGAGCCATGAATATTTACTTCCTAATTGGTTTGCCTGTATCAGTGAAAAGCACAGTATAATGCTCAAAAGGTTTTTTTTTTCCCTTTCAGGTTGTCTAAAAAATATTTTAAAGTATTGTTGATTAACCTAAATATTGCAATCATATATTACACATTTCACAGAAAAGTTGAACTTCATACGTTGCTGGGTTATTGATGACTCAGAGCTGGCAGCTGTTCACTGTCGTGTACAGATGAGAGCCCACTTCCCAGCAAACAGGCATCCTAAAAATAGCCTCTTAAGAGGTGCCAGGAATCTGCTACTAAGTGCACCCATTCCCCTCAGATATGGCTGATGTGAATGAACCCTAAGACCTATCAGCAAGGCAAAGAAGCAATTTTTAAAATTTTTTGGCCTTTTCAGGAATAGTTTGGTGAGCTGAGAGTTTACTCAGGAAATTTCTTTTGCAGACATCCTAGAATGGCTGAAATGAAAATAAAAGTGTAAAGAAAAAAATTACAGAGGCATCACCTCTAAAATGTATATTTGAAATTGTGTACTGTTAATTGAAACTATGCCTTAATCAGGATGGCTCATGACTGATTCATTCTGCCCTTGGAAACAGATGTTTCTGCGTGGTGATACTCAGGGTCATGGCCATCCCAGGAATTGTTCAAAGGGCGTGTGACTG
This sequence comes from Acanthiza pusilla, assembly GCA_036630365.1. NCBI lineage: Eukaryota > Metazoa > Chordata > Aves > Passeriformes > Acanthizidae > Acanthiza > Acanthiza pusilla. Next base: position 23,939,615 of record JAXCHO010000098.1, read on the forward strand.
GTGACTTGGAGACATGGTTTAGGGGGGAATGGAAATGGTGCTGGGTTAATGGTTGTACTCAATGATCTTGGAGGTCTTTTCCAACCTTAGGGATTCTATGATTCTGTGATTCTGTATTGGTCTCTTCTGATTTTGAGGTAATCTAGTCCTTCCAGCTTCCTGTTTGAAGACTGGGGAGAGAAAATTCTATCTAGAGGTAGAGACTTTCCTCCTCCTTTACGATGAAGTGAACCTTCCTTCCCTTAAAGCCTTTTTGCTTATGCTGCTTGCTGGTCACATTAGGTACAGATGAATATGTGGAAAATACAGACTTGGCTGGGAAAAAAGGAGTCCCAACAAGGGTGGAAAGAGTCAAATCCTGTTAACACAGCAGTAGGAGATCAATCCTTGTAGGGCTTGTGTGTGAACTATTATGCCTGTAAAATAAATGCAAGAAATCTTCAGCCTAAGGCTTTTCAGGTTGGATGCCAGGCTGAAAAATACGAGTGGTGATCATTCCTGCAAACTGTTTCCCTGCTCATGTTGCTCATTTCATGATCTTTCAGTCCAGATCACAGTGTTTGCTAATATATGATGTATCAATTACAACATCCCTATCTAAGAAGGTCTTAGGCTTGCAAAGGTTCAAGATCTTGCCCATGCTTGGCTTCAGCTGATGCACATTACAGCATACTGATGCTTCATGGACATGAACGTTTTTATTATGTGAAACACTTGTATGAAAAACTTGTATCAGGATATTATTTTATGAGAAATTTGAAGCCCATTTGAAGAAATCTGTTCCATAGCTCAGTCTATTACTTTTACTGCACAGAAGGCTGTTGGGGTAGATTTCCCAATACACGGAGTTTCTGACTTGCTGTTCCTCACTGTTGGGTGACAGAGTGCCTGGCTATCTCATGACTGCTGTGGACAAACAGATGTGATGAAATAAAAGTGTATCTACCTCATGAGAACCATTGATTTCTTTCCATGGCCTTCTCCATACTTTTTCGATATGGTAGAACTCCTATGGAAAGAATTACTTTTGGCTTTAGGTTACAACAAAGGCAGCATTCCATGCTTACATATGCAGAAAATCTTTTATTAAGAGGTGTGTCAGGTTGTTTTCATTTGGATATAAAATAGGACTTCTTTTAATAAAGTTACAGAGTTGTTTAATAAAAAGGTCTATGTGAGTATTGTCATCTAAGGATGAAGCAAATCATGAGGGAGAGCCTTTACCAGCTGCTGTATTCATACAGGTTATTTCTTTCCCTAGCTTCTCCCTCTCATCTAACTTTCTACTTTTCTTCTGTGAATTCCCACCTTTGACATTGATTATCCTTTGACTTTGCACCCTCTGATTTTGTCACATTTTCCTTATTGTCCTCAGCTTGACATCAAAGCTCTCTGCAACTCTTTCAGTACAAAGTAGTGATCTTCTTGTATAAAGTGTAAAGTAACTGATACTATTTTTCTTTGGAAAAGAAGTACTTACTTTTGTTTAGCTAAAGAAATAAAAATTAAGAACAATATAGGGAAAATTTCTGTTTTCAAAATAGATTCTTCCACTTAATTTCTCATAGGCTTTTTCTGGACAGGCTGCTTTTATCAGCACAACCACCTGTTAACTCTTACCTAATTTTCCAATTCAATGGGAAAGTTCCTGTCCTACCAATATTAATATGAGATGTAATAATCAATCACCAAATTTTGAAGGGGAGAGCTCCATCCTATCCCTTAAGTATGGAGGCCAGTGACACCCTGAAAGGGGCTAATGGCCAGACATACATCTTTTTGGCATTCAACTGCAAAAGGCAATTTTGTCCATAGACAAATCCTAGATATTCTGGATCTGGCAGATTAATACAAGGTGTTTGACAATAGGTCTTCCCAATCCTCTGTGTTTTGTCAGGATAGGTCCTCATTCCAGTAGTTTTCAGTGGCTTCTTGGTTTGCCAAAATTTTGTAGTCTTCTCTGGATCTCTAGGAAAAAATTACATTCTTAATTACTTTTGAAACTTCTGGGACTGCTGGCATTCACAGGACACATCTCAGCTGTGCTGGCTCTATGGATCTCATGATTATGGTCTTATTCTGAGCTGTGCATTTGCACTCAGAGATTATTTCTGAGCACACACTGTTACTCTCTGGAAGAGAACTATGCCCTTTTTCCCCAGAAGCATCCCCAGTTGAACCGCAGGGCAGAAGTCAGGATAAAGCAGATCACCTTTCTGATGTCCAGTCTCACATGTAAAAGTAAAGCAAAATCAGCACTTATACAGTGTATGTTGAACAAATAAGTAAAGAAGATCCAGGTTTTAATTCAATGAGATATCAGTGAGATAAATTTTCACTCAAGGGTGTTTCACCAATGCAAAATGCACGGGAAATTAATCCATAATATGGAACTGTTGCATTTTGTGTTTTACGGTTTGATCTGTGTAACTTGGTTGACTTTTTCAAAAACAAAAATCATCAATGCCTGCTGTGGGTTTCACTTTATATAATTTGATTAACTGAAGAAATCTTACCGTGGCTTTTCTATCCACCATTCCTTTCCTTCGCTGCTGATCAGAAAGGCAGAATGACTTCTATATGTATTTTTTGTCTATTATTTTATGCAAAAATACTGTGAAGGTTTCTCAGTCACTGCAGTTCTGAAGCTAAAAAGGCAACCTAGGAGTTCATCATAAATATTATCTGGGGGGAAAGGGTGATTCTTGTGCTTTTCCTATCTTACCCAATATGTGGAAATGGCTTATAAAATACATTGAGAGATTGAGGGTGAGAAAAGCATTACTTTCCATTTCATTTGGTTCTGGACAAGCAGAGGAATGTAAGCCAAGTCTTTTCTACTGCCAGGAAAATTCAGTCTTACTAATGGTCTTTCTAAATGTTCAGCGAATTCATCTTGCTGGCACTGCTTATTAACTAAGGCCCAGTGCAGCATGAGCTGAAATAGAATAATTGGCAATTCATTGTAAACATGACTAGTTTTATGTCTATTTTTCATTTCTTCTAGACTGGTGTTTAGTATTTATACTCCAAAGTAATTGGATTCCTTCCTGTCTTCCAGCTGTGGGGCTTAAGGAATTTCTTTTTCTGAGTGAGGTGTGTGTCCTGTATTTAAAGTGTCCACTTTGAGTTTTGTAGAAAACTCCTCTTTGTCTCAAGCAAAAAAAAAAAAAAAAAAACCAAACAACCCACAAAGGATCTCATTTCAAAATACAGCAATCAAATTTCAAACTCAGGATACTAGACACAGAATCAGACTTTTCAATGTTCTCTCAGAGATGATAGGTTGCATGTTGAAAAGTGGATATAAAGGAATGTGTGTTTAATGTGAAAATCATGACAACAGATAAAATAATTGAACCCAGAACAGGAATATGCAGAAGGTATGATATTGTGGAATGTTAACCTTGACTGGACGCCAGGTGCCCACCAAGCTGCTCTATCACTTCCCCTCCTCAACTGGACAGGGTGAGAAAATATGATAAAAAGCTGATGAATCAAGATAAGGGACAGAAGGAGATCACTCATCAGTTACTGTCATGAGTAAAACAGCCTCAAATTGAGAAAATTAATGTCATTTATTGATAATTAATAAGAGAATAGGGTAATAAAAAACAATCTAAAAACCACCTTCCTCTGTCTTTCCCTTCCTACTAGACTCAACTTTACTCTTGATTTCTCAACCTCCTCCCCCCAGGCAGTGCAGGTGCTCAGGGAATGGGGGTTGTGGTCAGTTCATCACACATTGTCTCTGTCGCTCTTTCCTCCTCAAACTCTTTGCTCACTCCAGGGTTGTGTCCTTCCCATAGGGGACAGTCCTTCCCGAACTGCCCCAACAGGAATACTTTCCACAGGGTGAGTCCCTTCAGGAGGAGGCTGCTTTAGTGTGAATCCCTTATGGGCTCACAAATCCTGTCAGCAAGCCTGTTCCAGTGTGAGCTGCTCTCTACAGGGCCACAGGTATTCCCAGAAAAACTGCTCCAGTGTGAGCTCTCCAAGGGTCATAGCTTCCTTCTGGGCACATCTGCCTGCTCTGTCATGGGGTCTCTGTAGGCTGTACATGGATAACTCCTCCACTGTGTGCTTCCGTGGGCTGCAGGAGGACATCCTACCTCACCATGGTCTGTGTGGGAATCTGTGCTCCTGGGTGCCTGTAGCACCTCCTGTCCCTCCTTCTTCACTGCTGTCTGCAGGGCTGTTTCTCTCACATATTTTCATACCTCTTTCCCAGCTATATTTGTGTATAATTTTTTCCCCTTCTAAAGTACATTATCCCATAGGCACTTGTAGTGTAGCTGATGAGCTTGGCCTTGGCCAGTGGTGGGTCAGTCCTGGAGCTGTATGGAATGGCTCTGTTGGACACAGGGGAAGCTTCTGGCATCTTCTCACAGAATCCAACCTGGGACTCTCCCACTACCAAAAAGTTGCCAAGCACACCCCATACATTTACAATGAAAGAGTAACCTTCAGAGAAAATCCTCATCCAGCCTAGGTTACACATTCTCCCCTTTCCACCCTCCTGTGTGTCACCAAAGCTTTCTATATAGTGAAGCAGATTCTTTCTAGAGGTCAAAAGTTCTGTTTCTTGCATCTCTTTTTTTTTTTCTGTTTGAAAGCTAAGAAAAGGTCAGAGAAGGAGAAAGAGCTTGTAAGGTCTAATGGTTGGGTTAAGTACGAACATGATCAGGGTATTTGGGTTTCAAGGTTTCTCTACGGTAAGGATGAAAGAAAACATGCTTTATTTTATTAATAATACTTACAATATACTGTTGTAATGTCATTACAACCTAGTCTTTAAACCTTCTTAATGCAGCAAAATGTTTCCCATAATTTAAACATTTAAATAAGGTTTTTGTGTTTATTAAACCATGGTCTTATACCATCCACTTTTCATATGCATAATAAATTCTCTTTCCTAAAGAAATTTATCAGAGTGCATGCTTTACAGAAATTTACTCAAGAAGTACCATTTCCTACATGGTAGTAGAGGATGCCTCTGCAAAATGAATGCATTCAAGTTGATTCTTGTTCTTCATTTTGCAGAATGGAAAAAGAACAGGCTTGCAGACAATATCTAAGATAGTAGCTCATCTAACAAAGTATTTTCGAAGTAAGGAGACTGTAGGAAACAAAAGTAACTGATAAAAAATATGTTCTTTTGCATCTTACTGTTTTAAAGGAAACTATTTACTGAAAACCTAAATTCCCAAATGGTACTTGGGTTTTACTGTATTATGGTTGAGCTGATAAAGTGCATCACTTGTTGTGTTTGGGTTTTCTGTTAATTTTCACTGTTCTTTTCTCACAGAGGAACCTGGTGTATTTTTAAAGCATTAAAACACAGCTTACAACTAGCTTGTCTTCATTCCTTTATGCATTACATTATAAATAAACCTTTAAAAAAGGTAGAATGCATATTTAGTTGGTATAAATTCGCTGTCCTTATTGACTGCAATAAATGTTGACAATTTGTATTACTAAGTGTCTGGAAAGCAAGCTTTCTTTCAGTTGTAAATATAAGAAATACACCACAATAATACAAGATATAGACTGTAAATCCAATCAGCACTTCCCTTTACTTGTTCAGAAAGAAATATAATCATGAGTTTAAGAGTACATGGTATAACTTACACTTGAAGAACTTAATGTCCAATGTGTTCTCCTAGAAGGCTCAATGATTACAGTTTATTCACTGAAGTAATTGTGAACATGCAATTATTTCTTCCATTACTAATAATTACCTACCCATTTTACTTAGACATAAAAACCAAGACAAAAAAATTAAATTAAGGGAGCCTGAAAAAGAGGAAAAATTTATGTTCTTTACTTGTGAACTCTAAAATAAAATATACAGAGCCAATGGGCCAAAAAATTACTTTTGCTAAACAGTTACATAACCCTTGTTTCTTATTTCGACTTTCTGTAGAACTCCAGTCAAATGGAAATCTGCATCTTTAGCCTTTTTTTTTTTTTCCTGGCATTCAGTTTCTTGCCTAGTATCTCATTAGGTTTTGCAACATAATGTGTGCCTGTGGTTTTTGTATCAGTGATTTTCTCTTATGAATATTGATACCATTACCCATGCATAGAATTGCAGCTGTGAAGATAGAACTTCTAAAGGTATCTATTTATATGAAAGAACAAGTCCTACTGAAAACCTTGGTCTTTGAGCAGAACTATTATCAGCTCGCAGTGAATGCCATTATGGGGAAATATAAAACAGTGCTATAAAAATCACTGATTAGAGTGTAGGATCTTTGGGACAGGGAGTCCTTCTTGGACTATAAATTTGGAAAAGAAGTTAGGATCCACAGTCTCTAGTTTATCTAGATGAGAATATTCATAACTTGTCTTACCTAGGACCCATTTTTCCTGTGTGAATAGTGTTTGTTTTGAGGCTTGATGCTGTAGATCGGGTATCTAGGTGCTCTCAGAAATAATATATTAAATAATCAAACACCCCAAAACAAAGCATAAGGTCTTTGCATATTCATGTCACATTCCCTTCTCTTTTTTTTAAGATAAAGGATTGAGGAAGAGAGAAGTGTCTTTATCTCTGGTTTCTGACAAAGCTGTCTTTCAAATCTCTGTTATAAGAGAACAGACAAATCCTCTGGGTATATTTACTGGATCACTCCAAAGAGTTGGTTACCTTAATACAAACAGTATTGGAGCAGAGATCCTTCTAATGCTGCAACCCCCTGACCTCCTCCCATGGCAATGGGACATTGAACATTATTACTTGTTTTTCATACAGGCATACAAAAAAAAAAAAAAAAAAAAAAAAAAAAAAAAAAAAAAAAAAAAATTCAGCATCCTCTCTAAAGCTTTCTTCCCAGGAACACGTGAACTGAAAGCAAACTTAAGTGTATTAGTTAGTCTGATTTTTGGATAACCTCGTTTCAAGCAATAACTACATGGAGTTTTTCTATACAATGATAATTTGCAGTGAAGTATACATCCTGAAAAATAGGACAAATCACAGAAGAACTTTCTTTCCTCTGAACTATACCGAGCTCTATTAAGTTCAGGACTGATGCTGTAAATATGATAGCAGTATAGCTCTTCAGAGTAAATAAAAACCGATTATGGGAACATTTTCAAAAGGTTCACGGCATCTTTTCAGCATCATTGCTAACTTTATTTTTCAGTAAAACTCTTGCTAAACACCATGGGAGGAATCAATTGTGACAAGTAGGAGGACTAGTTATTGAGATGTCATCAGATTGCTCATAATCACATATTTCCCCTGTGGATTTGTGCTTCAGTTCACACACTTAAAGTCCATTCACATTTTAATGTGATTACAGCTTTGCTGTATTTGTTTGGTAGGTTGTATTTGTTTACACCAACTACACATATTTTAAAATAAACCTAGTCTGACAAACACAAAACATACCCAGATCTGTTTTTAGCATTCATTCTTCTCATTCTTCAAAGTAAATTTCCTTCAGACAACCTAGGTATTATTCCTGTGCCCCAGATTTCTCTTATTTATTCTTGCTTACCTGTCAAAATCCCACAGCTTCACCAGTTATTTGAGTAGTGACAACCCGCCTGGTGGTTAGGTCATGCCTCCCTCTTTGCATTTTTTCCTCCGAAGTTAAGGAGAAAATCCTGCATGGAACCACAGCTTTCTCCCTCCAACATACTCTTAACTTGTTGAAGTTTGGGGTTTTTTCTTTTTTTTTTTTTTTTTTTTTTTTTTTTTTTTTTTTTAACATCACTGAGGTGGTGAAAAGACAATTTACACAAAACACCTGATCAGAAAAAGATCACCTACAGCAGCAGTAAAAATTGTAGAAGGAAAAATAGTAAAAAAAAAAACATTTTGAGGCATCTCACCTCACAAGAGACAGCATTTCTGTGGTTCATTTGTCACTAGAAGGTGATAGTTCTTTATCAAATGTTAACTTCCATTGGAGGAAAAGCAGAGCACAAAGAGAAAATGTGCTCAGATTCCAATTTTTAAACTTTTCAGTCATTTTTTATGGATCACTTCAAGGTCTCAATTATGAAGCCAAATCATGCACTCTCTCTGACAAATGCATCAAGGCTTGACACCTCTTCTGGTCAGGTTTCATTTGTGTGTGATGAAATTTCTTCACTTACTCAGGCAAACTGAAAGCATGACTGTTGATTAGTGATTTTTAAGCAGAAGGCTTTCATACTGAAACAGAGTGTGTGTGAATTTAAGTGAGGCTTTGTCACCTGTGAAAGATACTCTGGCTATAAAAATTGAAAGTATAATGGAAATTAGTTTTTATCAGATGAGAAACAAAATACAAAGATAAAGAAAAATAAAATCCAGGTAAATTTGTTGTAATTATTCTGTATTCAAATAATAATTTGTCACTTTATCCATAATAAGTTCTTCCTTCATAAGTCAGTCCTTCATTCCTAAAGAAAGCTAGGCAAATGTCTTTTTATTCAATACCTCCATTTGTCTTTAACAGTAGAATTCCTTTAAGAAAAGATAGTAATATCTAAATTTAGGGGGTTTTGGCTTAATTTTCCTTGAAAGAGAATTATTTATGGAATTCGATAGATCTGTTTGCAGAAATGACAAGAGACAGTGATCCAAATGAACAGTTTATACAATATATTCTGACTTCTTTGTTCCTTGTTTGTCATGATACAACAGAAATTATGCTATTTAGAGTTCTACTGAAAATCTGAAATGCCTGTACATGTCAAATAGATTGTCTTCCCATAAAAATACATTGTGACTCAACAGCACTTACCTTCATCAAAGGTAATACACTTTGTGTTCTCTATTTACTTTTCATAATGGCATACAGGGTCCTAATAAATCTAAACAGGAATAACATCAATTTATTTATAATTTTTAATTGTTTTATGTCTTGCCTATTACTACTATTAATGTGGCCTGGTTTCAATATTTTGTGCTAAACCAGTAATATTTTAATTTGCTATTATTTTTCATGATACAGAAGTTCTGACATCTCTCCTGTCCAAGTCCATTATCTTTGTACATCTTAGCAGCTTGGTTTTAGATCTCATGTACCATGAAGGAGAACGTTTCCTTATGTCCAGGTGACTGCTTATAGAAATAAAAGCCACAAAAAACAAACAAAAAAACAAAAAAAACCCCCCACCAAAACCAAAACACAAACCATTTTAATAAGACTTACCTCTGAAAAGTTAATCAGCTGTGACTCAAAATCCTGAGCTCTTGCAATAAGTGCACCATAATGCTTAAAAAAGATGTTCCTATGGGGTGGCAGTACTGTTCTTTGATCTCTGGGACATGGGGTATGTTAGTACTCAGAACATCTTAATTTTATCACTTGTCATGCCTTGGCAGAGAATAGAGTGCCAGGTGTGGGAAGTCTGATGCTTTTGCCACTAACAGAAGCCCTAAATCATCAGTATGTCTAAGACAACCAAAACGATTTAGTCTGGTCGTTCAATTCTGTATTTTATCCTTTCAGCAGCTAATGGTTTGCTTACAAAACTTCTGAATGGCAATGCACAGCTAAGATACTAGAATAGTGGAAATTTAATTTAAAAATTTTGCAACTCAAATTTTGGACAGTTAACTTAATTGGGTATTATAACTTCATGCACACAAGCTGCATTAAACCTAAATTCTGTAATTACACATGGTGTTCCTAAGTACAAATAGATCCTCCCAAGACACAGTCAAGCTGCTTGCTTAGCAAAATCTTTAGTTAACCCTGCATATTTCCATGAATTCCAAGGGAAAAAACACAACAACAAAACTTTCCTCAAAGATGCAGATGTCCAGTCAATCAAATATGTTCACAGAAAACTGGAGTAAAAGACAGGTTCCTGGAGGCTGTTGGATAAGGCTCTGCTTCCAGCCTGTTGTAGTAGCTCTCCAGCTCAGTGGATGTGTCCTCACCTTTGGAAACCTCCCAAGGAAAGCAGATCCACGACCTCACCATTGTAAAAATTCTCTTCTAGTGTTTTGAATGTGGGAATTTTTGGGTTGTTGCTCTATTCCTTCCCCTACCCCCAACATCTAATCTCAATAAATGTTCAGGTTTCTGAGGTACATTACACTTTGTCTGCTGTACTGGTTCTTGCATGGACGTGCAGAACTGATCTGTCCTTTTGTGAAATTAGTGCTGCTTCTTGTCAGTCTTAATCATGCACAATATTTGTATATTTTTGTGTCTTAATGATTACTGTGCTAAAGAGACAACTTACCCTTCTAAATGTTGTCACTCAGGTTATGCTCTGAGTCTTCAAAGGGACTAATTAACCTGAGCAATCTGGCATGAAATTCTGGTTTACTCTGTTTTTAAAAATCTTTAATCAGTGAATCACCAAAGCAGCTGGTTAGAGGGCAGTTTTTTCCTCATTTATTTTGCAGCCTTATACCTCCTTTGCTGACTGTGTGATGGTGAAAGACTTAGTTAAAACAAGTATGACACTGATATTTAAATAATTCTGAAGAGGTGGTAATTATGTATTTAAAACCCCCCAAACCAGCAAACAAAACCTTCTATTCTGCTGGCATTTAATAATTCTTAACTTTTTTTTTTTTAATTTTTTTTTTTTTTTTTTTTTTTTTTTTTTTTAATATGACAAAGTTTTAAAAAATATGTTGAAATACTGGGAAAAATTTCAAGATGGGAAAGTCTCCAAAAATTCATGACAGAGATTTGTCAGCACTTCTCTATGGCATTAAAAAAACCTGTATAAAGTAAGAGGTATAATGATCCTTACTCCTTAATTTTCATTGATTTTTTTATTAAACAAATTTTATTTTTAGTTGTCTGCCTGTTTTGTTGTTATTTAAACAACAACAATAGAAAGAGGTTTTTGTGGCAAAAGAGTACTCCCTCCATTAAAGTGGATGTGATTGTTTTGAGCAGGGATCTTTGGCATTCATGACATCCTCAGAGGAAAGGGCAGAGGGTGTCCTGCACTTCAGTATTTCCAAACGGACCAACTGATAATTCTGTATGTATATTTTCCAGACTTACAGATTTGTTAGAAACTGAGCAGTCAGGGATGGATTTTTGAGTGCTGCAGTTTGCTTATTTATTACAGGATATTATTCCAGAATTTAATTTGTTAAACCTGCCTGATGGTAAGTTTGGGGATGATCTACACAGCCTCTATGGCATCATTTTAAAATGAATAATCAGGCAATGATTTGCTAACGTTACATATCTACATCACAAATCTTTAATGAATTGTCTGGTGGCACCTAATTTTAATAGTAAACCAATGTAGATTAGAACAAAGTTTTTTTGAAAATAGGTATGGCGTCTGCATTACTACAAAACAAATTTATTTCAACTACTGTTGTTGCAGCAAATAGCAAATGAAATTATGAAAATGAATGCTTAAAATCATCATTCTTTCTAATACACATTGATATTAATGCAAATATCTGTGATGTAGGAGGAAAAATCATGAACACTGAAAGTTCCAGCATGGCTGAAAGTGGAAGCTAGAAAACCAGATTAGCTGCGAGGCAAACATTTTCATAATGTGATTGTTTGACCTTTGGAAGAATGATTGTGGTGGGTTCTCTTTTTTAACAAAGATGGCTGTGGGTTTCAGGCAGCCAAGGTCAGTCCACCACAAGGAGTTTTTTCCTCCTAAAAATATTTCCCAGTTTGAATAAAAATAATTTTAAAACTGTCTTATATCTAGTTTTATGTATGTGTTGTGATCTTAATGGACCTTTTTTGTTTCAGGATTTTTGAATTGTTGATAAACACAGTGTGAATGTACACTGACAGATTTAGGTTCTTCTTAAAGCTAAAGACAGTGCTGCACAGTATTACAAAACTACATTTATATATATCTTCCCATTGAATTTTTTTTAACAATATATTGGTTTTATAAAGATAGAATGAATATGGCATTGCTTTGTCTGCTCTGCCTGAGATGCATAGGAGTTTCAGTTGATCTGACAAAATAGTTACTGTATTTCTGAAATTTCAATGTGGATATTTCTAATTGTCAAAGAACATTTTGTATTTCTCAATTCACTCTGTTAATCTTTTGAAAAAGTATACTTGTATTTAAGATACATAATAAATGCTACCCTGATAGATTCAGTAGTTTTTTGAAGCTCTGTGATTATCTTATAGACCTTTGGAAATTAAGTTTTGATTAGAAATATTAGGCTTAAAATAAATCTGCCTTTTTCTCTTTATTCTATTGGATTTTTTTATCTGGATTCATTTGCTCTGTCTCTCCTTTTTTCATCTTATCCCTGCATTCCTCTCTATTTTCAAATGCTAGAGACTAAATGCATTACTAGACTTGGGCTAAGAATTTATCTTCTTCCTTGCCACTCCCCTCTTTCTCTCTATCTCAAATAGATTAGCAGTCTGTCTTCTTTTTTCCCTTTTCAAATCATTGGAATTCAGGGTCTGAGATTCAGATAAAACCCCAATGGTTCATGGTTTTGGTATTTTCCATTTTAGCTTTTGCTATAGTGCTGCAAAGAACACTAGCAAACAGTTTCAGTGCTGAATATAGGACATGCAATCAATTTCTGTAAAACAAATAGATATTTTTGGGGGAAAAGTATGAGTAACTGTGGCTCAAATCTAGCTCTAAATTTGGGTAACATCTGCAGGCCTGAAATACAGCCTTTCTTCCCTCCCACCTGTATTTATGATTATTTGCTTGGTGATTGTGCCAATGGATATGTTATCACAAAGTGTGTACCTTTTCTCTGAATAGAGAATTTAAGTGTCTGAGGAATAGGAACTTATCTATATCATATATAAACAGCCATTTGTCTATTAAGACAAAAGAATTTTACAGAGTGCTAATCCCAAAGGTGTCTTTCATGCCTGCAAGCAACTGTTTGTGGTTTTTATTTGATGGTTGTAAATAGAAGTCTGTCCATTCAGTGCTCCTGATTATTTCTTTGTCTTTGGGCAAGGACAAAAAAAAAAACAATTCAGGCTCATCATTCCTTAATTACAGGAGATATGAATTACTAAAAGAATGGAAGCATATTTAAAAGTTTCATAGGTTATATAATTGGCATATTAAGATTTTTGTATGCATGTAAAAACTTTCTGTTGGACATATTTTGCATGTTAAAACCTGCACCTGTTCTGAACAGTAACAAAGTCATTTTAATATAAGACTATAATGGTATACCAGCAGTGTATGTTAATTGGGAGTCTTTCTATCTCACTCACCTTTTAGCACATGCACTTGACAGTCTGTTTATTTTTGTATGAGCATTGCTTATAGATACTAAACATTCACAGTTTTCTTCTAGTCCTCTGACATTTTGAATTTATTGATTGGATTAACATTTCTAAAGATGCAGTGGCACTTCCTCAGATATCTAAGAAAATATATGCCTCTTTCACTGTATGTTCCCATGTAAAATCTAAAATTTAGACGGAGAAAAACAATAAGTAACATCTTTGGTTGCACAGCACTGTATATAATGTCAGTTTATTTTTCATTGTGAAATGGCAATATGGCTTATGAAGCACAGCTTGAGCATGGGAGAGAAGTGTGACCATCTTTGTCCACTGTGCCAGCAGTCTGCTGCATCTCACAGCAAAAGCCACCAGACTGGTGGTATCTGTTGCTATTTGTAGGATTAGTACCCCATGTTAATTCTAGCTGTTGCTCATGCTCATGTTGTTCCTGGTAGCCAAATGAGAGCTTCCACAGCTAGGACACCTGTGTGTCAGCTTGGCATTTAAAAAGTCCAATTTGAATTATTCAGAAATATTCTCTGTGTGCATCAAAAGTCCCTTTCCTATGTATTTGTAAGAGTAACATAGTATGAATAGCTTGTACGTTGTGGTTTGTATGTAGACGACATGTTGCTTACTGTGATTTGATTCTTCATGTTAAAAGTGCTCCTGCTTTTCATTTGCTCATCCAGGCCATTTTCTGGCTTTTCCTGCCTAGGAGCATAGTGTGTGCAGTGAGACATAAGGAGGATTCTAGTGAAAACACTTTTCATTCTTTCCATTTTGCATCAGTCTGGAGGACTGATCTCATCTGGATGGCAAAGAGTCGTGGTATCATCAGCACTGCTGAGCCTTTCTGAGTGCCAGAGGCAGTCTGAGTGACTCAGAGCTCACACAGTAGGGCTTTTGAGAGCTGCCTCTGGGGCACAGCCACATGGAGTCTCACAATCCCTGTGCTATCAAACACAACAATAAAGCTTCACAATGCCCGTGTGTGAAAATACCAAACTCTGAGGGGGTTGCTTTCTCATACTGATAAGAGCTGTGAATGGTGCAAAAGTTCAAACTCACAGAGTTGGATTTATTTTCTTCATCACTGAAATCATAACAGATTTCCAATCTCTGATTTAATTCCCAGACCTAGCTGTTTCAGTGATTTTTTCCAGATCTCCCTGTCTTTATCACAGTTGCCTCCAGCAATAGAGGTGCACCTGCCAACATGAGTCAGAAAAAGTTAGCGGTCCAATGCTAATGAGAAGCAATCTATTAATCACCATCTTGTTGACAAGCTTGTGTGTGATATATGTGTGTGGGCTGCTAGCAGATTAGTACCTTGTGTAAGTATATACATAACACACCAGCCTGGGATTTCATTAATATCTATAAAATTTCTGTTACAGTAAGGAGTCTCTTCAGTACAGCTTATTATACCAGACACAGATGTCCTAAACAAAAAACAAGCTAATGAACAAAAAATGCTCTGTTCATCCTTGTATTCTCTTGGTGTCAAGAGATTCTATGTTTTTTACAAACTCTTCTTTGCTTTTGAAAGCCTTTTTTCATAACTATTGTTAGTCCTCTAAACAGAAAATTCAAAATTTCATGTGGTGTTTAGACTTTTTTGTTAATTGACATGTTTAATTCTGTGTTTTCTGCAAGGTCTTTGGGGTAGGGAATACCTTTTCCTTCTCTTCCTCCATAACATTATAATTCACTTGAATAATGAAAAAAAAAGGCAAAAATTTAGAAGTTTCTCTTCCACATTTAGTTTTCCTGAGTGGTCTGATAATGTCCTTAGGTCCTGCAGTTCTGTTTCTTTTTTTCAGCCTTGCTTTTCTTCCTTGCCAATAGGCCTTTTGGCTTTATCTCTTCTCTAATGACAGACATTTTTTATTTCTCTGGCTGTTATCCTTTCCTGAAATTAAACTCTTACTCATTTTGTAGAAGGGAAAATAGCAAAAAAAAAATTCTAGGGACATAGGACTTGGCTGAATAGCTGCTGAAATTCACTGAGTGCAGAACTCACTGCTACCCTGCTACCAACAGGCCAAATGAATTGCCTTAATCTGGAAAACGAAAGATGAAATTTACGGAACTGGAATACCACAGTGCTTCATTCTGTTGTGTGGCAAAGCACCCCAACATGAAGAGGAAGGCCATCATTGTTCATGCAAGCTACTCTGTGACAGGATCTTGTTTTTCTGGTGGTCTTGAATATTAGTTTGATTATCTTATTGTGATTTGGTTTACTTCAGTTTCTTAAAATTCCTCCATTTAACCTGTGATTCTTTAATTTTTTTTTTTTTTTTAAATGAAAGGCTGGGGTTCACCTTACAATGTAGCTGAGGAAAACAATGAGGCAGATTCAGCTGCAGGGGTGAGGGGTTTCCAAGACGTTTTGATGTAACATGAATTTTTTATATTATCTTATTTAATATTATCATATTTAATGTAAAAAATACAACAAAAAAATCGCTTGGTTTAAAGATATTTCTTTTTGGCCAGTTTTGGACTACAAAGCTACACAATGGAACCATCCTTATAGCTATATCCAAGCATCTACAGTTGCCAATAAGAACCCTAAATTATTCCAGAGGACAATATTATTAGTATTTTACTTCTGTAATTAAATATTACTCTAAATGCATTTTGACTTAGAGAAAATAATGAGGGAGAAAAAAGTGACATTCAAACAGACATGATAGGCCTTTGTAGGAATAAAATGCCTGAATTGTTTATGGATTATACAATTTTGCTTTGATTTTACAGTTTTCTAATGGGATAATATATTGGAAAAATGGCAATATTGTAGTGCTCTCAAGTGTATAAACTTCATTGTGCTAGGCTCTATATATATTTTTAAAAAATCCTGTGTGCAACTATGCTAGTAGAAATTCTCTGCAGGGAAACAAATTCTATTTCAGGTTGATATTGGGGAAAAAAGGTATTTAGAGGACTACATGATGAAGAGAATGAGATATACAGTAGTCCCTTGCTGTGGGGAAGTGATTTCTGTAGTCAGCTCTACCTTGTTTACAAGATCTGATGATTTGACTTGTGTTACAAGAATCGGAGCTCTGGGGATCCATGACTGCAGTTGATATTTCACCTGAAGTGATTTCCATTCAGGCAGTTATGGGCTGGGATACGCTGGCAGAACATCTGATGTGAGCTCTATTCTAGGGAGCAGGCCTGTCAAACACCAATTATCTGTTACACTGCGCTAAATCATAGCTGGAGAATGTTTCCTTGTGGCCACCTTTGCTGTTTTGTACAGTTGAGGTGATATGTCTGGCATTGTGGTATATTAATTAATAATGTTAGGAAGAAACAAATCACTGAAGAACATGTTTAGAATTAATTCTATATTCCTGCAAGTTACTGACATATGTTCTTCTCCCCTTCCAAGTTTTCTGTTATCAACCAGCAAGCCACACAAATAAAATAGCTTTTTTCCATGATCAGTAAATTTTAGTTGCCACTTGTCATTTTGCTTCTATTATGCACACTCAATAGAAATGTTAGTGAGGTTGATCTGTGTCAATCTCCTGCAATGGCAGCAATAGTTCAGCAAAATATTTGATGGGATGGCTCTGCAGAAGATGCTTCATTACAGCTTTATTACTTATGATAAGAATGTTATTTCATTCCAAATAATTTGGGATAACAAAAAATATCTCCTTGAACAGTTGTGAAGCTAAAATTGGCTTTCAGATCTTTGCTAACATTAGATCTTTTTCTATATGTTAGTCATTCCAATTAGTGTTTGAGATAAAAAGGAAAATTTCAGAATTTTGATGCTCTCATATGTCAAACTCATGTCATAATGTTATTCCATAGTATTTTAAAGGAAAAGCAAAACAAAAAATGGGATGTTGGAAGTTGGGAAGTTTTCCTCACTGTAAAGATTTTAAAAAAAAAAAAAAGTCTTTTAAAAAGGAATATGATGCATTTTCCCTCGTTTGTCTATATCTTTTTAATTTCAGTCATACATAGCACGGGCACATATTCTTTCTGTATCTGTGAAATCAGACTATCAGTATTTTTGTTTATGTGTTGTTATTCCATATTTTCTCTAAATCTAGAATTTCTGCAATTTCATTTCTCTAATATGGTCCCATCCTTTCTCAAATAATGACTTTACTGTGAAAAAGTTCTTTGTGGAAATTCTGGTTACTCTGTGGCCTATGTTTTAAGCATATTCAATGTCCATTGTCCAATAAAAATTACTACTGAATTTTATACATGTTCTGAAGATAAATAAATTTTAATTTATAAGAAAGTGAATTTTAGATTTACCATAGAAAGGTTAGGAGTTTATTTGTTTCAATAATAAATTTTCTTGAATATAAATTTGCAATTTAATTAT
Source organism: Acanthiza pusilla (assembly GCA_036630365.1). Lineage (NCBI taxonomy): Eukaryota > Metazoa > Chordata > Aves > Passeriformes > Acanthizidae > Acanthiza > Acanthiza pusilla. Next base: position 23,957,171 of record JAXCHO010000098.1, read on the forward strand.
AAATCACTTTTAGGATAAGACGGTCTCAAAAACAATGGTAAAACGCAAGAATCTATGTAACAAAAGGCATTGTAGTCTAAAGAAGGAACTGTCATTAAATCTGGTAATACAGTTAATTATATTCAGGGAATGAGTAGGTATGTAATATACTGTATATAGAGTCATAATGTGTTTTGCACTTGAAGGGACCCTAAAGATCATCCTGGTTCCACCTCCTGCCATGGGCAGGGACACCACCCACTTGGCCAGATCCTTCAAAGCTGCATCCAGCCTGGCCTTGAACACCTCGGGGGATGGAGCATCCAGAACTTCTCTGGGCAGCTTCAAAATTTTAAAAGATTTTCTTCTTTTTTCATGTAAAGATTTGCATCTAGTCTTAAGAGACCTTGGAATTTAGAAGCTATCATGGGAGAGTAAAGCAATACTGAGAAAAAAAAAATCTATGTAGTTATATACAATATATAGCGTACATTTTTGTGTAAATGCATATGTGTCATATATGTGTTTGTGGTTATACATTTATGTAAATATCTCATGTAATGCCCTATGAAAGACGATCCCATCATGGTAAGTGAAATATCAAAAATTAAAAAAGAAACCACCAGATTTCTTGACCACATCATTTTTCTTTCCCATTAGATTTTTGTGTATGCTACATAAGGTTTATCACTTTCTACACTGTTCTTGATAGCTGCCAGCTCAGCTTCTCTGTGGACATCGACTGTCTTAATCCTTAAATGTAGGTCAGTGTAGTCGTCTGCCATCATGAAAGGATGCATTTCCTTGTCTTCATAATTCCCCTGACTGTATTTTCCTTAAAGTGGGGATTAATACTCTGCTTAATACTAGTGGTGCTGCTCCATAGTCAAGAACTCTTCTTAAAGTTAGTTTGAGTATTTAAATTATGTCAACAAAAAGAGCAAAAGTAATCGGAGACTTGAGTCATTGCATTCTGAAAAACACCCATTATTTAGTATAAAGTATTTTAGCTCTAAATGGTCATATTTTAGTCTACTGTTTATTGCTTACAAAATATATTAAGATTGAGCTTTTTTTTCCTCTGTCTTTTACTGCAGAGCCAGAATCCCCTTTTAATGGGCTATGATAATCTCCACATGCAGTATAAAATGACACAGGTGCAGTGGTTTGCTCTGACGTCAAAGGCTATCCAAACGACTTTACCAGATAAATTACGTTTTATGGTTAGTACAGCTGTACCTGATAGCTCTTATTATTTAGTTTCATTAACTGATTTAGAATGTTCTTTTATTGGCCAACTTCTGCAGGCAAGTTTTGCTTTTCCTGACACTTCATATGGGAATGCATACATTCTGAGCAAATACTTAGCAATGGTTGGAAGCTGATGGCTAGAGAAAGAAGAGCACAGTGTAAAAGAAAAGAAATACATAGTCCTTTTAAAAAAATAAATTATTATAAGTTTCACCACCAATGGCAAGGTTTCAGATGGAAATTCCCATTTATTGTTTTATGCGCACCTGAAACAGCCTCTGGCATCCTGCTCTGAGTTTTTCTTGTCCCCACAGGCCCAGTAGTTTTTTGCTGACCTGAGTGTTTATGCTATTAGCATGTGGTAGGTTACACACATATTGATGTTTGGGAGACTAAAGTGCAGTGTTAATCTGCTGCTAGAGGTTGGTGCAAATCGTGGCAACACGGCAGGCACAGCTGGGACCTGGCTGTGCAGAGCCAGGCAGACACTCCTCTGGCTGTGCTCTGAGCATGACATTCCCTCAGAAGATAAAGTTCCTTCCTTTTCCCTGCCTACTTTTTCTATTGAAATTACATTCCTTTTTTACCTTGTAGGCTTCCTTTCAAAAAAATGTATCCCACAGTTTCTTCCTAGCTCCTGTGGAAGCAATTCAGTGAGGGAAAATACCTCAAAGAAAGCAGATTTTTTTCCAATCTCACATACCCAAGGCTGTTAAGTAAATCTATTATATAACTAGAAGTACAAAGTCCTTTAATTCTTTTAGGGGTGCCTTTGAAAGCTACCTCTGGAATTTACTTTCTGTCATTTAACTGCAACTCTCCTGGAACAGAGGAAATCCTTTAACAACCTGCGCAGCACTAAAGGCCTCTCTCTGTGTGAAGAGTGCTAACTAGTGTATCAAAGATATTGCTTATTGTGCTTGAACTGAAATTGTATGTCAGAGCACAGTGAGTAAGTAAAAGAAAATGAAATTATTTTCCTTCTGATTTTAAATATTATATAAATCCAATTGTTCATTTTAGATGGTCCCTGAAAAAAGCAGGGATGGACAGAACAGCTTATGATTCAGGGCTCTACTTTATGTTCAATCAAGTAAAAAATAGATTATTTAAATTATTACTCTCGCATGCCATACCCACTTCCATGATCTCCAAATGCAGGTGATTATAAATCAGGAAAATCTATTTTTTTAATATACAATTAAGGTTACTATAAATTTTGGTTTCAAAAAACCCCCTCAGTTTGCATGCAAAATTGTTGTTGGTTTCTGTTATTCTATAAAGTGAACATCATTTCTCCTTCCTCATCCAGTTGTCTTAAAGGAAAACATGTGTGCGTAATATAAAGTCTTTATATATATATATGTATGTATGTATGTATGTATGTATATACGTATATATATGTATGTATGTATATATGTATATATATGTATATGCACTTATTTGTTTGCTTTCTGTGAGTCTCATTAAAATTCTACATTGTTTCATCTAATAACATTATCAGAGCTTGAATATGTAGACAGTTCTTACTGATGGGTTCTTTCAAGATCTAAAACAAAGTCGTGCTTTTATGGATTCATGCTTTTATCCTCTGTTTCCTGGTTTTAGCAGACATTTTTCTGACTTGGATGCTCTTCATTGTTACCAAGTACCATCCTACCAGTCTTTCACTTTGTGTTCACAACATTCATTTTCATCGCATTTTTCAAACATGGCAAATTTCAATTTAGTTTTTGTTCATAGACCTTGAAAAGAATAATGAAGTAATTAAGGGAACATATGGAGAGAGATTATTTTTTTCTATACTGTGCTGTAATTCCAACACGTTTTCTTCCAGTTGAATAATCTGTTAGTATGGAAGAAATCTTAACAATGTTTTGCATCAAATGAAGAATGCATCTACAGTTCTGCATTCCTGTAACACCAACCTCACTGAAATATCACAGTGCTTAAAAAAAAACTATTTTCTTTCTACATACACGAGAAAGATGAGCTTTATTTTACAGGACTGAGTCTTTACTGGTGCTAGAGTCATCTGTTGACACAGAGTAAACCCCTACTTAAATAAGTATTTATGTATCTTTTAGAGGATACCTGTGAGAGGAAGAAATAATATTAATCCTCTTGCTATTTCAGCACAAAAAGACATAAAAAATGACAAAATGCAATTCAGACTGGAGTTTCTGCTAGTGGATCTATCTTTCTGTTAATCTAATACACAAAGCTCTGTGTGTTTGGTAAGTATATCACATCCTCATATATATCAAGATCACTTATGATACTTTCAGCAGTCTTTTTTTTGGTGGAATAGACTCTGGAGCTGAATCAGAGCTCAGGATAAAAGACATATTTTGAAAATACCTTATATTTGGTGAAAACCATGACAAATAGCAATTTATTTTACTTGTATGTAAAACTGCTGTGACTCAAATTCTCTCAAAATACAAATTCTGTTCTACTTAGGTGTCAGGATGTCTTGGACCATGTGGTTTTGTTGTTTTTATTGAGAATTTCTGAGTATCAGAGGAAGTACCTGGAATAAACCACTTTTGTCATTACATAATTTAAAACTTCAGATAACTCAGTGATTTTTCTTTTATAAATGTGTGAGTGCCTGTTTAACCTCCTAACTGGAAAACATGAATAACACTGCAGATCCCTATTATTCATACCATTTAGAAGGTATAGAAAGTAACTAATCTTACCGATTTGTTTCTGTCATAAATTGACATGAAATAGAAAACACTCTATATTTAAGATTGGCATAGCTTTTAGAAACAAATTTACCAGCATGTAGCACCTTTTAGGTGACTGATAGGTGTTTCTTTTTTGATTTCCCTCTTATGGAAGTTATGTAATAAATTCTGCTTCATAACTCAAGATGACTGAAAGGCTAATTTTAGCTGTGAAGTTTTTTACATCTAAATTGATCAATAAATTAGATGGATTAATTAATTTATGCTGTCAGGACCAAGGACTGTCAGTGTATGTAACCTTGCTGATATATCATTCAGTAATTTCTCAAACAATAACTTTTTTTAACTCTTTGTATATCCCTTCCATTTTTAAGTCCTTGAAAAGGTCTGCCTATTTCAAAGAATAAAATTTCCTCCTGTTAGGGAAATGCTGAAGTTCTATTGGTAACACAGACCAGTACTAACCTGCAAAAGATGAAAAAACTCAGGAAAAATGCAGTTTATTTCTGACAGCTGCATAAATTAGAAAGAAGTTTCCTGACAAATTAACGTGATTACATTCTTTCCATATAGCCAAGCTTTTACCCGATCAGAATGAAATAATGGAGGTGAAAACAGTAGAATTACTGACACATGAACAAATATACATGATTCCCATTCACTGAATGAGAAGTCTTCTATGTTTGGTGAAGCCTTTTGAAAATGTTTAGCTTAAAAGAAAATGTCATTCTCTTGTTCGGAATTTTCATATGGTACAATTGATTCTGAACTAAAAAAAAAATCCAGTACCTAAATCAGACCTGGGCTCTTTCCACACGCAACAAATCCTGGAATATGTAAACCATCAGAACTCTTACGAATCATGTCAAGGTTCTAGCAGGTTCTAGCAATTCTGATTCTTGGTAATAATTCCTTTAAAGAATAAACATACCTTCTAAAGTGTCATGCTTTAATGGCAAATATATACAAGATAAATTAACCGTAGAGAACTTGGGAAAAATCTGAAACAATTCTATTCAAGAAACCAAGTATAGTTCTTCCAATTTCCTCTCTGTTTCTTCCTCATCTTCAGTTTTGTTTCTTTTTAATTCCTCTGCATTTCAAATTAAATTAAGTAAATGAAAAAAATGCATGAGAAACCATGTGAAAAATTACTTACCATATATACATTCCAGACTATAGTTTGAGAAGTAAAATGAACACTGTAGCAGAAAACCAGAACTAAATTAATTATACAGACTTTTTATATGAAAACAAAAAATATACTCATGTAATCATAATGCTCAGTGTATGTTTTCTATATAATGTAGCATTTTAGATTAGTCTTATATTACAATATTTGTATCATTATATTTATTGCTTGCTCATTTTGCCCAGATGGTTCCATCATTTACTCCTGAATAGGCAAAGAACAATATTTCTGTAAATTGATTTGGGATTCTTACTGAAAACAGTTCAACTTCATCTGGATCTTCAGTATTTGTTTCTTAAGCAAACCCATTTAAATAGGGTAGATAAGCCTTCATTCTACTGATCTGTAAAACCTTTTAGGTAAATTGATTTATGATTAGTGGTCAGTCTGTTGGATAAAAGCCCTGGTTTGTGTGTTTGCATGTCTGTGTTTTCACTGCTGGTGAGGGGCATATATTTCCAGCAGGACAGTTTGATGTATTGAAAACTGACCAATTCTTGCATCCCCAGTCTTCTCCTCCTCATAAATAGGACATTAAAAGATGTGACTAATCTTGATTTCTTTCAATTTACACCTATAAAATCACCAAGTGGAAATTGCTATAAGATTTATGAGGTTCTGATTATGATTTCTGTAAAGTGTAACTGGCTTCAGTAGAGATACCTGGATTTTTTTTTAGAGATTTGTCTCGAAAAGGGAACCAAATATAAACATACAGAAGTAAAAAAAAAACATAATGAGCTGGTCTTTAGCAAAATGTATGATTCTTACCAATTTCCTCTTTTCATTCTTCTCCCTTCTATCCTACCCTTACTTCTTATGCTTTATGATTACTAGTGAGTTTTTGCCCTTCAATCTCTGGTTGAGAAACCATTTCAAGAATATCAGTATAAACTTAATGCACTAAATAGTTGCAAAAGTCTTCATCTTTATTCTTAATTTTAAGACTGGGGGAAGTAGAAACTACAGGCATAATGACAGATGTTCCTTTTGCCAAATCTGAGTGAGAAGTTATGAACTTTAAGGAATTAGTGAATATCAGTAGACTCCAGTACACTCCATTCAAACCAAAGCCTTGCCACCCGAGATTTTTTCACCATGTTCTGTGTTTCATTTGTTCTGTTTTTGGTGTCAAGATAATTAATTTCAATGCAAATATCTATTTATATCTCAGAGAAACTTTTTCTTCTTACTTGTAGCTATGGACAGTTTCTTTGCTTTCTATCAGTATTTCTTTTCATTGATATCAACTACTTCAACTTTCTTGTAGAAGGTTTATATTTGGGTTAGAACTTCACACTCAGGTAATACCTGGTTCAAGCTTATGATGCCTCTCCAAGATATTAGATTTCTCTTTACTTAAAATGAAAACTAGAAAAGAGAGAGGAGTACCATGTGTCAGAGTCTGCACTTGGCACTGCGTTTCTTTGGATACAGTTCTGCTGTTTGGAATGCTGTGGAAACAAATGGGATAATGTCTACATGTGGGAATCTGACTTGCACACCCTCAAAAACCCAGCAAGGGATGAGCCGCATCATTAAGTACCTAAGTGTCTTTGACAGTCTTGGCCTTGTTACTCCAGAATTTGTCTAACGAAAGAAATAACTGTAGTGAAATGAGTCAAGAAAAAGTATATGTAATAAATACAACAATTATATAAGAGTAGATACAGTAATTGCAGAGGTGTATGATTCCTCTGTTAGTTTAAGGATAAAAACATTATGGCATGTAAGCTGAAGTTTCCGAAATAACCTAAATACTCATGAGCTCTTCTGTTAGATGACCTTCATTAGTACATTTCATGAATACATAACTAACTTTAGAAAATATTACACTGTGACAAATCTAGTTTTCATATTATAAGTTAATGAGTTGTTCTTTTAACTTGCTAAATTAACACCAATACTGCACAGAATTACAATGGCATGAGAAAAGCATTAATTTAGTCTTAATTATTTAAAATATATTTCTCAGAAGTAAGAATAACTGTAAAAGTGAGTATCATAGCAAGACGAACAAAGCATCTCAGAAGACTATTACATATTCTCATATTTTGGGGTCTAAGTTTACTCAGTAAACATAGCCCTAAACTGTGCTGCCAAGATTTGCACACAGAAATCTGTTACAGACTTATTTATTCCTGCAGGGGAAAAAACAAAAAAAAAGGAATGAGAACACATCCATTTATTGGTGACCTTTTTTCTCTTCCTTTTCTGCTGGTAGTCACACAGTAGACCTCATTTAGTCCAGGAAAGAAAGATTCCTTCTGTAGGTAGCTTTATTTCTTTTTCTCCGAGAAGTTATCTCCATATTTCTGCAATATTTAAAGTACAGATCATGTAGCTCAGCCCTATCAAGCCCCATAAATTATGTGTGCTTCCTTTCCTATTGCATCCTTGCAGTGCTTGCAATGCAAGACTTCCCAGTTTTGCACAGTGGTGTCTCATTGGATGCAAATGTGGAAGACAAGGCACCATGTGTGTCTTTGGTTTCCTTGCTTGGTCATAGTAAGGAAGGAGGAGCTCTCCCTGGCATAGCCCTGTTGATGTTAATAGATTTGTTAACTGATCTGACCAAGCTGCCTTTGATTCAAATTATATTGGGAAAGAAATAGGTAAAAGTTCAATAAAGTAAAGGTACATTTCTTTTCTCCTTTTTTGCCACATTATTAATATGCTTTATTTTTTTATTTTTCTCCTTCTATGAACCAGCTGCAAAGTGCACTGTATATCCAACATTCACATTTCTGCTTAACCAGTGGGGTTATGTTTTAATTTGAAAATGTTTATGCTTCCACAAAAAGCAAAAAGTTCTTGACAGAGTTGCAAAATTACCTAAACTGCAACTGCTTTGCCAATTAAGTTTCAAGAAATTGCATGTAGTTCTGCTTTATAGCACATTTCAACATAATACAGTTGCAACAGTATAAAGTTTATTCTCCAATTTCAGCTGTCAAAATCACCACCTTCGCTAAATGGAGGATCTCTTCACGCTTGATCTCTTGATAAGTTTGCAATACTACTGCACTTTTCATGGCTTCAAGTTGTTCTGGAGAAAGTAGTGAGATGTTTGAGTTGCATTATGAAAAAAAACAACCCACGGCCTATAGGTCCTGAACTCTGTAAAGAACTCTCCTTACTGATTCAGGAAGAGAAGTACCCCCCCGCTAGCCCTCAGCCTGACCATTCTGGTTTGGGATGAGAACTACTCTGTAGCAGGCTTACTTAGACTTCACTGTTGAATTATCTGAAAATGTCCACTGGTAATTTAAGAGGCATAGAAAAAAATCACTGTTGCAAGATCCAATATTTTATTTAATATTAAGTACTGAAATGTTTGTATTCTTATGCAGATTGTGAAAAATACTTTTCTATAAACGGAGACATTGCACCCTTAGTAGCTTAAGTTGTGTTTTCATGTCTATTAAACTTTCAATTAAAGAGTTTGTTTGGGTTGTTTCATTTAGGTAAAGTTGATATGCATATCCAAATTAAGAGAGAGTTTTAAATTAGAAATTAGATAACTAGAGGAGCAATGTTTTGCTCCTCAGAAAAGTACACAATCAAATCCTAAGCAAATAAATACAAATTTTTAGGGTGCATCAACAAGTTTCCTGGAATAATCAATGACTATGATGATGTAGAATGTTTTAAGTGCTATCTACATTGCTTTGTGTTTTCTATATTTATTATTATGATATATTTGTTCATCTTAGAGGTGGAGTGTTGCTTGAAATAATCTTTTCCAAGTCATAGATTACAGAACTGATGTATCTGTTCTGTTCCCTACCATATGGAAATGCTTAAAGCAATACATTATACCAGAATGCTTTATCTCCAGTGCTTTCAGTACTACTTGCTCTGTGATTTCTTGAAGTATTCATTTATTAAGGAAGCATAATGCAAATTATTGAATTTCAGGCTAAGACCAAAGTAAATGAATGTACCTTTAAAACTAGAAAATATGCTATTATTAGAACACTTCTAACTTAGTTTATTTTAATTATTTGCATAGCTGTAATTAAGCTATAGTGCACTTCATTTCTGCATTAAAATTAAGTAGAATAAAATTATCACTTTTTAATAACATCAAATGTCATTAATGAGAATTTAATCACCATGTTTCATATTAGATATAATTAGCTAATGATCTATAAATCTGTATGAAACACGCCTTAAAAATATAACACTTCACATAATAAAATAGCTGATCTAAACCCAAGAAGTAATTAAGAAGATGTCATATATGTCATATTTCACTCTCCATGAGAGAAGACAATTGAAGCTCTGTTAAAATATACAATATTAAATTTGAATTGGCCTGCCTAAAGCCCTCTACCATTATTCATGCCTTTATTTGGTACTTTTTATTTAAATTATATTAATGGTCTAGTATTTCTTTGCTTTTTTGTTTTTTTAATTTGCGGCAGGGGAGGAAATAGCATATATTGTGGGTTACTCCATTAAACTATTATATAGACTATGTTGGAGGTGTTTGCTTTAATTTTCTTGGTTTGTTCTTTATATTAAGAATTTTCACCAGAGAATTAATTCTATTAAAATAAAAGATTTCTGAGGGAGATTTTTGTGATTTTTGGGATGAATTTTCTCAGATTCTTTGGGTACAACTTCTGCTCAAAATTGGTGAGAAAAGGAAGTTCTGTTTAGTTCGTTGCATCATTGCTACCATTGGATTTCAACTTTGATGACACTATGAGCTAAACTACCCTGCAAGTCTGCTGAAATCCTGTCATATTTATTCTTGTTTTTTCCAGTCATCAAAGACATGCAAATCCTAAGAAACGAAATGCCCACACTTGTTTACTATTTCCTTTCAAAATAATAAATATTGATGAGGAAAAAAAATATTGTTGGAATGCAGTTTTTAACTTGCTCCCTCATGTTCTTAACTTAGTTTATTGAATTCTGTGATCTCTGTAACTCAGATACTTAAAAGCTGCCTGGACATGGCCCTGGGCCATCAGCTCAGTGTGGCCCTGCCTGAGGCCCTGCTTGATCATGCAACCTCCTGAGACACCTTCTGACACCTTCAGATATTCTGTGACTCTCTAATTGCTTTGGTACCACCTTGTCATTAATATCTCGTGCACTCGTGCATCAGAATTTCAACATGGGATAAGCATGTTCTGTCAGCTGTCTCTGATCAGATGCTGTGAAAAGCCATGTTAAAACTGAGAATCTTGTTTGCTTTTAATAAGATGCACTTTTCCTTGCAGCTTCCCCATCAAAAGACAGAAGAGTCCTTTTGTAAATATATCACCATTCAGGGTAGAGTTTGCACTGGTATTTCGTTTTTCACCTCATCTTTACCTTCTTTAATTCATTGTTTTATCTGTCGTTGGAGGTTGAAATTGAAATTGAATTTTTCCTTTGTACATATTTTACGATGTTTTAAAGTTATATATTGTGTTACTTAATAAAGATTTAGAGAAGGAAAATTCATTCATTGATCCAGACATGTTAGACAGTTTTTAAAATGTGTATTATTATATCATATCACTCATGTCAAGCCTTGCTTAGAAAGTCGTAGTAATCAAAATCATCAACGTTGGTCTTAAAGACAGAGAGCAATGATTTTCTGGTAGTATAAATGTCAGATAAAAATCCGTATCGTATTTTAAATAATTAAAAATTATTTCTCAATTAAAAATTCTTAAAATTGCTTTTAAATACTGACTGGTACGTCATGAAGTTACAGAATAAGCCATAAAGAATAATCAAATTACTTTTTTACTTTTTCTCTCAGAATAAAGCATGGTGTTTTTCCATTATTGCATTAAAAGAAAAATATTTTAAAATTCATGTAATAGTTTCCCTCATCATAAATATTTTCTCTATGGCTCCCACATCATAGAAAGTGCAGCTATATAAAACCGAAAAACTGCTGCTAAAATTTCACTGCTTCATAATAATTGAATTGGACGCCACAGTATTCTTTGGGTATCCATTCATTTCATACTTCATTCCTACCCTAACAAATTTGAATTTTGTGCTTTTATGAAGGTTGTGCTTAGATTCTCAGTCACAAAATGTTTCACTAATTGGTTTCTGTAAGATGCTCATCACCATCCTCAGAAATCTTTCACCACAGAGCAAAGGTATGGGAAACAGTTCCTTACAGATCATTGCTAACGTGGGTGCAGGATGATCAGCACGTGAAAGAGTGCTCTGTGAGGGGATATTGAAAACAGAGCTTATAACCACTGTCTTGGGAAGTCCTTGAGCCGCCAGTGCGTGGAAGGGCTGCCTGGGGATGCTCTGGAATATGACTGTTCTTGCAGTGGATACTCCACCAGCTGAGCCTGTGCTGTCCATGGTCTTACCAAGGGAAGAGAAGCACCTCACTGATACTGTGCCTGCTTGTTGGGACTCTTGATTTCTAACAGCTGAGAATCTTCATTCTGTAAGGTCAGGGAACATCTTGTCCCCAAAACATGGTTGTAATCAGCAATCACTCATTTGGGAGTGTGATGATAATCATTTACTTTCATCATGGATTTCCAACAAGAAGTCAGACTCTTTTGTCCTCAAGGCATTTGAAGGGTGAAGTTGTGTGCATTGATTAGGGTAAAACTAGCTTATGTACTGTAAAATGTTTGAGAAAATCTATGAAAGGAAGCATTTCTCTGGTATGGAATACATATTTCACCTTCTAAAAATTAAAAAGGGGGGAAATACAGACATCACCATTTATTACAAATTGTATTAACGAGGAACACTGATTTTATCTAAGCTTTTTATTCATGTTTTCAGAAAATAAGATTAGAAATAACTAGTTCCTAGTAAAGTTTAACTGGAGGAAAAGAAGACACACATTCATAATTATATATGTGTGGAAAACCTCCATAAGATGTTGGCAAACTGCACAACTTTGGCCGTTTCATTTCACAGTTATTTGTATGGATGTACTTTTGCCCTTCACATGCCTTTCTGGGGCCTGAACTTCTAATTGATCATGGGAGATGGAGGACAGGATGTGAGGTGTGGTGCTGGATTTTTCCAAGCCAGAGGAGGACGTGGAGGTTTTGGTGTGAGGTGTTTAGTTTCCAGCCCGAAGGAACATATGAGATGAAAGGTGTGAGACTACACCATAGTATGTATTGTAGGACATTAGGTACTGCTGGAGAAGTCAAAAAGCAGAACGATATTTGGCAATATCATATTTTCTGCATAGCAATGTGTGTACATTTTTTGGTGGTCAGTGAAAGTTGTCTCCAGGACATCCAGAATTATCACCCATATTCTCTGCAGTTCAATGTCGCACATATTTCAGAGATGTCTGTTACTTGTTGATTTTTAGCTGCACAGTTAAGGCTACTGTGCAAGTGCTCCAAACCAGCAACATTACTGGGCATGGGATTTCACTTCCTCGCCAAAAAATTTTTAGAAAATTCTAAAAATTAACAGATGACCAAATATGTAAAAACCAGATACTTTAGACTAATTCAAAGAGGTGTTTTGGTTGCAGATATTGTAACACCCCAGCTGCTCATCAGAGGAGGCATATCTCTTGACATGGTGACATGGGGGATATAATTTCCATCTCTAGCAACTGGTAGCTGCTGGTAAACGCCCTCCTTTTGAAATTGGAATGTTTCAAGTTCTATTGGCTTGATTCTAGTCATTTCAGCAAAATAGTCTTCAACTCTGCCTCAACCAAGACTTTCCAAAAAATATTCACCTTTTTGTTCTTCTCATTTCCCTTTTCTGGAAGTTTCAACAGAGATTAGTCAGAACTATAAATCACAGGCAGGAAGTCATGGGAAAATGATTGCACTGTCTAGCCAAAACAGTGTCTCGATGAGGCAGTGTACAAGAGTCAGGTGAAGAAGGAGACTTGTCTTTTTAGTATTCACGGTTTGTGAATGTTTAGTCTGGGTTTTCTTCATCATTCTTCTGAGGGTCACAGCCCTGCAAGTTCATTAATAGCCAAGTGTCTTCACCAACCTGGTCATTATTAATATTTACCTAAGTTTATCAGAAATTAGTTTAAGACTGTATACAATCTATAGGTTAACATAGCAGTCCTAATTTAAAAAAAAAATCAAAACCTCACATTGTTTTGTATGAAAACCATAGATTTTAGATACTTTGTTGTCAATTTCATTGAGTCGTGCAATGCATTTATTACCTGGCAGGTAGTAAATCTTTGCTCACTTCAAACTGTAATCTCAGACTTTTACCTTTTCCCCTTGCCATATCTGTTAAACATATTTGTTTATTGCACATTGCTGATTTTGAATCCTGCAGTGTTCAGTAGTAGAGAGGAATCTATTTGGGAAAAAGACTGTCATTTTAACATTGTTATAAAAGTTACTCTCTAGGAAGCAGTTTCTGATGCTGGAAATTAAGTACTCCTATAACATGCATTTTAAGTAATCAGATCCATTCAAAACTATCTGGGGGATGTTTCTGAGTCATCAAATGCTGATGGCTGACTTTCATTGAAGGTTTCAGCTTAAGTACTGTTTGTCTTTTTTGAAAACTCACCTTATATTTAACAGTATTTAAAAAATAGGAAACTTTAATTTGGTGACTAAAACCTCTACTCATCCTTGAAAATCATATGTACAATGTAGTTTTCATATTGTCTGTTAAATGGGTGACAGGTTTATAATAAAAGATTAAGACCCAAAGTAAAAAAGGACACTAATCTTCAACACTTTCCCCATGCCAGTTAGGAGAGGTTACTGTGAAGGAGCAGTCTTGTACAACCTCAACTGCTGCATGCCAGGAACATGGATTCCTTTCCTTGATTTAGATTGAATGCTGCTTTCAGAAAACAACTACTTTTCTTCAAAAACAATACTCTTTCTGAGGCCGGTATGAAATGTTAACTCCTATATTTCTCAGTATTCAAGTGAATTTCATAAATGTTTAACTTTTTTTTTTTCCTGCAGCACTTGGAGTCAATAACATAGTGCCTTTAAGTAAAAATGTATCTTATATTTTTTTGAGTGTCTGTTAAATTGATGAAAGGGATGAGAACACAGTGTCCTGGGCATTCTTTACTTCTACCCCTACTTATTTTCTTCAGTGTTCTATCATAACTGGTATCACAGGCAATAACAGACAAAGCAAAGAGATTTTATTTTTTTCCTTTGTGTTGCAAGTGTCTGAAGCCTAGCTCTGAAATTCTGTGATTCCAAATAAATATTTCTCTAAGCTGAGAGGAGGCTTGCTACTGTGCTTTCTAGTAATAGTGCTAGGTGGTTCGTAGTCACTTAAACATGACATCTATTTAGAACAGGAGAAACAGACAGTGTTAGTATTAGAATGAAGGCAACATTTGACTTCAGGGAGGTGGACCTTTCCAGATCTTCATAACTGTGACATTTCCTGATTTACTAATAGCTGGAAATACCTCTTTGTATCTCATGAATTTTATAACCACATTTAAAAAAAAAACCCCATCTTTTTAGTGAAACAAAGAATTAGACATAATTATCTCACTAATGTGTATCTTCTGTATATGTTTGCTAATTCCCAGTGTATTTTCCCTGACACCTCTATAGTGTTTCACCCAGTTACCTTTCTCTACTTTCTTTGTGTTTTTTTCTTGTTATTAATATCAATGTGTAGTAGCTATATAGAGAACTTACACCACACAGCACCTGTGACCTTTTCCATAACAGGATATGTGTGGTTGGTTTCCCACATCCTGTCCTTTGCTGAAGCCCTGGCCATTCTCTGTGTGTAGTGATTTTTAACCCAGAAACACAGTTGCCATATCCCACCAGCAATATACAGAATTTGCTGAAGCTTGAACACTTTTGCAGTGCTGTTTAATGCTGTGGAGCCTTAGAATGCTTTCTGAGATTCAAGAATATTTGTTCATGCTGCTTGCCACATCACAGGCATATCCACAAGCTATGCTTCTGTGAAGTCTGGCAGAAAGCTTCACATATTTTAATTGCAGAAGGCTATTCTTAAGTTTTGAATCCTAACAAGTTTACAAAGATGCCAAAGCTCAAAACACACCCCACATGAACTTTGTTGTAGAAGTGGTGACTTATTTTTCTCGGAAAATTCACGTAGAAAACTTTATATGATTATTTATAGTTCATATATTACTTTTTTTCTGATATATTTTTCCATATTCAGCTATGATGTTGTTTCTTCTTCAAATATATTGTTGAAAATTGAGAAATTGTCTCTCTAACTTGTATGTGTTGCAGCCTATTCCTTTCCCTACTTGTTTTGTAAATTACCTGTTTCAGAATCTCTTGCCTAATTTTTATGTGCAGTGAAGTTTAGTTGTTAAATTTTGCAGTATAATTTCAGTATCAAGTTATTCAGAGAGTTATTGGCAGAAACACATATTTCATTAATACCTTTCTCCTTCTGCCTTTTCTGGATTGGTCTTTCTAGGATCCCTTTAAAGTGAACTATTTATACAGGAATGGGCAGATGAGAAAAATACTTCTTACCATAAATTTTGCTGCTCTGTGCGCACAGATTATCTATGGCACATGAATGTATTATTATTTTGAGGCAGATTTTTTTCAGACTTCATATCCTTGATGTAGTTTGCTTTTCAATTAGTTTAGGATAAACTAGAAACAAAAGCAGGAGAAATCCCTTGAAAGAAAGTGAATTACCAAGTTGGGGATGAGGTCAAACAGAAAGTAAACGTATGGCCATGGGCACTTCAGAGCCATCCTGGAGAAACAAATATAAGCACGCATGGGTGCTCCCATGTATTACATAGTCAAAAAACAATAAAATGAAATCAACCCTGAGCCAACAAGGTTGAAATTAAATGAAAGAGAAGGGAGTAAGGAGAAAAACATATGTTGTATTTTCCTTAGGTTAATAGTGTATTTGCTCAGCATTAGGCAAATAGAAGTATATTTTTAAAAAAGTTTTTCATAAAGAAACATACCTTTAAGCCTTTGTTCCTCTTTCAAAGCCTCCAACAAAACCTTGTTTTTCTCTTCCTTTATAAGTATAATAATTGCCCAAAATATATGCAGTGGATATTAAAATTACATTAAAAAGCACTCAGTTTTCTTACCTCTAGTCAGTGCATAATGTGTTTAAATTTCAAATTATGTTTAATCAATGTTGAATAGTTGTAAAGTTTTTCATGAATTATGAACTTCTGTAAATTTAATTTTAAGAAGGAAGCTAGAGTATGGGACATTTAAAAAAAAATAAAAAATTCCAACCCCCCTAAAAAATCCACAAAGCCAACCAACCAACAAAAGAAAACAGAACAAAAAATCCACTGCCCAATGAATAAGAGCAATCTTAAATAAGAATTTAGTGATTAAAATTCGGTATAAGAGCACGTTGATATTGCATATGCATTAAACTGAAAAACTGATTGAAACTTAGTTACTTTACAATCTCAAATTCAGTTTACAAACCAGATTGAAAAATAGTGAGCTAAGAATGCTAATTTCCTATGGAACTGTGAAGTGTGCACATTCCTTTTTTCTTTAGGGATTTGCCTGTACTGTATCTGATATTTTTACACGGATCTTCATTGCCCTGGTGAAACAAAGAATCAGCAATGCTGAGAATCTTGTATGTCAAAACTTGTCAGAACTTGGTTCTGGCAACCTCTGCTCACACATTGCAGAGCCATATTTTATGAGTGATTTCTTTAGAGTGTGCAGATGTCTTGGTGCTAGTAGGGAATAATCAAATGCATAAATATAATGAAAGCCACCCTGTGAACATCAGTTTTAGAACATATAGTGACTGCAGCTATTTGTAATCCTAGACTGAAAACAGAATATGAACTCACATTGTGAAAACAGAAAATGAATTTTAAATCATGTTGATGCTTTTTAGTTCACTGAATTTTTTTTTGTTTTCCAAGGATAAAAGATTGAGAAAGCAAAGCCAAATTCAGAAAGACTAGCATTAGAATCTCACCCTCACAAACAATTCTGCTCTGTATCTGCTCTTTTCTATTCAAGTTTTACTATGATTACCATGTGGATGCTGCAGATACTTTCTGTCTCCAGGGGCCAGAGACATGTTCCCAGACCACTTGTGAATCACTGTGGCTCACTTGTTTCCATATTGATCTAGCTTGAAAAATGAAAATACCAATAACTTTGTAATGAATCCCCTTTGGTTGCTGAAAACACATACCGTAGTGGATAAGCTTCTACCATCTCTGTCTTAATTAAAAAGAGGAACAAAACCCCACACAATCTATTTTTGAAAGGTCCAGAAAGACTTTATTGAAAATTAGAGGTGTTTATGTGTTAGAGCAGTATGTGGACTGCAAGATAAAAGAGTTATAGAAAATACAGAAATTGATCTGTCATGTTTAAAATAGCATAAAAATTAAAAAAAAAAATCAAAACTGATTGCTTATAATCTAGTTTCTATATGGGGAATTGTAAAATAGACGAGTTTTACATGCCCAAAGCCAAAGAATGGATTGAGAGCACAACTAAGAGTAGCTAATAAAGAATTTCCAAAAACTTATTCTTTTAGAATATGTCTTCTCTGGGACTTAGAGTAATATATTTTTACAACATTATATAGGTTAAAAGACCTTTTAACATTTGTCTGGAAATTGAACCAGCATAAGTCAAAGCCTGGTTTTAAAAGAAAAGTCAGCATGAGAATAGAAAATTGCACATTTTTGCTTCCCAGGGGGTGAGTTTCCATAATGAGATTAAGATAAAATGTAAACTTTTAAAAAGTTTTTTCTTTAGATATGCATCATTTTGGGTAAAGTATTCAAATACTGTGGTCATAGGCATCTCAGAAGATACTGTAAAGAAAACAATTTCACTGTAGGAAATTCACTGTAAATTCAGAAAGCTCAAGTACTTGAAATGCTGGAATTATGGTAGACAGAGTAGACAAATTCCTGTAATTATGGAATTATTCTGAAGAGTAATATCAAGGACCAGATTAACAAGGAATACAAGCCTTAGGATAAATCTCTGGCGATATTTTGTTACCTAGTATTTAATTGTGAAATGAATTCCTCTTTCTTGCTGCTGATGGCTGGCTACTGGGCAAATTATAAAGAAGATGCAACATATGAAAATAAGTGTTTTACACAGCTAAATGAGCTGCACTGTTGGTGTTACAGAATTAGTATAGCTATGTCTGATGCAATATGTACATTCTGCTTCATAAAAAACCTCTCAGAGATTAAAATATTGATATTTAATAAATGCATCAAAATGCCAGCAAAGAACATACAAAAACATATTTTATGTTAAAATTTGTGATAAACAAAAGGTCAGTTGGCATACTTTTTGTGCCAGATTTATTGCTAACATGCTGTGCTTCTTACAAAATAAATAGAATGTTCCTATCTTTGAGTCCAATTTTGCTTGCAAATCCCTTAAAAACTACTTTATTTCAATGGACCCCTTAGATCTCAGTGTAGGAATATTGATATTTCATCTACTTACTCACACTGAAGCTAGAACTCTTTTATGGTGCCTACACAAAAAGAAAATTAAAAAAGGAATGATCCATAATACCAATACAGTTAACAAACTTCCAAGCTCAACCTCTCCTTTCATTCATTTAGATGTTAGACATTAATAATCGGGAAACTGGTACTTAAAATTGTGGAGAGCCATGGGCTACCCATTGATCTGCATTTCGCTTGGTGAAGGACAGAATCACTGATAAATTGTTCCTTTATTAATAAGAGTTCCTAATCTTCACTTCTCACATCCTATTCTCTTTGTAGATTAGGTGAAAACTCATGCAACCCTCTACAGTTGTATAAAAAAGCATATACAAATCAGAAATTATGTATAAATCATTAAACTGTAAAATTTTTAAGAGGAAAAACTGTCTATTTATTTAGCATTTATTTAAACCTCACTAAGTGGTTCTGATATGTAATTTGAGGTTGGAAGCCAAATTGTGAAGTTAAGAATTAAGCAAGGAATTCCGACAAGAATTCCAACCTTCCCTTTTACCAAACAACTTGTTTTATATAAATGTGTTTTTTATATGCTAGGACCATTCCTTGGGTCCAAGATGGAATTTTGTAACCTAAGTGTAAAACAGGATGTGGAGTGAGATTAAGGAATTAATTGAGAGTCAGAGTCACAATACTCCATAATCCTTCACTGTGGTGATTGCAAGATGGACTTGGGAGAAGCGTCACAGGTTTTTTTAATTTTCCCCCTTCTGCTGTGGTTGGGATGGTACTGTATTTCAAACCCTGGTAGCTTTCATATCATTGAGTGATATTCCACTAACCAATAGTAAAATGTGAGGGCTTTTTTGAGAAATTACTGACTTTGGGGACATCCTTATTCTTTCAACAGAAAACATGCTGAGCTACACTGAGCTATCTTTATGCCATGTTTTGAAATACACACCTGAAAATTGTTTCTATTGTCAGAAGAATTCTTAAGCCTCAACAGTTGACACAAGGGGAAGGTTTCTTGTGTTTTGTGTTATTTTCAAAATAAATTGTAAGTATAAAATGGTAGAAAGTTATATTAGTTTAATCTCAAGCAAATAGATTTTCTCTTTTCCTCAATATAGTTGGTGAATATAGTAATTGCAACTTGAACAAGTAATAATTAGCAATTCATTCAAAAAACTGGGAAGAAAATCTCTTTCCTGAATAGCAAGATTTTTGAGGCATAAAAGAAAAAGTGCATGCATGCTTGATTTTTTTGTTTTTAATTACACTCTTTTCTTTCTATAAATATATTTCTATTGATACTGGTTTAAGCCATGTGTCATGAAAGTTCTTCAGATCCAGTCCTCCATATTTGCTGTACAATTCATCACCTGTGAGGCTAATTATGAGATTTACTATTTTAGCCCTTATTCTCTTGTGAGGAGAATAAATGTAAACATACATTGCTGCTTGGTCTTATTAAGACCAAGATTCAGAGAAATTAGATGAATCACCTCCACAGGTAAAATCTAATTAAAATTATTTTAAACACTCAAGATATGAAGTAAACATACATAAGTTTAAGCATATTTAAACATATGCAGACTTTCTCATGCAGAGTTAAAGCGACTTTAGAAGGGCTGTAGTTTATTATTCAACAGCATGAACTGCAACTGGGCAGTTACTTTAATAATAACTATCTCATGTTTATGAGTAGAGATTGTGGTGCTGGTGGGGATGTAGAGGGAGCTGAAGGAAGCACAGCAGAGCTCTCAGGATTCTTCACACTTTGCTCTCCAGTGTCTTGCCTGCACAGCTCAGCCGTGTGGTGAGGCTGCAGTGTAGCTGTTTCTGCATCTTGACAGGTAACTATCAACCAGATTTAAGTTAACCTGAGAATATTTCTTAACATTCATAAGATTCTCCCTTAATACTTATTTTTTTGTGCCTTAGTCATTAGCACACCTTTCAGATGTTCTGAAAGATTGTCCAAGTGAGATCTCCTGGTAGAATAAGGTTGCGTATGTGTTGTAAGAGGCATGATTTAAATGGAAAATGTATTTCCTGTAAGAAGCAGTATTGTGGTTCATTGCTGCTTACCATTTAAACGCCTCAAAAGCTCAGTATATTTTCATAGGTAAGTCAGAAATTTCAGTATAAAGTTGAAGAGAAAATATAAGCAGATAAATCTACACGGTTAGGGATTTTTGGAATCGTGGTTTTCTAGAACTGAGCTGCTTTTGAGGCATCACTTTGGGAAAGTTTAATTCCAGAAAAGACAGGCATGCAGAATTTGAGTTGTTTGGGATTTTTTCTTTCTTCCCCATAACCCCCATAATAGAAATACTGACATCATGATAAATGAGTATGCAGCCCAGAATTGCAATTTTGTGTATCAGTTCTGTTGAAACATTAGTGTTATAAGTATTTAGTGATGAAATAAGAGAGGGGTCCAGGAGTGTTTAGTTTTTTAGCAGTCTTTAGAAGACTTATTCTAAAATTATTAAACTATAAAATGGAATTCAGTTTTTCTCTATTCTCCAAAAGGTGCCATATTTTGTTCAACTACATCCAAGCCCTTTCAGATGATTTTCTGAGAAAGATTGTGAACTATCATTACATTTTGAGATTACATATTTTCTGTTTGAACTGATTCAAATAACAAGCAAGTATTTCTGACTCAGCTGTAGAACCCCATTCCCTAGAGATGATGTTGTTCCCAGTGGGACCTCTCATAGTTTGAAGGTTATTAAGGAGGATTAATTTAGAGCATTAAAGGGAATGTGTCTTTTTTGTGGCCCTGGCCACTGCAGGACCACCAACATTGTCAATTAAGTGACTACATCCATATTGTTTGTAAATATTTTGTGTGATGCTTCTCATCCACTTTCATTTATGATGTTCTTATTTTTTAGTTTATCCCCGTCCACACTGTTTCTTCCATGGATGATTGTTCTTCATTTCACTGTTTCAGAAAAAGGGCAGTTTAATTTGTATTGTTACCTTGAAGATATGATCCATTCCCTGGAGTTTTCAGGTTTTGTAGAGACTACTCTGTCCCTTTGTCTCTCAGTTTTCCTCACACATTTTATCCTCTTTATCCTTTTTGGTTGCTATTCTTTGCGTTTTGTCTTACTCTTCTATAGTTTTTATAAACTATGCAACCAAGCATCACAAAGTAAGACTTACACTTAATGAAATTCAGGAAAAAGGCTCCAAACACCAAATCTCTACAGTCAAGTTTAAGGATACTCAACCTCACTGGGAGTATCGGTCCTCAATACAAATTGATGTGTATCCATGGCATTTTAAACCTCCGACTTCTAAGCAAATTTCATCAAAATGCAATAAAAGGCTTCTGAAGCACAGTGCAATGCTTTTTAAAGTACCTGTGCTACTCTGAGACAACATTTTAACTAAAAATTTTTATGGGAAGGGTAGAACAGTGCTGACATCTATGGTATGAGGTGAAACCTGTGAGGTACCTTCCCGAGGAGAGGTTTTGTTCATTACCACTGGATTTGCATGTAAACTACTGTGATAAGCAGAGCATTTTATACACTTCTGACCTTTTTCCCCTCTAATTTAAATGTAGATGTGTTAAATCATATGCCAGTAAAAACAGAATAAAAAAAAGCACCAATATTTTCAAAATATGTAAATACTGGCTAAACATTTATCTTGCATCAGTATATTTGGTTAGTGTTTCAGTGAAATATATTTACAGCCAAATAATGATAAAGCTTAAAAGTTATTTGGGGGCTTTTTATCTTTTTGTGCTGCCTTAGGATTTAGTGGAAATATAAGAACTTTATGAAAACATTTTGAGAACCAGCCAAATGTGTCACTGGATATAAACAAAGTACCAGCAAATTCCACAAAACGTTGGCGTTTTTCCAGAATTTTAGGCAATATTATGCACAAAGTAAATTGTTCTTTTAATAGTTATGCAAGTAACTGGAACACTCATTTATAATTATGACATATTTCCATGGGGTTTCATAGATATTGTATAAGAAAATAGTTATTTTCAGAGGCAGAGCACTGACTGACATAAGTTGGACCTATTTTGCTGACTTCACTGGAGATTTTAATGTTTCTGTGAGATTAAAAAGTGACATTTGAGTTTTTAAACTTATACTAATTTTTATTTTAGAGACAAATATTCTCTAATATGTATAGCTGAAAATATGTATAATTATGTACATTTTGCTTTTAATTATTCTGATGATAAGTATTTGATAAAATGATGTGAAACACTTTTCGTATTCTCAGATGCTAAATTGTACCAGAGTTCCTGAATTAATGCTCAAATACTGAAAGAAAACTTTTTTGCTTTATTCATCTGAACAGAACAACAAAAGCCTGAGCAAGACAAGCAGTGGAGTAAAAACTAGTGTAGTACAGAAGAATAAATTCACAAAGTCACAATACTTCATCCAGTTTGAAACGGACACACACACACGTGCACACACACACAGAGAGTGGAATACTTGCTTTTTGCTCATTGTATGCATTAAAGCTTACAAAGACAGTTATAAAAAAGAGTAAATTCTGGATTTATATTGAAGATTTGATATTTGACTCACAGAAAACACATACTGAAAATATATATTCTTTAAGTGTTATTAGATTGTCAGTATATCTGTTTTTATTATGTTAGTGTGTTTTGAATTTCATTTTAAAGTCACAATTACTTTTCCATTTTGACCAATCTCAACAGATTCCACAGATAGTGGAAACAGCATTTAAGACCTGTACACTGAGAAAATAGACCAACAATATCAAATTATATGAAGGCATCCAAGTGCCTTTCTTATTCTGAGAGATGAGGAAGATAAGCAAAAAGATAGAAAGCCCGAAATTAGGAATTTGATAATTTACATTCCATCCAGGGATTTATAAATTACGGAATCACGATGATATAAATATGTAGCCACCTTTTCTTTCCTCCTAAGCCCAAAACAAAGTGAGAATAAGGAGTAAAGACTTTCCTTCCACCTCATAATCTGAAATGTATTCAAAGGAGAATACAGTGGTATATAATTGGAATTGTCAGTGGGATTTGCAGAATATTAATTACTGCTTTTTAAGTTGTTAACCATTAGTGAGTCATAGGACGTGTCTACTTGAAATTATTCATCCTGAAAATACTAAATTAAAAAATATAGACTATTAAAAAAATAGCAGGGATAGAGAGAAACCTAATTCCTTTTCTATGGCAACTTAGAATTTACTGACAATAATGGAAATATCTGGAAATTTCTACATTTGTCATGAGCATGTAGGCAAAGCAAAATGCCTATGGCAGGGTGATTATGGGATTTAGGTCAGGTTTGGTAACTAATATTAATGCTGTGAGGATGAACAGTCTGCTAGACTTGAGGAAAATATGCTTTATGCTTCAAAACATTTAGTTTGGCAAGGGAAGTAAAATCCATGGCATTTCTCTTACTCTGCTGAATAATCCAAACATATAAATAAAGAAGAAAAAAACTTTCAGGTCTGTGTATCCCCTAATCCTTAAATGGAGTGATTTAAGTGAAAACAAAGAAAGAAAACTTAACATTTTGTCTTTATGTAAAGCTGATGTGAAGCAAACCTCTTGAGACACTTTAGATTAGCAGTTATTGATCCAATATGCAGCCACTGCTGTTCAGATGGATGCACAGGTTTGATAGGTGTGCAAGTGTAATGTACAGAGTAAATACCTAAGGAAAATTAAATTTGCTCTATAATTAAACAGGATATTCTTTCCTCACCTTACTTCTCAGTCTCTGGTGCAGGGATTAGTGCTTAACTGCTGATTCACCTCAAGGCAGTTTTCACTCCTTTTGGGCCAAACTGGTGAGCAGATTTCAAGACAAACAGCAGGGCAAAGATGCAGATTTAGCCCACTTAAAAGTAATCATTCTGGCAGCAGTTTTTTGGAAGGGTCTGGCATGTGTTATAGATTCCTGAGCCCTGTCAGGGATTTTGTACAAGGTGTCACTCTTGCCTTTCCGAAGACTTTCCCAGCCCAGCTGACAAAGGTGTGAGTTTTGGGCAGGGTACAGCTGGTGCTGGTGCCATGGGAGCCCTGGATTGCTGGAGCGCAGCCTTCTGGGGCAGGAAGAGGCTTTCCTTGGGTCATGCTAAGTCTGGATTCAGGCACCCAAACCAAAAGCAAGTGAAAGGAGGAAGGAGATTCTTCTGTTCTGTCAATAAGGGCTTCCTACCCCGGGTAATCATACAGCCAGTGTGTTCATATGCTCACCCACTCTGTGCATAATACAATTCCAATCTGGTGCATTGGATCTCAACACTATTAATAATGAAATATCATTAATTGCAGTCATCTTGCTCTCTTGCCCTGCTTTCCCTGGCCTGATTTCAACAATTGTGTATTGTTGCTGCATTGCCTCCCTGTTTTCGAAAGCAAAACCCAGCCCATCTCTGTAGGGTTACCATGGAGCTCCATGAACTCCTGTCCCACAGGGGAGAAGAGCCGTAGGAGAGTCCTGTCTTCTTTCCTCTCTCCTGCAGCCACTAATACATCCCTCTGGAGGGTGTCTGGGAGGTGAGATCTGTGGGTCCTAGGAGAGGGGCCATGGGGAACAGCCCATAGTGAGGGCAGAGTGGTGTGAGGAGCTGGACAAGATTTAAATGGACTGAAAAGCTCAGGAAGCAATCCTGGCTCTTTTCATGGGAAGTGAGTTGGAACAGGGAGTGTAGTTGCACTGTTTAAAAATCTTTCTCTTCTTTCTCATGGAGAATAGAGATAAGTTGCATTCTTGTGCTTTCTAATCTCATTGTTTTGGTATTCGACGCTCTAGAGTTGTAACCAATCATTATAGGGGGTGGAAAAACGATTGACCAATAATTATTAGATTCTTTATTAATATATAAAGAAGTTCTTGTAAATAAATTTTCTCTTTTCGCCATCTTGTGCTGCCTGCCTGACTTCCCTGTGAGCTTCCGTGAACCTCCACGAATATCAGAAAATCAGAGCAGCAATTAGGGAATTATGGGAGACATCCTTCAATCCCACTGGAAGGCTGAGGGGGAAACTTGAGGAGGAGGAGGAAAAGCAGGGAAGATGGCATTCAGGAGGGTGGGTGTGAGGGGGGAGACCCAAGCAGAGAGTGGGACCGAAAGATCTGAGACTTGTGTTTGTGGATGGGTGTGGAACAGCATCTGTAAGGGGAGATGTGAGCAGGAACACAGCTATTGGACCTAGTTTTGGGAAACCAGATGTGGGAATGGGACATCTGGGCAAGTGAACATGGATAAAAGAATCTGAGACAAAATCAGTGGAATGACTGTATAAGAAAATGGGAGAAACTAGGAAACAGGATATCGTATAAAGTAATATATATGTATAAACATATAAAGTGATGTTTGGATGAAGCATGCAAAACAATGCCTGAGTGTGAGGTAAGGAGTAGAGACTTAAATGAAAAGTCAGAATGGGTAGAAAAGTCTATTTATATTTGAAGACACAAGTCCACATTTAACCATTCCTCTGATGTTAGACATATTGTTCAAGCAATGTTTCACGACGTAGTTAGGAGACAATAAATTGCTACTATTGTCAGTTACTCTGTATCGTATATCTGTCAATAATAATTTGTAATTTTAGTAATGATTAATTTTATGTATTTTCTCCAACTATTTGCTATTAAAATAATAGAAATTAAATGCATAAAATACACTAAAATAGCACATTTAATGCTGGTTTAATTAATATTATAGAAATACAAGAAGTCATTAGGAAGTTCACAGCTTCAGTTTTGCTGCATTTGCATATTTAGTATAAATATTTAAGGAAAGCTGTACAGATCTGTCCTGTATGGTCAGTATGGTCAAATTTGAGCTGAGCAAGAAGAAATATATTAGGAGGAGACATTTTTTAAGTACATGACTTCAATGATGGAGTAGGAGCATGTCAATAAACAATTCCTAAAATAAGAAGTCCTTCACCAAAAAAAAAAAAAAAAAAAGGAAGAAAAAAAAAAAAGGAAATAGTTATAAGTTTATGTGTTTTTATTGGTGATTGGTATTGAAAAAGTAGTACCAAAAGAAATAACAATAGAGATTGTTAAAGAAATCAAATACTGCCCTGAGCTAGATTTTGTCTCTCTGCTGGAGAATTCCTATGTGAACAGCTTCTCAGAACCACCATTTTCCTGTGTAATAATTAATGAGTTTTTATTTTCAAGTTTTGAACTTCAGGTCTCGAAGTCTGATTAGAAGCCAGTCGGAACATATCACTGAAAATATCAAGTGCTTGTTGTGAATTTAGACACCTGAAATTAGAAGACACTTCTAATTTTCTTTCTGTGGTTCTATTTCTCTTCTGTAGAATGAGATAGTAATGAACTCTTGTCTCATAATGGTGCAGAAATTAATTTATTGATAGCTATGTAGAGTCACAAATCTGATGAGATTCTGCAATTTGTTTCCAGAAAATGCTTTGAAGGGTCTAACAATGAAGAGGAAAGAGGATTGTGAGAAATTTGTCATTAAACAAGTACCACCCATTATATGATTGAATGCAGCAGGGATTCTAGGGGAAAAAAATATGTCTTACCATATCAATAAAACATGCATGTACAATGGGGGTAGAATATTCAGGACTCAGTTTAACAATACTCTAAGTGTTTTTTAAGAATAGTTGGTTGGTATCTAATCAGTGTATCTTTACTCATAGTTTGTGTTCAATGGAGAAAAAATTAATTTCTCCTTTATGCAGGCACAACAAAAGGCACAAGCCTATACATGTATCTAAGCAGATAGATTTATATCAGAGAGAACTGGTGATACCTCACTTGTACATCCTGAGTCCATTAACATCCATGGGAAACTTGAAGCAAGTTAGTAGTAAAAGGATTTCACTCCAAGAGATTTTTATTTATTTTTCTTCACTGATTTTAGACACAAGAATTAAACATTTTCTGTTTAAAAAAAAAAAAAAAAATCTTGCATCCTGTTCAGGTAAAAAATCCACTTTTTTAATGTTTTAGGGTTTTCCAGTGGTAACAATTTCTAATTCCAGTTAAAAAAAAAAAAAAAAAAAAAAAAAAAAGCTATCCTTATACATATTTCTCTATCTTTAAAATACAGATAGTTATTTTTTCCTTGACAACCTACGCTGTGGAATGTGCCGGGACTTGAATAATAAATATTTCAAGCCTGATTCTGGAAATTCTAGTATATAAGTTTTTTTATCGAAAGCCATTTCAGTTTTAACTTCAGATAGACCTGCCTTAGCTACATGCTTCCTGTTTCCCTCCTTTCATTAGCCTCACCTGGCATGACTTTTGGACAGCTTTGGGAGCTGGTTTACCACCTTGAAATTCCATGTTTCACCTGACTTTTCCATTCCTCACCAACTATGCTTGAATGTTTTCATTAAATGAATTATTTTTGTTTAACAAAAGATAATACACTAATTGGCTTGCCTGTTTTAATTATGCAAAAGAGAAATTTGTAAGGGTACAGTGTTAAGCCCAACATGGAAAGTAACAGGTGTTGAGCTATAATGGTGGAAATCACAGTATCAGATATCACCAAATGGCTTTCATTTTGCCACTGATATGTGTGAAGGAACAACCCAATCAGCTAGTGAAGCACACAAGCAAAATAGAAAGTTGTTGCTCTGTTGTTCAGCAGAGCGCTTAAACACATGATTCAGCAAAGAAGTTGTGTGCTTAAAGTAACTGCACTATTCCTGTTCCAAATCTGAGTTTAGCTGTCTACTGCCCAGAAGATTTCTCATCCCACTCTGACATACTCTTTCAGCAGAGGCTGTTGGTTGTATAGAATAATCAAGCTGAATTTACCTTCTTGCTACAGGAATGTGAACATTTTTCTTTAGAGTTCAGATACTATCTGGCAAAATTTCTCATTTTATTACTGACTGATCTACTAACTGATTAAGAAACACTTCTTTAAATATTGAAGGTTTATATTTTTCTTTTACTGTTTGAAAGATATTTGAAAGTGACATTTCACTATTTCTTCTTTTTAAAAAATACAGACAGTGCTATTGTTTTTCCATCAAAATGCTTTGAGTTTATTGAGATAAGACAAAACAGTTACCTGTGTAATCACATGAATTTATAGGGAGATATTTTTCTCACATTCAAAACACATGGAATCAAGCAGAGCATTCCAGAAACAATACTGATTTTGCGAATTGTATTATTCAACACTTCAATGTTCTGGTTAATTATTTAAGAGAGAGAAGAGGAAGAAGAAATAGAGCTAAGAGAATGCCAATTTATTCACTGCCTTGACTGCAGAATCGTAGTCAGTAATCTAACAATACAAAATTCTATTTGCAAGAGATGCAGTTGGTCAGAATCTTCTTTTCCTTGTCTGTACCTCATCCATTCATTTCCTTTCACCTAGAAACCAAAGACCTGAATAAAACTCTTCCTTCCATTGACAGTCTGACAGCTTTCAACAATGAGGTGATAGGTTTGGTGGATGAGGGGAGAAGAGTGAGAGTTATTTATCTTGACTTTAGCACGACTTTTGAGGCTGCCTCTCAGCATCATCATAGACAGGCTAATGAAGTACGGCTTCAGTGAGTGGGCAGTGAGGTGGACTGAAAAATGTCTGAACATCTGTGCCCAGAGGTTTGCGAAGGGGGATATGATATTCAACAAAAGCAAGTGTCAAGTCTTGCCCGTGGGGAGGAGCAACCCCAGCCACCAGTGCAGACCAGGGGTGGCTAGAAGGCATCTCTGCAAATATTTGATGGGAAGGAATCCAGAGGGAACCAGGCTCTTCTGAGTGGTGCCCTCGGACAGGGCAGATGCCAGTGGGCACAAAACAAAACTCATGAGATTCCTTGTGAACACAAAAAGTGCTTTTGTACTGTGAGGACAAACAGTGGGGCAGGTTTCCCAGAGAGGCTGTGGAGTCTCCATCACTGGAGATATTTAAAACTCAGCCCTGGACACGGTCTGGACGCTGCTCTGGGCAGAGGTTGGGCTAAGCTATCCATGAAATTTCTTCATCATCCCTGTGAGTCTGTGACATGGACTTCAGATAAGGCTTGTGTTACGTCTCTGTAAAAGACTGATCTGAAATGAGGCAGTATCTTGTCCCTGTTAAAAATGTCTTTCTCTTCCTACCCACAATGCTTAATTTCCATACTTTGGGAAGGTTACACCTGTGTGCCTTTTGTTTTCTTGTTTTTCTTGTCATGTTCTTGTTGCATGTCAGAGAAAAAAGTGGTCACAGATTTTCAAAAGACCACAGGAGGCCTAATGAAATGATTGTTTTTGGAGACCACATGTTGCTTCACTATTGGTTAGTTCATCTCTCTGTTGTGCCCTGCCTGGTGAAGACAATGAATTTAGTTTTTATTTGCCTTTGAGTTTGTATATGCACCATGTAAGTAATGCATTTTTGAAAAGTCAGGTAAGGTATGCTATGAATTTTCTTTAATTTTATTATCATGTCAGAAACTCCGGGCACAGAAAAAAATACTGGAGAGAGAATAAGTCAATCTCTCTGTGCATTCTCGGTCATGTTCTGAGTGGGCATTTATACAAGCATTGGGACAGAAACTGAGTGTATGAGGCAAATATGGCACTGTGTATCACTTCTTCATTTTTTAAGCGGTTTTCCTGAGAGATTTTCTAAGAATGTTTTATATTTGAAGAAGGAAAAATCATAAGGTTTTCAGACCAGGAACTAAACAGTTAATGAAATTATATTCATTATGTCTAGAAAAACAAATTCAAGGAAAGTTTTGCCCTATTATCTGTCATGAATAAGTTGAAAAGCAATCATCATTCTAACCTGCAGTTAAAAACTAATGTTTCATCTCACTTTGTATTCTTCTTAAAAGGATATGAGAATATTCTAGCTTTATATTTTTTGAAAGCATTGTTTGGTGTGAATTTTTTTTCTATTTTCACTTTTTTTTCCTTACCTGTAGAGCACAGTAGAGAGGAAAGCTATTAAATTTACTCATAAATCATAGAAATGCCATTTATATTTAGGGTTCAGGAGTAATAGCTCAGCCATTCTGGCCTTGATATCACCTGTTTTTGTAGCTGCTATTAAAATGATAACATTTGCTATCAATTGCCCCAGAATCATACTTGCAGTATTTATCATAGCTAAAATAAGAAATAGCAATAGTAGTTCAGATAATGCAGTACTTAAATTGTTAGAAAAAGTTGACTATAATTGATGCATTCAAGATTCTTGAAAATCATAAAAGGTTCGGGAGCAGTAATCAGAAAAGATCAGATGAAATACATATATTATTAGAATTCAAGTTATTGACATCTTGTTAATTTTATTTTTTAAAATATCAATAATATGCTTGCATTATAAAAATGATATGATGTTAGGAGATTTAGTCTTTCCTTTCTGCTGTGTTGCCTAAGGTTTTGAATTATAGGACACTGCCACTTTTGCAAGATTTTTTCTAATTTTCAGTGTAAGCATTAATATTTACCTGAAAATTATTCTTTATAAAGTCATTTTAAAAAAGTCTTTAGTAATATTTTACTGAAACGTGACACTTATTCCAAGGAGATAAAGAGGAGACAAGAGGGGTAAAAAAGGAGCCGCATCTTTTTTATGTCAATCAGCATTATTCTTACAATTTACTCATGACCACAATTTCTTTGTAATTCGCTTATTTTGTCTTTAATTTCAACTCTTATAGCCAGAAGTAAATCTGAGGAAAGGTGTGGGAATAGAAATGAGAAAGTGTATCATGATACACAACTATCCTGAGACACCCCAAAACCCTTTTCTTTTGAGGAATTGGTGCAGTTCATATTAATGTAAGATGAAATATTTTAATCTGATTTCAGTGGAAATAGAGTGAAGCCCTCATTTTGAAAGACCTCAAACACCTGTTTTTTCATTCTGTGTATAACCAGGCAGTAATTACTGGAGGTCAGAGGAAAAAATATGTTTCCATATTGGCACTTTAACATTAGGGTAGGTTTTGTTTGCTTGTTTTTCAAGCTATTAACAACCACCAGAGCGTTCACTACAGGTTTTCCAACATGATAGAATTGGTTCATACCCTCCACCACAGGCATGTTTAGCTCTGCAAAGGTAACATGAACAAACCTTTGCTGTCTGTTGTGTGAGCATTACCCACTGACTAACATCGGTTTCTGTCATTCAATATGGAAATGCTTTTTCTTCATGAAATATGTTCTCTCCAAGCAATGAGATTGTCTTGTCCATGGCACTTTATTAAAAAAAACTGGATGTGCTGTAATTGTTCTGCATGACAAATTGGGGTGCATGTTTTGTGAATAATTGTCTTTCTCATTTCGGCATTGCCTTTTGCATGTTTGTCAGAGCTCCATACTCTTCAACCAGGTTCTTTTAGGTATTCCACATGTGGAGGGATATCTAATTCACCTGTATGAAGACAACTGATGTTCCATGGGATTTCTGATTTAGTGGGACAGTACAAAATATGCCGTATTACACAACACAAATGTAAGTTGCACTTAGCAAATTTCAGCAATATATACAGTCCAATCACAGATCTATAATATTCTCACCATCACCATGCTGGGCATCCCTCCTTATCAGGAAGACATATGTGTTGATTGAAGCCAGCTCAAGCCTGTTCTTCTTTTCAAGAAGAAAACCCTAATAATCCAGAGAAAAGTAGACTATCTTTTATTTATGTCAGACGTAATTTGTGGATCCAGAGCAGTTCTTACATGGCTGTTGCAGTGTAAGTGATGATTTCCCATATCTCCTCAGAATAATCTTCTGCTGCAATGTATCCTTTCTCCTTTGTGCACAAAGACATGCACACTCATACAAGTACATGTATAAAAATAGATGACCCAAAAATCTCTCTAATTTCTACTTCAGCTTGACTTGTGTTGTATGTACTTCAGCTTGACTCATGCATATCATTTCATAAGCAAAAAAATATTTTTACTAGGTAAAACCACTTAGAAATGTTTGTGAATAATTTTTATTCTTTTCAAGTGACTTTATAAGAAGAGTGACTTGAAGGAAAGGTTCATTTCATAGTGTTAGGGCTTCCCTTTTTGGATTAACAATAGATAATGTACTCTTCACGAAAATGTGCATTTATTGCTTGTGAAACAAATATTCTGTTAATACAGATTCTAGCTGCACAGAGTCACTGCCTGCATCTGTGTGTGCATGTGTGTATGAGCTTTTCCCTCCTTAAGGTGTCTTGCTATTCTGAAATAATGCAAATTCTCTTTGCTTGTTTGCCAAGAAGTTTGGTGGTATTGAGCTGTATCAGAATGTCACTGACAGCTTCTCTTCTCATTAATATAATTGGAAGTAGGTTACATCAGATACTCTCAAGACACAAAGTAGACATGCTAAAAAATGCACATGCTATTTTCAGAACTTGTCTCCAGTGGTGGGACTGTGGAATATTTCTGAGTTATGAGATGAAACAGCTAGCTTATTTCCACTCTGCCATTTTTTTCCCCTTCCCTTTTTATTCATTTCACCATCCAGTGTGTTTGCCCAAGCTCCAGAGTTGAGCAGAGAAAAGACAAGAATTAAATAATCAACCTTCATTCCTATTATATGCTTTCTCTTCCTACTATTTTGCTCTAGGGTAAGTGGAATTTTGAAGGTACATTAGATAACCAGACAACTCAAGACACAATCCTTGACAAATTATGCCACAACCAAACAATTTGCCTTTGCCAACAAATCAGAGATCTAACTTAGGGATGTCCCAAGTTGAAGTGTCAGCTGTTAGAGTTTGTTTGTTGAACCTGTGACATGATGATTCCTCTGAAAATAAGAAGAGTTCTGCAGTATGTTTTCACTGATGAAGACAAATGTAAAAGAAATGGTGACCCAAAAATCTGTCATCCATGCAGAAACCTTATGAATTTTATTATCAGACCAATAAAAACACATTTTCTGTGTTGTAACAGCTAAAATCTCTCTTTATGTATCAGTGTGGTTAATACTTTTGAATAAAAATTAATTTTTATGCTTTGTTACTTGTTGGGAAATAGAACATCTCATCACACTTGTGAATTATTCATGCTTGTGGTAGCAGAATTTTTAATGTTAGTGTCTCTAGCTTTGTAATCCTCAAGCAGTCCCAACAATTGCATGGGGTTTGAAACTACAACACCTTGTCAAAGGTGGTCTTCAAACCTCTGTTTGTAAATGAGGGATCTTATCCTGAGTCTCTCAACCTCAGTATTACCATGTTCACTCACTAGAGATTACAGCCGTGGATCATGAGAGCCTACTTTAATTTAATTTTTGTTAATGGGTTCAGGGACGATTCCAGTATCTTCTTTTTTGGGGGGCTTTCCCATAATGTTGCCCCAAGGGAGAGTCTGAAAGTCTTAGCTTGAAAGTGAAGTCCTGAAAGAAACAGGATCAGAGAACTGTGTGTGGAAAAAAGTGTAGAACCTGAGATATTTCCACGGGGCACTTCTTGTCAACCTAATTGACTGAGAATAAATTATTATTAAATTGCTGGAGAGACTGAGGGCTCATAGGTCAAGTGGACCTCAAGGTACCATTTCTGTGAAACAGGAGCAGATGGAGGGTATCTGTCTTGGAAAGCTGCCAGAATGATAATGATAGTGATTGGCAGGCACCTACAGAGAACAAATAGCTTGATAGCTGCCTAGATTTCACAAAAATTGCAATAAACAATGCTCTTTTAGGATTAAAAAAAAAAAAAAAGACTACAGTATTTTGATATTGAAATAGAACCTACAAAGTTATTTCACAACGTCTGTCAAAAAATTGTTTATTTTTACTTCTGGAAAATCAAAAGATTAATCCTTACTGTTGGTAGAGGCATCTATAATTTTATCAAATTAAAGCCATCTATAATGTTATTGTAACAAACTTTTTCATTAATGCTTCCTAAATGTGTTGAACAATGCCTGCAATGTTCTTCTAGACATAGACCCAAAATGCTAGTAATTTTCAGATAATTTTGAAAGAAACCCTCCATAAGGTTAAACAATTATTAGATATTCAAATGTTATTTCTTTTTTTTTTTTTTACTTATTTTGTGACCTTGATCTGTCTACTGAACAATATCATGTAATATTTATCCTAATTCTGTAGAATTTTTAAATAAAAAATAGGTAATATCTCTGTGGCAAAGAAATATAGGTTGAAAAATTTTAATAATGAGTTGCATTAAGCTCAATAACCCTTATATATCTTGATTTAAAAAACACAAAACCAAAACATTAATGGTGGGATTTGCTTTATAAATTTGGATTGAAATGGGTGAAGCTAGGCAGTGACTCAGGAAAGAATTTGCATAACAAAGATACAGCACTCAAAGGGAAATTCTTATAAACAACATAGTAAAGTCAGAGTTTGGAATATGCTAATTATTTTCTACACTTCATCAGTCCTTTGAAAAATAAACACTTCATCCTAAATAAGATACCACCTTGGGGATATGACTGACCCTTGTAAAAGTGACAATGTGAAAATGCTGTGGATAACAACAGTGACCACAGTGATGACAATACATGTAAGTGTTCTTTTACTCTTTTATGTCTCAGTAAAACTCCAGAAAATGAGTTTAAATACTTCAAATAAAATTTTTTGTTAGCTAATATTTCTGGAAATTTTCAGTATACTGCGCATGATCTGTTCCATAAAACTTCTCTCTATCATTAGATTAAGTAATCAGTAAAAGGGCTTTGTGTTATTTGGTTTAGTTTTTTAATTTGTTTTTCTCATGTTGTTTTTATCCAGTTCTGGTATGCTTATTAAAAGCAAATCCTTTGCTTAGACATACAAATATCCCAATTAATAAGAAAATAGTAAGGATTACATACAGGGTTGTCTTCTTAACTTGATTAATAATAAGGAGATTAATTACAAGAGACTGAGGGAAGGGTGTAATCAACAATATTCTTTAAAACTCTGTTTTGAATTAGTCTGTTTCCTTGGCTTTTGCCTGTAGACAGAGGCAAAGGCCCCTAACAGAATTTTTATGCCAGGTACTTCTGTATTCTTGCTATCCTCAGCCTAGAATTTGCACACCAAAATTGATGAAAATTGTTGTTTAACAGTGAAATCAAATATTAGCACCATGTTTTCCACCCTTTACTTTTGTGTGTTAGTTGTACTGAAGAACACTAAATCACAAATTTGCTGCCCTTCTCTTAAATGTACGTATTCCATTTTTACACTGTACATCTTCCCCGTTTCTGTTTCCCACCCCTTTTCAGTTAGAGGGAAGACAGCTCTTTGGTCTCTGCAACTCAGTCTTTAAGTGTTGTGGTTTGTGGTAATTTCTTTTCTATTCTTGCTTCCACTGCAAGTCACTCTTGTTTACTCCGGGATTTTTTGATCACTGAAGCTCAGTCACTGTATAAGGAATTTTTAGCTTTATAGTTAAAAATTTGTTTACTTTCTGGCCTGATAGTAAATGAATGAAAGTTCTGTTAATTTTGTTGTACTTTTCATATCCTTTCATGACAAAAAAGTTGAAGTTACATTCAAAGAAGATCAATGGCCTTGTTCACCTTATTTGCCTTTTTTTGTCTAGTACTATTCCTTTCTTACACTGTTCTAGGGATAACAGGTTGGTTGACAGGGCAGGTATTATACATTTTTTTTTGTAATACATCACAAGCTTTTTTTCCCCCTAAATTTTTGTTAATAGGTAGGAGAAAACAGCAAAACCAGCATTCCTAAGCACTGAGGAATGCACAGGAATGTACTATGGACATTGCTACTAAGCCAAAATCCATCTGACTATTAAACTTCTGAAAAATGAAACTGTCACTGGCACAGAGAACAGAGATAAAGAAGAATATTTGAGTTTACAATTGGTAGTCACGCTTCACAGGAAAGATTGAAGATATATGGTATATATATAGAGAGAGAGAGGATATTCTAACTTCATAAGCTGGAGAGAGGTCCAGTATCCCTTCTATGAAAAAGTGAAAAGTCATTTGTATGAAGGCATCCACTTGCATACATATTTAATGTTACTCTGCAGAGACCATGGAAACTCCTCTCTGCTGGGCTGTGATTTTATGGGGAATACTTTAGTGGAACAAAATGCATATCTTTGTGATTTAATCTTCACAGATATGAATACTGAGTTACTCTTCGGTACCTCATTATTATAATTCCAAGAAATCTTCTCTAGCCATGCTGAATACATAAAAAAACTAAGGCTGTCAATGAAAAGCAGTGATGACATTCTATATTTTCACATTTAACTATTTTACAAGAATCTATTAATTGTCTCTGTCAGTTGCTAAAACAAGTAAGCAAGATGCCCTCTGCACGTCTATCAGGATGACTGGCCTAATCAGGCTCAGCAAATTCAATGAGTATTTTGCTAAGCTTAATTAAAATTCAGCCCTGCATTTGAGTAAGCCGCAGTGGTTTGGCAGACCTTCAAAGGGCTACACTGCAGCACAACAATAAAAGTGATAAAGGCACACAATAACAATAAATGTAATGCAAATGTTCCCATTATTCACAAATCAGGTATGAAGTTACTCCTTTAACTATTTTCTGTTTTCTATGGTGGTAAAATTCAGATTTTTTGATTTTTCATTTCCAATCTCTGCAAATGTTATTCTTATCCACATACCATTTTAGGGTTCTAATTGATTGAAATGAAATAATTCTAATAATTTAGGAAAAATATTGTATGTAAATTATTGCCAGTACAGAGAGAGAATTGTACATGGTTTTGTTTGGTAAAAATTTCAAAGGGACTTTTGCTTGGCAGTGGCAAAACTTCAGACCCTTGGGGGTTAACACCTCAGCTCCACCAGTTACTCCTTCAGGTATATTCTTCATTTGCCTTTCTTGACTATGACCTCAGGTCTAGGCTTCTCCTAGCATTATGTAAATTGCAGTTCTTCAACATTAGACATGTAAAGAAGCCTTCCCTGCAGGTACTTCAGTGTTGATTTAGAAGTTGGAATTGTCCACCATCACAAATACTTGTTTTCTTTTGTTACAAAATCTCCACTGTTCCCCACATATCTTAGATATCTTTGGAATGCTTATTTGTCACTCCTCATGAAAAAAGTTATTTAGAACATATTATCTCTTCTGAATTAGAATTTCTTTTTGAAGAAAAAATTTGTTATGGTCCCTTTGAATGGCGAGGGCTCTGCACCACAAATAATTTACAGCACACTCCTATGTCTTGCACATCATGATGGTTCCCTTACCCTTGCTCCATTAGCTTTGTATCCTGGTATGGGCCACTGATATTTTAATATTTTGTTTGCATTCTTAGCAAACACTACATTTACAGTCAATCTTGTCTGAAGATTTTTTTCCTTCAAAAAGGCAGCACTTGGAAGAGTTATGTCATTCTCTATCTTCTGCAATTAAGTAAACTAATAACTATGGTAACAGATTTTACAATGACAAACAAACCCATTTTTCATCAACTAGAAAAGCGAAAGAGGAGAAAACTCCAAAAACGTTTTAATCTATTATTTTAAGTAGCGATTACTATTGAACACTATTTTTGTAATCAGATTTTTGTCACAGGAATGAAAAATGGTTTAGATATAAACAATGAGAGAAATATCACACAGTGAAAAGACATTCCTAGTTAATGACATATGTTTTACTTTGATGTTTAGTATTTGCTAAAATTCATTATCTCTGTAGTGGCTTTTACAATCAGATTCGTAATTTTTTTGCAAGATAAGTCAAAATCCACTTAAATATATAAACCATAAGAAAATATGCCTAACAATAAGAACAAGTCTTTGTCTGAGATTAACAATATTCTTCTTTAAAATAATTTAACATGCTGCTAATAATACTACTTTCACAACTGAACAGAGAATAAAGTGGAGTCCTTATTTACGTGAAGTCCATAAACCTTGGCAAAGCAGTACAAGTAAGCATGAAACTTCTTCCCATTTTCATGGGAGCAGATGACCAATCTACCATTTTTTCATTACTTTTCTGCAAAT
This sequence comes from Acanthiza pusilla, assembly GCA_036630365.1. Taxonomy (NCBI): domain Eukaryota; kingdom Metazoa; phylum Chordata; class Aves; order Passeriformes; family Acanthizidae; genus Acanthiza; species Acanthiza pusilla. The sequence goes on from JAXCHO010000098.1 coordinate 23,995,619, forward strand.
CTAATCTGGATTTTGTTAAATGAAAACCTTTTCTTCAACAGTCTTGCAGCAAGCAGATCCTTTGCTTGGTAACTGTTCAGCTGTCAGTCATTGGTCATTTCTCCTGCCTCCTTTCAGCCTTACTGTTGTACAGTGAGAGAAATGCTTCCAGAACTTTTAGGATATTCCTGGGTAGTGGCAACAGGAATAAAAGGAAACTGCAGAGCTTATGCTTTTTCAAAAATTATTTTTTAAAATTTATTTTGTTATTTTGTTTTGAAGTGTGTGAAAGTGTCTTGTTAAATGAGGAACATGACTAAGCATCCAAGCTGCTGAAAGATTGTGAGTACTGCCTACAAACTATGACTAAACACTTAATTCATATTAAAAGCCATTCTTTATAATTCAGTATTTTTTCCACAAGTCGTGACTAACGATGCAAAGTTATGTAAATCTTTATAAATGAAGATTCTTTTTAACTATTTTCCCCAAATTTACTTCTGCTACAATTAATCATGTACAATTAATCACTGTCAGTAAAAGGATCACTTAGATGCAAGATTTTTTCCATAAAAGTAAACACAAAGAAAGAGTCCAATTTTTTTTTTATGGACTTACCTCAGTTCTCTTTGCAGCTTGAGAGAGAAAGTGTGACTAATACAATAAATGTTAAAAATTGGACATAGTAAATTAAAATATTATTACAGATCCAATTAACTATTTTTAAACATCTATTTCAAGAAAGTTTGTTACTGAACTAACATAGGCCTAAAATAACCTGTAATTTCCTCTTTCTCTGAGCATTAAAATAATATTATGTTGGATGCTCTGCTTGCTCTATAACAAAATGTCTTTCAATAAACTTACATTAAATATGCTGTGATAAAATTTTAAAATAATAGAGTTCAAAGAAGTTAAAAGATTGTTCCAATAATTAATAGAGGATTGACTTTCACATGTCAGAGTATGGAATGTAAAATTCCAGGGTAAAAATTCCTCATTCATACAAATGTCTGTCTTCCTAAGTGTGAAATCCTTGAGTCTATCTAAAAATAGGATTTTTATTAAGTAATTATAGCATCAAGACCCCACCTTTTACAAGCCAAAAAGGAGACATTAGTGGAATTGAGGAACTGAGTTAGATCTAACCTTTAATACAGATGTAGTAAAGCAGTCAGGTATGGATGTGTATATATTATGTAAACTGAGAGACAGTTGCTTTTAATCAGACTTTCCTTACACAAGACTGTAGCAGCAATGGCACTGATGGACTTTCTGGACGATCTTTCTATACTGATCCTTTCCTTTCTGGAAGTAAGAAAGGCTTTTCGTGTGCTGGTTGCATTCATCAAAACTGCTGTATTAACCACAGAAATTACTCTTTTTTTTCCATTTCAGTGCTCACAATTCCGTTCTCCTATTTCCTTCTGTGTTTGTAACAGTTGTCACCTTGTAAAAGTTTTGGGGCTTTTTTACCAATCAGATGTTCAGGGTTTCCACAGTAATTACGTAAAACAATATATCCCAAAGCACTTTACCAGTTTGTGAAACTTTTTCTTTCTCTTTGTCTGTTTTCATAAAAACATTAGAAGTGATCCTCTCTAACTTTTTGTGGCGCAGTTTTGTCTGGGATTAACATGTATAACTTTTTGCAAATTATGAAGGAAAAACAGCATAGAATTTATGGCTAAATTTTGTAGTATTCACAGGTATCATTTTAACTTTCATTAATCTGAAGAGACCTTATTAGAAAAACTAAATTGGAAGCTAAATAAGAAATGGAGTGGGCTTGAAGACTTATTTGATACTGTGTCAAGTCTTTAACCTGACTCAGTGGGCTGGTGTGCAAGTGCCTGTGCCAGCACCAGGGAAGAAGTGACATTTTATGATTGGTGAATGCTCTAGGTGCAGATGAACCTTAAACAATAGGGAAGCCACCACCAGTACATTGTCAGCTCTGACTGTCTTCAAGAAAATTGTCACTCACAGCTGAAATTGGTATAAATCACAAGTATAGAGAAACTTAAGCTATTTTATAATCTTTGAACCCAAGAATATGTCAAACTGACTACATTCATTTATTTGTTCTTGTGAGTTCTATTTAATGCTTTCATCTCATGTCTGTACACTTGAAAAGAAATGATTGGGCTGTTAGGCTCTAACCCTATAAATTTCTCTTGGTACATTTATTTAGGCCAAATGTATTGCTGAGAGTTTCTGTGTGGCATGAAGTCTGTGGTCCTGTGGGATAAGCAGCTAAAGAGTCATTAAAAAAACCCCTTGTCTTCTTTCTTTGTTGATCATGAAATTTATGATAAATTATTGTTTTGAAAAATCTGCCTGTTTGAAGTGGATTTTGATACATGAGATTAAAATAATGTATTTGAACATTTATTTTCCTGTAGTTTCACAAACTGATAAGATGGTATGTGTTGTTATGCTATGTTTCTGAAACTATTATTTTGTTTTACAGAAGTAAATAAAAAAAGCCTTTCAGAGTTACAGGCATGAGGAAAAATGTGCAAGCATTGTTTTCATGCCACACCCAGTAAAAAAATGATGTGGTTATAAGACCACATGATGAGATCCATCAATGGACTTTTTCTTCAGAAGTATTAGTATTACTGTAAAGTGCAAATCTGGAATATCTCCTCAGAATCACAATTCTTTATCTGGAAGCAGTCAAGGATAAATGTACCTTGTGCACATAAATGTACGAGGCAGTCCATAAGTGGATCTCACTGGTTTAGGCCACTAACAAACCCTTGAACATAAATGTGATGAACCAATCCTCCCTGTCAGTCTTGATCTGATCCTAACTGTGCTTCTCAGTTGGGAAATACAAAAGTCTGTCTTGTGGGTGTGGGAAAATGAGAGAAACTGACTGTTAGTGATTTGCACAAGGCTACACAGTAATCAAGAAAAGGCTAGAGCTTCTGGATCTCTTATGATCAATTATGAAATCATAATACATTTTGTTAAATTATTAATATTTTAAAATATAATTCTGTTTATATATTTATAAAATAGCTTCTTAAATTTTAACTTATACCGGTCCTTCAGTTACAGCCTCCTAATATAACTATCTTGTGTGCAGTAAAAAAATGCCAGGCATATAAATGTTGAATGCTTAACTATATCAAATTAACAACCTTTAAGAACTGATTACCAGAAATTACTTTAATATTATATCTTTGCTGTAGACTGAAAAAATCACACAAGCAAACACTGATTTATATGTTGAATTTCTGATTTTGCTGAGGAAGGTTTTAGGAAAAGGTCTTTCATCCCCTTTCGTGTTCAAATCTTCACTTAGCATTCTGTTCATATTCAATTTTAATTGCCACGTTATAGTTTGCAAAGATGGTATGCAGCTGTAAAATGCTGCACTTTATTGCAGCAAGAGGAATATTTATCTGAACAGATACATTACTGTTACTGTAAAGAATGGGCCTATTTTACTTTATCAGCAGCTGAGGGGAAGGTTAATGGCTATGATGTATCTTTTACGTTGTCTGTGAAACACGGAGTGCTCCGCACTGTTAAGATTTACAGTGCGGAAGACAAAGTGTGTGCTATTCCAAGCACTCTCTTAACAGCAGACTGTAAACTTGGGAATTAACTTCAAAACCCCTAAATAACTTAAAACAACATTAAGACTGGAAAAGAAAATAATTTCTTCACATAAATTCATACTTTTAAGCCTAAGTGCATGGAAAGACCTTATAAATTTTCCGGATGTCCTAAGCAAGTAAAGAATGCAAGTGACCAGGATGTTTTCAATATTCATTTTATTTCCAACTGTAGTGCAGCAGAATACAGGAAGAAAGCAGTACAAAAATACTGTTCATTTTTGTTGGAAAAAGTCAGTACCTTCAGAGAGGACATAATGATCCTTTAGCCTGCTATTGGGGGGTCCAGTCTATTCAGCAGGAAAGGCCAGGTGGAAGCTTAGGTCTACATGGATAGTGATGAAAATCAGGGATAAAGGAGATACTCAGCTCTTGGGGTTTCCATCTTTTTTGTCCTGTAGCTGGAAATCCATAGAATGGTGAGGGACCATCACACTGGGATGAGGTATCCCTATGGCTGTTAGCTGGACTGCTGTAGGATCACTGCAGTTCTGGTAGGCCAGACTGCAATGCCACAGGGTACAGGGATAATTGGGACTGTGGCCATTAAAGATTATATCTTCTATATTTGTGAATGCTACTGACGGTACAGAGACTGGTTGCTAAAAATTCAGAGCTCTGCTTTAGAGAGCTGTGTTGTACATTGCACAGGAATGGTTGAACATGTTATAGCAGGGCCATAAACCACCCTAAAGTCAACTGAGAACAGTCTCAAATGAATGTGTTTATTAGGACTGTCCAGTAAGACAGAAATGTGACATTTGTTTTATCATTCATTTTTTCTAGATTCTAGATAGCTTCTTTGTATGGCTTGAGCTTTCACTTATGTGTCTGACATGTTTGGGAGCAATTTCATCCCTCCCAAAAAGGTGCAAAAAGGTGTTCTACACACTCTGTGCAGTTCTCCTGTACTGGAGAAGCTTTATTAGGTATGAAGGAGAGCACAAAGGACAGCAAGTTTCACAGTGGACTATTCAAGTGTTTTCGGAGTTGTCAGTTTTACCCCTTGCTTCCATAGACATCAATAAATTTATACATTTAATTTGAAACTGGTTCAAGAGACCAGGAATCAGATCCCGCATCTCCATCCTCCCAGATAAAGAGATTTAACACTGAGCATCTTGCAGGAAGTTCCTGTTTCTCTGTTATTTGTAAACCTGATACTGGAGTTGCTGTCAGCAAGCTGACCCACGTTTAATTTCAAACAGAGGAGTAATACTGATTTTCTTTATAAGACAATCCTAACTAGTGGTTGCAAACATTTCTGACAGCTTTGCTTTAAAGTACAAGTTTCAGATACTGCAAATTTTCATAGTACCAGTGTCTTCGTTTGATAGACAGGTGTCTGCTAAGGAAGGTGGGAACCTTCCTTAGAGCAGAAAATGTGAATCCCCTTCCCTCCGAATTATTATAACTTTAGAATCAAGGGCTCTCAGGCAAAGGTATGAGAAAATTATAAGAGTTTTTACTAGTATCTAGAATGAGGTAAACAATCAGTAATAAAAACAGTAAACAAGATTAAAAAAAAACAGTAACAAAACAAAAAAACTCAGTGGCAAATGTCCCTGAGCTGTCAGGCACTTTTCCGTTTGGTGCAGTCACGGTCACGGCCAGCAGGGGCGCTGTTGGGCTCCCAGACCCGCAGGGCAGGTGCGATGACTCCCGGGAAGCTGCAGATGGCGCTGTGGCGCGGTTGGATCTGTGCCACACGTGTAATGGCGGACGGCTGGAGCAGGGTGGAGCGCAGATGGACAGGAGCGCAGCAGAGAGCCCAGAGCCGGGAGATGGAGCAGCCGGGTCAGCCCACCGGGGCCAGCCAGCAGAGGAGGCGGCAGGAAACTCCGCAGTTGGGGCAGGCAGGGTACCGAGCAGCGGCAGGCAGGCCGCGGGGTGGTGGCAGGCAGGGGTGCTGCTCCGCTTCAGCGCGGCTGGCAGATGCACCCTCCCGGAGGGGACGAGAGGATTGGAGTCCCGTGCCCTTCCCCTCAAAGTAAGAACTCACCCCGCAGGCAGAGAAAAACTAGTGCAGAGCCAGGCTTTTCTTTTCCTGCGGTCCCAGCCAGAAACAGAGAGACGTCTCTTCCACTGTTCTCTCTCCGAGAGCAGCGAGCGTCTTGTTATCAAATCTTGTAATCTCTCGTTCTCTTGCTTGAAAAAGCCAAAGGCTTTGTCTCTTTTGTGAGCGTAGATGGCCCCTAAGTACCGGTCATTAGTTGCTTAGCAACAGAATGGGAAAAATTCCATTTCCCCCCCCCAACCTCCAACAACCAGACTGTGTTTGCTTAGGATTAAAAATTTAGGTTCCTGGGTCATGTTCTAATTTTATTCCTGATCTAGGAGCATAGTATTTCCAAACAAGTTCAAATGTAGAAGGAGCATCAGACAAGAAGCTGCTGTGAAGTTGCTCAGGTAATAGTAATGATAATAATTACTAAGTACAAAATTTCAGGGTTAGTCAGAAGATGAGTTAAATATCTCAGAATCACACCTTTTGTTTTAAGATGTGACTTTAAATAGACACTCAAGGACTATTGTCATGATGTAGCCATCAGAGCATGACTTTCTTTTTGCCATATAATTAGTTACTATAAAATGGACTACCTTTGTTACCTGTCAGGGAGAATCTGTCCATGAACTTTCAGCTGTGTTAGCACACAGTTCACGTGCATTCTAGAGAGAGTTGGAACACTATAATATCTCAGTAAATAGTCTGATACATTTTCATGTTTTGAAATGTAAAAGTTTGTTCTGAGAAATGGAAGGAATGATGCCATCAGGGTCCTATTGATATTACTCATAAGTTTGTACATTGAACTCTCTGACTTTATTTCACAGCTAGGAGAATAATGTCCAACAGATTCACATTATTCAGTTTATTCTATTTTATTTATCCATCCGTAGTTTATACTGAAAGACTTAAATTAAAAGCAAGGCATATCTTGATAAAATCTTTCAATTACAATTATTTTTTTTCCTGAAAGAGCCCAGTTTTTATTTTCTTTTAAGCCATTTTGGTTTGCTTAGGTTTCCAAGATTCTTTTAATGTATTGTACTTTTCAAAATGCAATCAATTATTCTAGCTTCAGAGCTTCAGTTTGAGTATTTTTGTGATAGAGTATAGTTCCATGGAAGAAATAAGTGTTTACCTAGTAAAAAAATTATGAATTTGTTTTTGTTTAGTACTACTTCAACCAGAGAAAATTAATTGTATTTCTAGATATTAAAATAATCTTTCCACAAAATAATAAAGTATAACTTTCTCCTTAGTAGTGAAGCTTTCTCAGTCCTCAGGGAAGATATCATTAATTGCCTGTTTCTCTTTCTTCCCGTTTGATAATTTCAGATAACCTTCACAGGCATTCCAAACTTTTCAAATGAGAACATCCTTCTTTATAAGAAAGTGTTAAGAACATTAACAACTTTCCATCTGCAATATTTTGTTATCTGTCAGACTTAATAAAACCTAAATAAAAAAAGATAATTGTTTTGGGATAATTCTATAATACTTTCCATTTGACATTAAGTATCTTTGTGAGAAAGAGCTATAATAGCCAATGTTGCTATAAATGTATATATGTGCCAAAATTAAGGGTGTAAAATACAAGGCTTTTTCTTTAATCAAGTAGCCAGACACTTTAACTTCTTTGTTCATTAAATATATAATTTTATTCTCATGCAGAGTGCTAAAATGAGGAGGTCAGTGTGGGAAGCAGATTTGGTGTGTGGCAGATTTGGTTGTAGGTTCATGTCTGAGATCCTTACTTATCTGCTCTTCAGTTTTAGGAAAACTTCACACTTCTTGGGTCTCACTTTCACTTTTGACAGCCGAGGGGATTTTTCTTTTTAAATCTAACTATGTGCTATGCAATTAATACTGTGTTCATAGAAACATAGAATATTTTGGGTTGGAAAGGGCCTTTAAAAGTCATCTAGTTCAACCTCCCTGCAATGAGCAGGGACATCTTGAATGAGATTTGGTTGCTCAGAGCCCTGTCCAGCCTGACCTGGAATGTCTCCAGGTCAGATGGGGCATCTACCGCCTAACTCTTTGGCCAACCTGTTCCGTTGTTTCACTCATTTCTTTGTAAAAAAATTCATCCTTATATCCAGTCCAAATCTGCCCTCTTTGAGTTTAAAACTATTACCCCTCTCACAACAGCTCCTGCTAAAGTTCTACAGTTTCAATTTGACTCTCTGGCTATTCCCATTGTTTTTCTTATTTTGTGGTAGCTAGAGAATGTCCTTTCCTTTTATCTAGAAGAAAATGCATTGCTTAAAGGTTCTGTTGTCCGTCTTTGTTGCTTCTGGTGACATAAAGGCTTCCTTTTCGCCGAGATCAGCTCAGCTGGTCAGAGCATGGTGCTAATAATGCCAAGGTTGTGGATTTAATTCCAGTACAGGCCATTCATTTATGAGTTGGACTTGATGATCCTTGTGGCTTCCTTCCAGTTCAGAATATTCTGTGATTCTGTGACATATTGTAACATATATTTTACCTCCTTTTTTCAGGGATCACATTGTCATGATACTTGCTTGAGAGGAAACTTCCTAGAAACTGTTTGGGGTTTTGTTTGTTTGATTGTTTGTTATTGCTTGTTTGTTTTGCTGCTGAATTCTCATTTTGTTGAAATACTCTCTGATTTTGCTAGGTCTAGCATCCATATAGTTCAAACCGATGGCAGGTTCCCAAACCTTCTTTGTGGAAATGATATTCCAACAAATTCCAAGGAGTACAGTGTCCGTGCATTTCCCTAGTTCCTGCAGCCAAACAGAACATGTCTTTCCAAGATGAGTGATGATACAAGTAAATCATTTGTGACCCCTGCAGCAATGCCAATGCTGAAAAAATCCTGTTTAAGGCCATTAACAGCCATAACATCCTGGATTCATAAATCATCTGGTTCAGTTTCTAGCTGTTGTTTTGTTTTTTTTTTTTTTACTCCAGCCCCTAAGGAAAGAAGCTTCCATGAAGAAAAACTGTATAAGGTTTAGGTGTGAATGCCCTAAATTCATTCCACAGCTCCCTGTTCCTGCATCTGCTCCACCTGGTAAGGCTATCTGCAAGCCTGCAGGTGAGAAAACAAGATGATGTAAGTAAAAAGACATATTTGTGTACTGCCAGCATAATGAAAAGACCAGCTTTTTTAAAAAAATCAGAGATTTCAGTATAAATTATGGCATGTAAAGGAAAATACAGAATAGAATTTAAATAATGAAAGCTTCCACTAGAATAGGTACAGATTTAAATAACACACCTAGTTTCTGGATGCTTCATAATTCCATTCAAAGTAAAACTATGATAAATAAGTAGATTTGGAGTTAAAATATTAATAATGAGACCACTTTTGGCAACCCAGAACTTCTCACTCCTCAGAAATTTAGTTCCCAACACTGAATTTTGCAATCAAATCAAAGGAATCATTCTACCATTTAAGTTAGATACAAGCTTTGCCTCACACTTCAGTGGTATTAAAATTTTGGAGCATCAAGATGTGTCTCTTTCTGACACTGGAGTTTTTTCCGTATCTTGGAGTCCTTCTAAAGGGATCATAGTATTTAGGTTCTGTTTTCATTTTCCCTTTTACAAAACCTCTCTCAGTCTAACTCTATCAGTGATAAGATATTTATACCATAAACCTGGGATAAATAATGAGAGTTGACATTCCCCAGTCAGGTTAATTTTTGGGTTTTTCTTGAGGACACACATTCTGCAGAGTTCAGATCCACTAAGCTTTGGCTGCTGTATGTAAATGGAATATACCAGTGGTTATTAGTGGTTGGAGATATATGCACCACTGAGGGTTTTATTTCTTTGTTTGTTCATTTGAGGTTTGGGGGTTGTTTCTGGGGGGTTGTGTGTCTGTTGGGCTTTAAATCCATTATGGTTTTTTGCTGTATTTCACTCTCAAGTACACACTGAACTTTATCAAAACATGCAGCATGGGTGCTGATAGCCAAATAGAATTTTAAAAGTTCATAGTAAATACATTTTTTCCAGGTGACTCTACTTTTCATATTTGTTAAAATAAAGGGTCATGACATGCATTAAGAAAATCTTTTAAATGTAATATAGTAAATATTAGCGTAAAAAAAGGAGATAATGAGGTTTACCCTCAAACTTTGTCCAGGGTCATAGAAGCCCTAGGTTAACCCATCAAGATTCTCTTTTCTTCTCTAGAGCAGTGCAGATAGATCTGATAGGTCCCTAGATCAAAATGTACTGGCTACTTGTGCTGGAAAATATTCCTAACATTTCTTACATTCCAAACTGTGTTGACCAAAATCATAAGATTTTTTCTTCTCAACTCTTAAACTTTTTAATAATGCCACCAGTCTCATTATTTGAACAGTAATTATGATCACTATGGAAACCTGGATTTGTGACTCAGTTTTTCAGATTCAAAGGGCTTATTTCCTCAAATTCAGGTAAATAAGATGAGAGTAACATCTCTCCTAAATAACAAAAATGGCTTCGTGGTTTTTATTTGCTATCACAGACATATCTACTATTTTTTTTATTATTATTTTCAGCTGTTTGAATGACCTAATGTTAAAAACAAATAACTAAAAACTGCCTAAAACAATACAGATGATTCCATTAATATCCATGACAAGAGAAAAACAGAGACACAATATATTGGTATGTAGACCTTTATAAAAACATTGAATAAAGGTCAAGTGATTTTGAGAGACAGATTACTGAGGTAATTTCTGTATTTGAGGTTTCTTTCTTCTGTTCTTGCCTTTCCTTCTTCCCTTGCCTCTTCCTAATTACTATTTGGAAGATAAGAACCAAATTATATTGCTATACTATTACTATTGCTATCACTATTGTTATCACTCTGGCAATCCATATCACTATTACTTCAATTTTTCTTTATTCATAAGTCTGAGGACCTGGAATGCAGTGTAAAAGCACCATACATAGTTTTTTTATTTGCTTTTACTGAGTTATATTATTTAGTTCTGTCTTGCTGCAATCCCACAATAGTATCCATATACTCTTGTCAAGAGATTTCCTGAACTTCTTCTTTGAGACATTTTTATTCTAGAAGTTATTAATTATGTAATCCAAAAGCATTGCCAAAATTAAACCTTCCTAACTATTGTAAGGGTGAGATAGTCTTTCTACATCACTTATATAAAAATGTATCTGCCTAAATGCAGAACATACCCTCAAAGCTCACATTGATGTTTCTTCTCTTTAAAAAATATGTTGAGATACCATTTAAAACTCAATCTCTGTCCTTATGTTTGAATTAAGTAAATGAGAATTCATAGATACCAATTTTGTGTATCGGAGACACGGGGAAGCTGTTTTTAGGAAAAGTTAACAGAAACATATACTGTGTGTTCCCAGCAGTGGACAAGCAAATTAGGAGAAAAATTACACAGGTGACTCAATGTTCACTTTTCTTCATGTTTGGTTTGCTTTGGAGCTTGGGGGGAATGTGTGTGTGTGTGTGTGTGTGTGTGTGTGTGTGTGTGTGTATGTGTATGAATATGTCTGTAGGGTCTCTCTTTCCTCCTTTAAGGTGCTGCCTCTTCCTTCCCTATAATTGCATGGTTGTTGAACCCAATAGAAAATCCTACAACCCCAATGAAACAACATTCTGTTAGGTCCAGCTCAGAGAACTGTAAGATTTTAAGGATTTTCTTTTCTGACATTCTTGATATGTCTCTTGTTGTCACCCCGAACCTCTAGTGCACTTTTGCTATAATACTTTTAACTAACCCTGTGAAGGAGAAATATATGAGAACAAAAATCTGAAATTGATATAAAACATCTCTGAAAGGAGTCCTCAAGTTCAGTATGCTACAACTGTATGTCTTTTCTCCTAAACCTATCATACTCCATTGAAAATTTAATTTAATTTTTATGCCACTACTTCGAATGTGCATAGTAGGCTACTATTTATCTTGCATTATTCCTAGGCTTAAATAATTGTGACTATGTAAGGACAAAGATGTAGTGATAACACATCTATTAAATGTTGTATTTTTAATTGAGCATTGTCTGATTGTTAGAGATTTCAAAAATAGAAAACTAAAAGGAAAAATATTTAATTGATTGAAGTGTTCATACATTGGTTGGTGTAGATAGGCTCCAAAATTAGAGAATTATTTTAATGTTTTAGTTAGCAGAGACAAAACTCAACTTTGTTATGGAAACAAGGTCTATTGAAAGAAATGGAGAAGTGATAAAAAGTGTTCCCATTGCCAGGCAAGCATCCCTTCCACAGGTTCCCAAAATCTGTTCATATTTTAAAGATGCAGTTTCAGTACAGAAACTTGGAAAACAACAGCAAAGCATGCCTGAGAAATTTTATTTTACAAGGTCAAAATCATATAGTGCAGAAAGGTGGATTTTGCTCTTGTTGTTAGAGATGTAGGAAAAAAAAAAAGAAAGAGAGAGAGAGAGAGAAATGCCCCTTAGGTGAATTTCTTGCTGAGGAAGAGAGTTTGCTTATTTTACTTGTAGACCTAGAACTGCAGAGTTACCTTTCTTACCTTCAATCTTACATAATATGAGGAAAAATGAAAGGGTGTGTTTCATAGTCTATGTTCTCTGAGAGAAAACAAAAAGGCATTTTCTCTTCTATCTAAAGTAGTTAATTTAAGTCTTCTTTCTTTTCATATTGTTTTTAAAACTATGACTTATTCAGATAAAGAGATTTAGACTTTTCCTCTTTCATGTGCAGACTCTGGGATATAATCTTTCAACAATTTTAATGCAAAGTACATTAATAATTTAATTGTATTTTCTGATTCATATAAGAAAATCACCAGAACTGTAAACAGATCATCAATATTCAAATGAATATACAGAGACTGATCTCATTTGGAGACCAAATTTTCCTGTGATCCTCATTTTTCTAGTGATAGGAGATCTGCACCTTATCAGGTCTGCTTTCTACATCAGATCTTAGAGTTGGGATTTTTTAAGGAGAAAAAATAGGGAAGATTTCAAGACTATTTTGAGTGCTTGGGGCATAAAGAAAGAAATGTAATTTTAGCTAGGGCTTGAGTCCAAGATGCTCACAGCAACTTACTATAGCAGAAGGGGATTTGCAGAAATGTGAGTTCTTAATTGTATGGTCTAAAACACACAGGCAGGAGTCAGAAAACTTTGAAGTTCAAGCCAATTCCATACTTAACATTTGCTGAGCTTTTTATCTTCATGCAACAATGATCTTTTTACTATTATCTGCATTTAATCCAAACAGTGAGATTGTTTTCAAGTGTCACTGCTGCCTCATGAGCTTATTTAAACACATATTCAGGCAAGGTGAACATTCCAGTGTGCAAAAAAATAGCTAAAATACAAAAGCTTTTCAGCAGCTATAGAATTTAGGATGGATGTTAAAGTTTATCTAGTTCGAACCCTCCTGCCATGGGCAGGTGTGGGAGCTGTAGGCATGTAGTGAGAACTACCTTGTGGTGGGAACTGCTTGTTTGTCTCGGTTCACAGGCATCGATTCTAGCTCAAAACAAGCTGGAACCCAAAAAGCAGTGATATCCAACTTCCCACAGGTGGTGTTATTGGAAGGTGTTCTAACTACAGGTAGCCAAAGACATTGTGGGGTGGTGAATTGAGAGTCAATGGATGTGTGACATCAGTGTTAGAAATAGTATAAAAGAGGCCTTGGAAAACAGAGGAGTTCCTTTCTTTGACCAGGAGCTGTTGTGGTGAGTTTTTACATGTTGTGTCTGTCTCAACAATGACAGACAGGGACACCTTCCAGTGGACCAGGCTACTCAAAGTCCTGTCCAACCTGTCTTTGAACACTTCCAGGGATGGGGCTTCTTTGAGCAACCTTTTCCAGTGTCTCACCACCTCATATTTCATCTATACCTCCTGTCTTTCACTTTGAAGCCATTTCCCCTTGTCCTATCACTACGTGCCCCTGTAAAAAGCACCTCTCTGGCTCTCTTGTAGCTCCCTTTAGGCACTGGAAGGCGCTATGGGCTCACCCCAAAGATTTCTCCAGGTTGAGTAGCCTCAATTCTCTCAGCCTTTCCTCACAGGAGAGGTTCTCCGTCCCTCTGATCATCTTTGCGGCCTCCTCTGGACTCACTCCAACAGGTCCCTGTCTTTCCTGTGCTGCGGATCCAAGAACTGAATGCACTACTCCAGGTGGGGGCCAGTACATTGTGATTAAAATAATTTAGACTGTAAACATTCTTCATATTCTAAGGTAGGAAGAAAAAACTTTGTTTGGCAGTTAAACCTGGCATATAACATCTCACAGCGTCCATCAATTCATGGAGATAATTTTCCAGAGTTTCAGTTTAGAACTATGAAAGGTAATTCTGCGGATTATTGCTGATGTAAGCTTACAATTACTTTATTTGAGATCAACAGACAAGTGACAGTACAATATTTGGGTCTTTAATGAATTTCTCAAAATTAATTGCTTCCTTTCTAATATAAAAAGGTAAACATGGTCATCAATCTGCTATGAAAGAAACAATTTTGTGTTCAGGTGCTCAGCTACTGAATGAAAAAGTGCATTCTACCTTTATTTATTTTGTTTATGGTACTTCTATTATGCATATATTATACCATTATATTTCTATAAAATATACTAAAATTAAAGGGACGATTTTACTTTTCTTCCTTAGCTGTTACAAAATTTGTTAAGGTTGCTTTTCTGGTAAAGACATGTTACACTGAGCCAGCAGAGATTAGACTAAATGAGAATACACTTGCTATAAATTTAACAGGGTTCATTTTCTAAAACGACTGCTTTATGCATCTGCAAATGGAAAGAAATAGAGCAGCAAGCTCCTAATTTTTCCAACGCATATAAAAACTGAAATATTGGTTGTCTTTATTTAAATCTTCAAAGAAATATTATTTTTATTAGGTATAGAACAGAGTACAATGCTCAAAAAAGGGGGAGATGATGGAGGATTTTTGTGTTATGTACCTTCAGTAAAAAATAGCTGTTTGGTTTTTCACCTCTCCACAACATTTTTCTAAATATTGGAGTACAAATCACTGGATTGTAATGTTTTGTAAACTTCTCCATTACTGATTGTGTGAGGGTAAAACATTACATGAGTTTCAATAGTGCCTGTAAAATCTGTTTCTACGGCATGTTTATTCCAGATTCAATCAATTTCCACTTCAAATCACTAATAATAATTCTACTGTCTGGAGCAGAACAGGATCACTAGATTGCATATCAATTGTTTTTAGCCCATAAGGTGAACCAGTTTAAAGGCAGGAATAGGCTTTCTAGAAATTGGCTGTTTTAAAACTACCCCAAATAGGTGGATACTCTAAAAACAAGTACAAAAAAAAAGTCTTTCTGCATATTTCCTGCTTATAAGTCAGCTTTTGTGAATATTGAACAATGAAAATGTAGTACGTTGTCATAAAAGCTTACTGTAGACTTAAGTCTTAGAATTCTTTTTGTCCAAAGGTATTATTTGCCATGAATTTGGAGCTTTTAAGTTATACCATACAAATTCAGAGAAACTACTCTTTCCATATAGTAACGTATAAAAAATATAATAAAATCAGGCTACTAAAAAAAAATTACATGTCTAGATAGGTCTTGGACAAAATGAAAAGAAGGAAACAGCAGAAGAATAAAGAAGCTATTAATGCATCCAAAAGATTTGTAAGTGATCAGCCTTGCACAAAGAAGTTAAGTATTCATGTGTAAAAGATTTCAGAGTGCAATGACACTTTAAATAGCAATAAAATAATATCTGATTGTAAGGATTGCAATTAATGCATTGCCAGGCTGGATAAAATAACTTTATTTTTCAAAAAAGTGTTATTAAATACTTGGGTAAGCAAACTTGAGATGGCACTAGATTTTTTTCATTTATTTCATGGAAACTTTCTGCATGGTATGTTACATTTTTATAGAATTTTTCAACATAAAATCAAAACCCGTTTTCATAATTGTATCTGCATAACATCTTTCAAATCTTTTCGTGGTTCTTCATGATAAAATTCTGTATGTCTTTTTTCCCTCTTTAAATTGCACTCTAATGTACAGGTAGAATATCTTATATGGAATATAGATAATAATCAGCAAAAATAGTGATTCAGCATTATGTGAAAAAAAAATTTCAGTTTGGTAATTTGTTACATTTTATTCTGACATTAATATATGGTAATTTCACCCTAGCTATAATCTATCACATACAGTAGTATTTAATACTTTTTTACCCATTAACAATGAGTCACATATATAAGTCTTCTGCCAGGAAAATTGGCTGAATAAATGGAAACCGATATTATTAAAAGGTATATGTGTGTATATGAATGATATATCCTGGAAGAAACTGTTGCTGCAGATTTTTATTTCTAGAAACTGGAATGTGTAACTTTCAAGGAAAATGTTCTTTATGGATTTTTTACAGTGTGCACTAAGTTTATACTGGTTGTGTAGATTTATTACATCTTATTTAAATAATAATATTAGTATGTTCACCTGGAAAACAGAAGCGGACAAACCAGGTGCTTAGTATGGCAGTCTTCATATATTGTACTCCACAGCTATAGAAAGCAAAATTTATGCAATCTGTGCTATTTTACACAATTTATACTATTTTATAAGAAAAAAAACTGGAATATTTAGTGAATTGTGCAGAAGTAGTTTCATGCTACCTTTTCTGCTTTGGTTGAATATTCTGAGTGAGCGTCATAACTCTGAAAGGGAAAATTGGTTATGAAAAAGACCTGATTGTACTTTTTTGCCAAAACCAAAGCTGAGAGAGGAAGGATAGAGCAGGAAATCAGCTGTAAGCCTAAAATGCCAAGAGAACATGCATTTTAAGGTTTTCCAAGATCTGTGGGCACTAGAAATGCATTTAAATCTTTCAGTGTTTTGGTTTCAGTGTGTTAGATTCTTGGGCTGGGAGGAAGATTTTCCAGCTCAGAGCAAGGGGTTTGGAAGGCTACACAGCTACACTACAGGGTGTGTTGAAATAAAATGACAAATTTGTCTATGTATAGAATTTTAATTCTAGAGCTTTGTCTGAGCATGACTCCACTGCAGACATCCTAAAAATCCTATGTCAAGACTTCTAAGTCACTGAGGCCTCTGTGGCTTCCAGCTTCTGGGTGTTTCCGTTAGAAAGTCTCTGATTTGCCGAGTTTTGTGGCATCATGGAAGTGTTTATTGTCAATCCCTTTTTTTTCTCTATATCAGTTGCCCCAGTTGACATGCTGATCATGGTCAAACAAAAATAACTTATCTCAGTTCTTTATCTCTGCAACTGATATTTAATTACATGCCATTCAAAGTTTCCTGGACACGGAGAAGAATGAGGACTCTAGTATTTCCTGTGAAAAGTCTTGCTTCTCTCAGTGCTACCAACAGGCTCTGTCTGTTCAGCAGGGTGTAATTAAATAGGAAGTTCTGTTCTTCTCCTCTTACCCAAATAAACTGACACAAGATAAAATTGCTTAAATTATCATATTCTAATATCTGTAGAAATAGCAAAATGAAAGTGTAAACATTTTCTTCATCTTTTGATATGACTTTTGATGCAGATAATGATGACTCATTTCACAAAGTGTTTGGACATTCATTTGCTTCTGTCATACTGAACCGGACATTTATATGATTTTGTTCAGCCTAAGTAGACCTTTCCTTTAAAAGAATATTGAGAGTTGGATCCCTATTGGCAATGGAATAAAAGAGGGAGCATCAAATTACTCTCTCCAATTACATGAACATATGCACACCATTTCAGGCCCCAAGGCTTAAGTGACAGCATGGGTGCACCTTGGGGAGGCTGGCGCATCTTGGGAATGTGCTCCAGGAATTGGGGCACACGCTTGACTAGAGGAAACTATTCCAGAAAATTCAGTGATCTTTTCAGGGGAAGATGAGCATATCAGTTTTTTTGTATGTAGATTTGAAAATAGACCATTTGTTTCAGCAATTGGTATAAGAACTTTTAAACTTTTCTTAACCTGTGAATGAAAAAATAGTCTTCATTTACTCCCATGTTTATGTAATTGTTGCTTAAATTCTGAATTACAAATAAAATTCAATATCTTTTCTTTCAAAATGGTTCCAAAGCTTTTCTGTTCAAATTTGCAGCTCCTCAGACACCCCAGATGGTGTCATATATTCTTGAAGTAGATGATGCTCACTAAGGTATTGTGGCTTTGACCCTTTGCTCTGATAACGTCACATTCAAAGAGGTGTAAATAGCCAAAAGTTTTACCCAGGCTGTATACTATAATTGATTAGAATAGTTCCCCTTTCGTTAAATGAATACCAAAGCTAAATAAAATAGCTTAGTGAGGATGTTTCATTTTGCAGTAGTGCTAAAGCAGCAATAAATGTTACATTATTAAGTCAATGGCCTTATTTTCTCCAATTACTGTACCTTGATTTCTGTCTTTGGACATTCTTGGAATGAATAGTTTAGCTTCTTTTACATGAAACTAAATCCAAATCTCCAGTCATGATTTTGTGTTCGCTCTGTGAGGCTAGAATACAACCAGTCTAAAGTAAAACCTGGAAAAATGTGTATCATAGACATAAGGTGCACAAAACAAGCTGTTTTGCTGTCCACACAAGTTTCTGTGGTACATATGGATGTATACTAAATATTGTATTTATTTGTTGTAACATTTAGAAACCAGGGTTTTATGACGTCAAGAGGGCTTGCCTTACATTTTATTTTCTTTTTTCTTTAATGAATGAAACTAGCAATTTGCTAAAATCTGTGTACTTTTGCTTTCATAATTAAGCCTGTTCCTGTCCACACAAGCAGTAAAGGAGTAAATGCAATTATTGCATTAGTTAGATATTATTGAGGCAAGTCTCTGATGTATTTTGACAGTCTATGAGGTCTTCGGAATTTATGAAGTTTTAAATTAGTTTTAGTTATTAGACAAGGTGATGAAGCAAACATTCCATAATATACTGACAGTCTTTGGAGAGCAGATTCAGCATAAAAGCTTGGATTGGAAGCGTTGAAATTACTGTTTCATTGAATAAATTTTTTGGGTATGTTTGAACATAAGTGTCACATAGATTTGTATGTATCTGTAGTGAAATCTTCTTTTATATATATATATATATATATATATAATATATATATATATATATATATATAAAAAACTTTATATATAAAAGTAAATTTACAGCCCAGAGTCATACCTTCCATTTTAAAGTACTGTAGACACTAAATCTCTTCTTCTTATTTTTATGGCTCTAGTCTCCTGTAAACATGTATACACCCAATTGAGCAAGACTGTTGGGTGCCCAGAAACTTTAATGGGCTGTAAGATGTACAGAACTTTAATGAGTCTCTTTGTCATCATCATGGTTGTTTAAGCACGTTTCAAAGTGTTACATATTCACACTGCCCAGCTCTTGGTAATGGAACTGTGAGTCTAATGTAATTTCAGCTTCTTTATAGACAGTGGAAAATCAGAATGACTTCCATGATCAAAACAGAAACACTTCTCAATTCAGGCACCTAGTTCAGGATGATGATAAGCTGTGTTCCCTCTCAAGCCCCAATTTTTACCTGAAAAAAGTGTAACAAGTTTACAGAAGATACATGGAGAGACAGGAGCAGTTAGAGAGCTAATAAAGCTGTTTTCATTATTGATTTCACTTACTGTTGCAGTTCACCAGTCACTGCCATTTTAAATTTTTAAACAACTCTGTTAAGAAAATAGAGGTGCATGTCAAGGTAAGTTCTT
This sequence comes from Acanthiza pusilla, assembly GCA_036630365.1. Taxonomy (NCBI): domain Eukaryota; kingdom Metazoa; phylum Chordata; class Aves; order Passeriformes; family Acanthizidae; genus Acanthiza; species Acanthiza pusilla. The sequence goes on from JAXCHO010000098.1 coordinate 24,014,930, forward strand.
GCCTCTAATGCTTTTCACTCTGAAGACCTTTGTCTTCAGAGTGAAAAGGTATTACAAAGGTGTGTAATAGCAGCAGCTTTCTTTTCAAGATACAGGTCCCAATGTGCCTAAAGGCTTGATCTCATTTTCATAGCAGCAGCAATTTTAACAAAAATGAGAGGAAAAAACCCAATGTTAACAATAATAGGAGAATCAATAGCACAGGATTTTATTATCTGACCAAACTTAGAATATAGTATAACTGAAAACATATTAGTGAAGTTGTAAACATTTCAGAAAATGGCTTTGCTGTCTGCATAACAATGCACTAGTACTTTAAAATAATATTTTGTAGCTGAAAATACACTATAGGGTTAGCTTTACCTTCTAGAATTTACTGAAATACCAGAAGGGGGGACCGATGTCCTAACTATATTCCACAGTTTTCAGTGATTTGATTTTAGTCCATTCCAAACTGTATTAGCAATAGTACTGTACTGCATTAAAAGTTCACCTGAATGAAAACTCAGTGCCTGGAAAGCCACAAACTTCTTCATGTTTTGTACTGCCATGAGCACCAGTTCTCTTCCTATTGGTGCTGTGGCTTCTCCCCCTGATTTTTTCCAGGTAAATGAAAACCTGTGCATATGAAACTGCTTCAGCATACAAAGTCGAGAAATAGCTGTTTTTTTCTCACACTGTTTTCCTTCCACTTTACAATAAACAATGTTGTTCTTGTGACCTGTTGATGTTCAATTCCGTCTTAGAGTCAGTCAAAGGACAGTAATTGCTTTGTGACAGTGAATACTTGTTTGGCTTCCTATAGTTATACAGACATTTCTTCTTTTCTCATGAAATCTGAAACAGAAGTTTCCTTGCAGAGTAGCAGAGCTGGAGACTGGGACAGTGCTGGCATATACCATGCTGTGATGCTGTTTTTCTTCTTTAGTTATCTGCTACTAGCCACTCTGGGAAGGAAACTGGACTTGATCAGATTCTGATCTGACAGAAACCACTTCTGTATTCCTTTATGCCTTCAGAAAACGAGTCAAGTACAGTATGGACAGCTCTTTCATGAAATAAATGTCCAGAAATACATAATAAAATTCTGAAGCAAAAATATCAGTAATTTATTCCCGCTTTCTGCTTCTTCATGACCCTTATGCCTGTTAAAAAATGCAAAATGCTTAACCATTCTGGAGCTCAGTGATGTCTGCAGCACACTGGCTGTTAGTGGCAGTTTGTAAATTGTATCTGCTCTTTGCTGCAAGGGCCCATTTGATTAGTGTTACTGAAAAGAGGAAAGAGTTAAACCCCTATAAATTGTGTTATAATGTTAATTGTAAACTTAATTAAAACAATAAGTAGTTTAGCATCTTGAAGTGATACCTGTTACTTCCTCTTGAGAGTCACTGCAAATATTCACATATTTTCACTGCAGAGATATTAAAAAATATGAAACTTTTCTTTCAAACACAAATATGTATTTTAAAGTATGGATTTTAATTACTGTAGGTCCATAGGTTTGTGTCCCATCTAAATGCTAGAAAATTCTAATCATTAAAGCAACATACATTTCATAATTCTTATCTCCTAAGAGAAAATCCTGACGTTTCTCTGAGGCAAGTATTTTTCTTGATTTGTTGGGCTTTACAAATCCCACACAGAGTCCAATAGAAGCCTTGCAATGCCAAGTTGGCAGAGGCTGCAGTATTAGCTACAAGAAGGCTTAAGAAAGAGACTGTCAACATTTCCTCCTACAGACCCTAAATAGCTATGGGACATGAACAGAGCTTTGTATAAAAATGTGCTCTTGTCCAGCAAGTAAAGAAAATCAATTCTGAATTCATGCTATGGTGTATCATGACACTGCCTCTACTCCTCTGTGCTAGGTTTTTTCTCTGTAGAATTGCAGCAGAATATAGTCTTAGCCTGCCCTTTTTTTCATGTTCATAATTTCAATCGACTTAAGTGGTTTCCAGTAGAAAGACAAGGATTATCCTTTGAAAGAATAATATCTCTCATTCTCTCTCCTCTATCATAAATAAAGAGACAGACTGAAAAAAATAAAGATAGTTAGGAACAGTGAAGTACATTAAGCTTAGAAAGCACTGGATCATGATTCTACTTCATCATTTCATTTTAGGAATAACTCAAATTCAGAGTCTGTGACATGAGCAAAAATGCTGCTGCTTCTGGCCCGATGGACATAAATCCATGTATCTGTGCTGCTTTCCCTTTTCTCTTTAAACAGTCAGATCTCCTTGTGATAAATGCCTTTGTTTTCTTCCACCTGTCCAGTAGACTGGTTGTTATATATTGCTGTGGATCATCATCTCATTTTAAATAGAATTCAAGATTTTCATCTTTGAAAACAAGCCAGTATAATGTCACTAGGCAAGATTAGACAGTCAGTCTTTTCCTATGACAACTCCCAGTGAAACAGACATTCACAAGGCATGATTCTGTTAATTTCTTACATTCTATAAAATGCAACAGCTACCTGAGAGTAAACAGAGTTTTTATGAAATGAAACCTCAAATATTAGTTTGGTAGTTGCTGAACTGTTATGCAAAACATAGAGAAAAATTAAACTGGAACTGATATTTTTTGGCTGTGTGTCGGAACACGTTTTTGAACAATATAAGTCTCCTTCTGCTGTGGTATTTCTGCTACCATGTAAATACAAATATTTAATTTAATTTCTACCAGAAAACGTGTTGTTGGTTTTTTTTTGGGTTTTTTTTTTGTATGTGTGGTTTGTTTTTTTTTTTTTTTCCCTTCACACTACTGAGGAAGAACTCTTACAAGTTCTAGCTCTATATAGAGGTGCTTGTTTTAGATGCTCGTTTTAGATTTGTTCTCATCAAATTATCTAAATTTTGTGTCAGAAATCTGGCGGCATTTATCTAGGAATCCACCATTTGGATTTGTAACAAGTCAATTGTATGCATGATTTATGTGTTTCTACTCATTAGAATAAAGTTTGTTTTTTTTTTTTTTTAATTCTTTTGAAGGCATTTATTTTGTGATATTTTAAAACTAATTTTTCTTCAGACTCAAACTGGTAAATCAAATATCTCTTTTTCATGAGCAAGAAAAAGGCACTGGGCAGTCTACTTTTGACCTTTCAATCTCTAAATGCTTAAATTTTGTAGGACTTCTGAAGATAAATAGAAGAAAATAACATTTCTTTTTCTGCCTCTCAAAAGAGTACATTTTCCCAGCTCTCTCACAACTGAGCTATTAAATTGGTAATTTTCAGTATTTTTTTTTATTCTGTACTCTGGCAATTGTTTGTTCTTGGCTCTTTTTATTTTCTGTTCATTTCACTTAGGCTTTCATACTCATATTCGGTATTAATAGAGACTCCAATCTGTATAATTTCACTTTTCCTTTTTGGCACCTCATTGTAAAGACATTTCATTAGTTTTCACCGCATTTAAGATCAATTGGCTGGTGCTGGTATTTATTTTGGGGGCTGTAGGTAATCTACTGTGACCCTGAATGTCTGAGGCAGGGCTACCATTCTGGAATAAGCTGTCTTCAGGTGTCTACAAGAATAACCACAGCTCTGCCATGTGTTCAAAATTACATTATCATAAATGGGCACCAGCTAAATTAAATATTTAGAGAGCAATCGCTCTCCTTCTGAAGCCGTCACATTGAGTAGTAAAATTAATCTCTTTGCTCAGGCCAATGCCTGTATTGACTAGGGATAGGATTCTCACGTGGCCACCTCTTGGCACTTGAGGTTTGCTGGGGTTGCTGAGACATCCTGATGCTGGTGTGGGACACATCCTGCAGAGAGCTGCTCCTCTCTGGGTGATGGCAATGAGGGATCCCTTTCATCTGGCAATTTATGGACCAGGCTACTGTGTAGGGTTTGCTGGCTGCCAGTGCAATGCTGGACACGGTGCTTAATATCGCTGCCTAATAATATCTGTTTAAAGGTATTTGACAATTTTGAGGTAGAAGCTTCTCTTGTTAAACAAGTTTATTCCTCTCCAAGTGAAAGAGCTTTGTGACCTTAGGGTTGTGTGAGTACTTACGAGAAGCACATGCTGAAGCATCTTTAAATATTGGTTTCCTATGTTTGCATGGATTTGTATTCCCAATTTCATGTTCTGAGGGACTGACTTTACGCCTATTTAGTTTTTCTTTTAGTAGAAGCATTGAGATACTTGACTAGATCTAGAATACTTTATTTTGCTTTGTACTTTATTTCAAAAGATAAGCTGATGAATTACTAATGAAGCCGAGTAAATAAAACAGATACAAACTTTTCTAATGGATACAGCAAGAAATATCTGATTTTATTACAGACAGAATGAAGTCAGGCTTTATTGTTTGAATTTATGTAAAGATGATAAGAACTTCTGTAAGTATTACTTCAAAAGAAATTTAAGTTTTATAATGTTATCAGATAAATTCACCTTTTTTTTCTAGGATGTGCATCACCTTGAATTGCTGGATTACCAATTTGTCTATTGTGTTGTCAGAAATTGCAAAAGCATTATTTTATCAGCAGAGATTGTTTCAGTCACATTTGCTTTCAGTTAATAAGACCATATTATGTGTGGGTTTGTCTGTGTGGGTTTGTCCCTACATCAGATTGTAAATGAAGAATGACAGAGGATAAAAGCTGTTTAGTTTTATCATTTTTAAACCAAAATAAAGCTGTCTGATGAATGACAATAAGATATCACACAACTGCCAATGTTACTAATTAGTAGGATTTACAGGTTTTGATATATTCAGCAGTATAACTTCTGATTGTGGCTAAAAATGAATTCTAATGATCTGTGTAGTGTTCAAATACAGATACTACATTGTCAAAAACTGTTACAAATGTAAAGACTCATTTGTGTAAAATCTGTAAGGACAAATAAACACAGCTGTAATTCCCAAATAAGCAATTATCTTCTCACTTCTCTGTGCAGAAAACTTGTTTCAAACCAAAGAGTGGCTATTCTCATGTTTATTTTCACATGAATTTTTTTATTAGGTTTAGAAGATTTTGTGCTGATTTTGCTTTTTCTTTCAAGAGAGAATGAGTATCAATTGAAGTCAAGTAAATAAAAAAGATGGAAACAGGTGGACATTTGACTTCAATGTTCTTTGAGAATTCTTTATCCGATCATATTTTGTTTATCAAAATTAGGTCCACCTCTTCTTCTAGTGAAGTTGATATCAAATTCTTCATTTGTTGTGCTTGTTATGATTTTCAAATTCCATTTTTCTGGTAATAACTCCCTTGAAAATTAAGCAATATTTTTTGTTTTCTACAAAAGGAGATTAGGCGAGGAATAATTACTTTTTATTTTAAACAATGAACACAAGCATCTTTTTAACTGCACATAATAATCATACATAAAGCATATACATAAAACTATGTATGATAATATTACATTCTTTCCTTATAGAGAAATAATGCAGTTCTTGGTATACTTCTTCAGCTTTCTAATTTTCTGCAAGTGACTCATAGGAGAGAAGCAAATGTTAATTCAAAGACACGATTATATATCTGATATTTAACCACTCAAAAGAAAAACTCCACTTAAAAGTAAAATACAAAGAATTAGGAGAAAGTGATTGAATAGGAAGCTGTTCTAATGGAAATAGAATAGTCTTTCCTGATAATTTGCATCTCTCATAGGCAAAGAATAAAGGAGAATCAAAGTTTCAGAATTTTCAGCTGTATTCAGCTGTCCCTCAAACAGTCATTACTGGCAAATTTTAAGTATACGCACTGAAACTGATAAATATCTGAGAATTATATTTATCATATGACAGTACTTAAGAAAGGATAGCAGTATTCTGAACTTCTCAGAGTCCAGGTTTGTCTGTCTTTAAACTTCATATAACTTTGGAGGAGAAAAAACCAAAGACCATTCATGATGGAAAGAGGAAGACTTGACAAGTTCTTACTGAAATATTACAAGGTTTTGGTGCTATGTTGATTTGGGAGAGTAAATAATATTTGAGAGACAGGATTGATAAAAACTGAAGAAACTGGAAGTCCAACTGAAGCTGTGAACTTTACAAAGGAACATGATGAATAATGTTTAGAGGGCAATAAGGACAAGTCAAGATGGCAAGCACACAGAAAATTAGGGAAAAAAGCTGTATTGCAAAAGTAGAAGACCTTGGACATAGGAAATTAATTCAATCCAAGCTACAGGATCCAGCATAAGAAACTGAAAGATAAGAGGAGGAAGAGAAAGAACTGGCTTAGGAAGGGATTAGGACCCTTTAGATAGGGTCGCAGCTGTAATTTCTGCCTGTCAATGAATTCGGTGCAGCTCCCTAAAAGCTCATTTGTCTATGACAACTTATTACAGACATATTACGCTAAACGGAATAAGGACTTTTAAATGTAAAGTTAGATATCTGAGAGTTAGACTATCCTTCCTTCCTCTTGCAGAATTCTCTTGATTGATTTATTCAGACCTTTGACTAAGTCTGTAATACAGTAGTGTTCTTTTATTTGCTGGAATGAAACAAAATAAATTTAAAAGAATCTGTATCCTAGAAGAAGAAATAAACAACTTTCTTCAACATAATTAGATAGCAGAAATTGCACCCTGAGTTAGGGGACTTGTAAGAGTAAAAAAAAAAGATGTTCAGATAGTGGAAATACAACAATGCTGAGAAATGGAGTTTAGTAGCAACTGTTGCCCATATAAGAAAGACAGAAAATAATTTCCTTTTGAAAAAAAGATTAAACAAGACTTGATTACTTTATTAGTAGTATTAATATTTGTCTTTTCTGGAAAGAATACCAGTCACATACTATGCTTGCTGCTAATACCAGTACTCCTACCAATACTTTTTTGTTTGTTTGTTTGCTTGTTTGTTTGCTTTTAATTTTATTTTAAGATTAATTTGGACCTGGGGCTTGGAGATTTTGTAAACACTTACTTTGCAAAACGTTGGAAAAGCATTTGTGTACTATATGTTGGCAGAGGACATGGACATTTCTGAGTGAAATGAAAACAAATATTTTAATTCTTCGTGGTCTAACTCTTGTGAGTCATGGCACTTCTTTTAGCCTGTCTATTTATTCTAAAGCTAGTGATTTATAACTGAGTTTGTTAAAGTCTCTAGTGATCTGCAGAGGACGTTGTGCTTCTGATCCCAGTTATTGATCCTGGTAGGTACTGTATCCATTAATAGAATCTAGTATTTTTTTCCTGAGCTTATTGTGATTTCTGCTGCATTCTTTGTCCTCAGAGTTGCAGGAACTGGAAAACATAATACATGAAGAAAAGTTTGAATGATGAGTTTCCCTCATTACTAATTACAGTACTGCATCCCCTCTGGTAGGGCTGTTACCTGGCTTAGGATTATCCTCCATGCATCCCAGGGCTCTCCTGGAATGCCTACAGCTCCCTGGGCTGCTGTCCAACAGATGTTGGGGTGGCTGAAGTTCCCCAGCAGGAAAGGACCCTGCGAGTGCAGCAGCTCCTGGAGCTGGCGCAGGAGGGCTTTGGCCACGGCTCCCCTTTGTGCAACTGCAGCACATTCCATGCCTTGCTCTTTGACTCTTGCCCATGAATTTTCTACCTGCTCATGACTATTCCTCAGAATGTTCTTCTGTCTTGGTGTGGAGTGCGGCTTCAGTATTGCAAGAGGTTTAATACAGCAAAACTCTGAAGCATATCTAAAATAAATGTATTAGAGGACAAACTTTTAACACAACATTCATCAGTAAGACTGTCTTCAGTTTTTGAAAGTGAGAAACTACACATGGGAGAAAAGAAATCTTTGGAGAACTACCCTGGAGTGCAATAGGGCTTTTAAAAATATGTAATATTACTTCAAAAATTAGGTACAATTTCCTAGGTCCCACAGCCATGGGTCGGTTGCAGCAGCTCTGCAGTTGGGCTCCCTTTGCTGCCAGTGTGTGAAGGGAGGAGCTGGGTGTGAGCTGTTCTCCCTGCTCTCTGCTGGGGTGAGCACAGAGTGTGTGTGAGCAGAGAGGGCACCAACAACTGCATTACCCAACTAAATGAATCATTCTCTTCAGAGGAATGGAGTGGAGGAAAATTACAACATAAACCTTTTTGTAGTCTTGTCTCTAAACACATGGTTGGACAAATTCAGGATCATTGCCACTGTCATGGATATTTTTCATCAGGTTTTAAAGGTTAGGATGATAGGCAAGCTATTGACTTTCCTTTCAAAATGTAATATGTGTTCAATTATGTGTAATTGCTTGGAGTATACAGTAAAATTGTTGCAAGGAAAAAACTGAGCCTTTGGTGATTGCCCAAAAAGCCTTTGCTGCTTTTGATTGCAAAGAAATCTTGATATCCAACAGATTGCTATGCAATTAAAATATTTCTAAAAGAAAATTCATTTCATCTATTGTAAAGCCTGCTTATACAAGAAAGGACTTAACTGAAATAATTTTATGGTCCTATAGTTGCTGATCCTGGCTGTACTGATCCAGAGAATTGCTGGCTTTCAATTACTTCAGTGGGAGGTAAATGCACTCATGATTTTAAGAGCAGGACATTTGCCAAATGTCATAAATATATAAAAGAGATCTACTGTATCTGGAAGCACAAGTTTTTATTGCCAGTCACTTTACCACCTGGGCTATTCTAACAGAAAACATGTTCATCCATATAGAAAACTCTCTGCAGACAGCTGAAAACACTGATATAGTGACTGGGAAAAATCTGTGAATTGAATTATTTATAAGTCAGTTGTCCATTCTAAGTTATTTTAGTTTTGCCAAAGTTTTTATGTGTTTTTTTTCCTTCACACGTTTTTGCTAGCAGAGCAACAGGTACACTGTCTAGGTGTGATTTTCTAGAGTCTGAGGATGCACAGAACATTGTTAGCTTGTCCCATCTATTGGTTTCAGACACAGTGAAATACTTCTGTTTCACTTGAGCTTTTATTTAATAATTTACTTGAACTAATTTAATTTTCTTTATTATTACATTAAGGTCCACCACTTAAGGTTTATAAGTATTCTAAATAATATCAGAAACTGAAAAAAACATGTTGCCTGAATATGACTTTCCCAAATGTTGTTTTAAGCAACATCAAATAAGACATCTAATAAGAATGATTTACTATTTCCCTTACATATGGTAATAAATAAAGGATGTAGGGAGAGAAAAGCAGCCTGAAAGGAAATCAAAGCTCTTTCAGAAAACAAGCCTATGCCATTTACACCCCTAAAATTACTGTTTTCAGTTCATGTGTGTGGACCAAGGGTACTCTGTGTGTACCAGTTCTTCATAAAAATAGAGAGTTAGAAATGGACTTTCTCAGCTGTTCTCATAGTCTCTAAAGAATTTCAGCAACTGCAACCACTCTTGCTCATGCCACTGTCCTGTCAGATGAAAAGTAGCATGACTTACAGTACTTGCTTATTGTTGATTCGTTAGCAGGAAATTATGTGTTCTGTATTCAGAACCCTGATCTAAGTACTCAAAAAGTTCCCCCAATAATAATGAGAAAGGTCCAATGCCTTTAAAATAGTTACTCTTTGATGTTAATATTCATTGCTAGCAATTTTAACAGAACCCGGCCTTTAACAAGAGATTTATTTGCTATACCCTACTTTTGTATCCAATTAGAGATAAATTGCTATATGACACCTTTTTCCAATATGTAGCATAACAGTTCCAACTACCAAAAAGAGAATAAAATAATAGTGTAAAAAATCAGATATGTCATGGTTAATATTGAACCAGTGATTCATTTTTGCTTTATATCTTCTGTATTTTATATTAAGGAAAATGATTCATTGCTAATATAACTCTAAGTGATTTTAACATCTATCCTAGAGGTATTACAGGTGTTTCAGCCTGTTCCATTTATTAGAGCATTTTGTATTTATCTCTCGAGTATCTTCCTTCAAAAGGGATATGTACTGCACTTCTGCATCATATCCAGCATCAATCACTTTGATTAGGGTCTCACTCCACAAACCAAACAGCTTTTCTTCCGTGGCAGCTCCATATGTTTGCTGCAGCTGTTACAGTTTCCAGGCAGAATGTGACCGTACTCTACTCAGAGTTTGTGTCCCTGTCAAAGAGGCAGGAAATTATTCCTCTCTGCTTTGATTTGCCTTGAAGTCAAGTGACTTGAAATCTGCCCTACAGCTAGACTAGGGCTGCCTACAAAAACATACATGAAATTGCATCTGCATTATTTTTTCACAACTTTGACTCCAGAGAGGGCACACTGCCAAGGCTTGTTCCCACAGCACTGATTGAATACCAGGTCAAAGGAGTTTTATTGCTGGAGAGGTTACTCCAGGGAGTTTTTAGCCCAGATCCAGTGCCAGAAGAATACTATCATAGCTGTGAGCATGAAATTTACTGAGATTTATTAATGATTTTATGGTTTCTAACTCAGGAAAATATTTCTCTTTTGTTGATTATTACTTTCTTGTCTTGCACACAGTATGCAAATCTATATAATGCACTGTACACTGCACTACAGTACAGCATTAGTACTGCCACAGTACACTGAATGTGCAAAGTGTACCAATTAGGAGATGCATCTTTATTTGAATAAATATTATATATTTCCAGGAAGGGCACCTTGAAGATCCCCTGCTTACTATGATTTAGTTACATTTAAGATGAAACAGAGAACTCAGGTTATTAAAACACATGTGTTCAAATGTGACTAAAACTCCACACCAGTAAGAAGAGATGAATTTTTTTTTTTTTTTAAAGTCGGATCACTGGCTAAGTCTGACAGTAGTCAGCACTGTAAGAACTTTATTCATCCTGAAAACAGATGCACTTGTTCAGCAACTAGGCATTGCTGTGTCACTTTTCATTGCATTTCATTAGCTGGCTGCAAAAATAAATATGCAATGGATCATTACTTTTTTGGTGACAAAGAACACAATTTGGCATGCCTTAAATATGCTTTTAATGAAATTTGTAATAGTGTACATGTTCTGATGACAAGTATTTTTAAAAGCCTTGCGAGTCCATAAACGCAGGTTGACAATTAAGGTTTGACACAGACGAATGAATGTAATGCATTCACTTTACTAGAGATGTGAAAAATGACTTCAATATCAGAATATCTTTCTGTTCACTGATCCTCTACCTCTGTGATTGCACATTACTACTCTGGTTTTAGCAGCTCAGTTGTTGGAGAGGCAAATTGTTCCTGATACTACCTGGACACTGTTCATCACTAGGTAGCTGTGACTTCAGGGTCGCTATCAGAAGTTGAGCTGTCACAGCACAGAATTTTCCTGATTCCCACCAAGAAAGAAAAGCAGGAAGCACATACAGACTATCAAACACATGCACCGTGGCAGCAATGCAGCAACTCTTACAGGAGCTGAGACTGTTTTCATAAGGAAACTAGCTCAGTGACAAATTCTTCTCAAAGTACAAAATAGTATCTACAATTTTTAATTGATTGATGTAGGTATTTTTCAAATAGTTTTGTTCCCTCCTTCCCAGGAAATGCAAATTTTGGCTGAATATATTTAAAAAAAAAAAATCTTTAAACATTTTTCTTTCTTCTAATATACAGAAAACAGAAACCTCAAAGCAACAGAACAACAGTATCTGGGTTTTGGTTTTCAATCTCCTGATGAAATGCTTAGCCTTTTAACTGAAGGCAGAAATTTTCTATCCTATTTCAAAGTCAAAATAACTTTTTTTTGTTATAGTAAAAAGGCTTTCTAAAAAAATTTTCTTAGTTACTGCAAAAGACATGTTCTTGAGCTCCCGGATGGGAATAGAAAAGTAAATTTATTATCTGTATGAAGACACTTGTCCAACAAAACACTTTAAAGTGTGAATAAAGCCACAGATTTCAGAGAAACTTAAGTGCTTCTCTGAACAAGGTTATAGAGAGAACATTTTTAATTATTAAATTAGCAGAGGGACATATTTAACCTTAGATTTGCTCTCTGCTCCTCACACTCCCCTTTCCCTAGTCATTAAGTGCTTAAGTGAGGGTTCCTGTTGTTTAAGTGTGGAATAGGAAATGGGAGGAGTGAAAAGATGCTGAAAACACCAGGGAGTGGACGAAAGACCGTCTGGGGAGTGCCAAAGCACTGGTGCCCAGTAGTGCCCTTGGGTTTCAAGGGGCTCAAGTCCTTTGCTGAGCCCTTCAGCGCTAATTGCAGTCTGGCACTGTTATGCCATGTGAACAGCTAATATAATTTCTGGTCCCTCAGGAAGATTAAATGTTTGCAGATTTGTGCTGGCTATAAACCAGTTTGTGTTCCAGATTCAAATGCTTGAATTCTAGCTAAAATTATCTTCCCCCTCTAAGTGTGACACAAATGACATTAGGAAATCACACTTAGTAAGTCGCTTGTGGTTATTGGCTTGGACCTCAGCTACCAACACTTTACAGAACAGGCCCTTCCCTAACTCAGATTACAAAGCATTTTTAAAGGAGTAAACAGTGCAAATTGCTTGTTAGTAGAGAATCAAAGTAGCTGTATGATAAATGCTTTCAGAATGTGATTAATGCTTATTTTGTGTAGGAATCATGAATGGTGAGAAACATACTGCAGTGTTATGAATAATTCAGATGTCATCAAAGAATCTAAATGTTGTCTGGTCATTTTTGTCAATTAAAAATCAAATTTAGCAGTATTTTACTCTATGTGCTGTTACTTAGGTATGTTTTAACAGTGGTGAATCAAAATCGAGCCACAGTCACACAAAAGAGGAAGGATTTTCTGCTAGATTTTCTAGAAAGTCAATAGTCAATGGATGTATATTGAATTCCTACATTTGTATTTCCTAAAATAAAGAAGCAAAGTTAATTTAAAAATAAACTTATACCCATCTTACCTGTTCACAAAATCAATCAGTCCCTCATATCTATTCGACAAAGTGCTTCAGTTGTACTCATTTTAAGTAGGATGTAATTTTGTAGTAGGTAAGGCTCTTTTAAATCTTTTCAGACACAGCATGGTACTGCCCCCACACAACAGCTGACTGAGGTGGTTCTTCATTAGGATCAAATATAGAATATATTGATTTCTTGTTTTATTGTATATGTAAATATTTGTACAAAGTATTGTACTTTGTAACATAATATTTGAGTGAACCAAACAAAAATCTAATTTAAGACAGGAACAGTGAGGCAGACTGCTTCCAGATTAGACATCATATACCCTAGATTCAGGGGTGGTGGTTACTATGAAAGCTCCATAGGTCTCAAGCACTTGGATCCTATATCCCTTTATACTCGGCAATGTTTTATTTCATGTGTTCAAATGAATTCTCAGTAGCTGTAATGAATCCTTTTCTTTCAGGCAGGGAATAATATGATTCCCTAATATTGACTCAGTTCCCTTGAATATTCAATGCAAAATCATTGGAGATTTGTTAATAGAAGAATTAACATGTACCAAAAAGGAATCAGGGAGATTATATTTGCTAATAGAATTTTTTTTCTGCTATGCTAAATTATATTCTTTCTCTACAAATCTTTATTAAACGCTGCCAATTCAGCATCTTTAACCTCATAGTTTCATTTGCATGCTTTGCTTTGTGATTGGATTACAGTTTGTTGCACTTTACTCTTTATTATCAGCTCTCTGGATGTGTAATTATGTATTATTACTTAACATTCAATTTACTTTTTTCAGTATTTGGGTATAAGATCTTGAGGCAATCATATGCAAAAATATTTTTCTGCTTCTTCAACCCATTCTGCAACCCTTCACCTCAGCCTCTGTAACTGTGGAAAAAATTAGCTTGCATTAATTTTGGTGCCCAAATTTCAAACATCTTTTTATATAGTCTCAAGGACAGCAAATTAACACAGGGAAACAAATCATGATAAAATATACAAGATTATAAGAAAGGTAAATGACAATGATTTAAATATGCTTTTATAGCAAAAAAAAAAACCTCAACCCCAAATTTCTAAAACAAATACAATATGTCTTTTCCAACTTACCTAGATTTAAATTGATAACTTAATTGCTACAGTAGAGTGACTTAAGGTCTACCTTATAGAAATAAATCAAAGAGCTATAAGGGAGACAAAGAGCTGGCTAACCAAGAGAATGCAAAATGTTTATACTAAGAAATCTCTAAATAGGGATTAGTAATGAAATTTTTCAAGGATAATTTTTCATATTCATCCTCATTGGTACCGTGTTTATTAATGACATTACAGGAAGAACGACAAATACGCCAAAGGGGGCCTTTGGTGATGCTGAAGAGAACGGGGGCAATTCATAGCTTATAATCAGTAAAAATGATACAGACAAAAAACACATTAGTTAGAGACAGCAGTTTAGGAAACATCTCTCATTAAATCAGTCTATATGTGTGACTAAACTGTGGATATTATATACCTCTGGAAAAACCTATCCTGATTTTAGTCATTGATAGGACCTCACTTATAGAAGTTTATATTCTGGTCTCTGATGTTAGGAAAGGAAGTCTCTTCCCAAGTAACCACATGAACAAGATAAGGGCAGTGGGTACAACTCGCACTGGGACAGACTTTACCTCAACGTAAAAAAGAAATGTTTACACCAGGAACAATCCATCACTGGAACAACCTTCCAAGAGACATAAAATCATAGAATCAGTCATATAAACATAGAATGGTTTGGGTTGGAAGTAAACCTTGAAGATCATCTACTTCTAACCCCTCTGCCATGGGAACCTTCCTCTATCCTGGGTTGCTCAGGACGCCATCCAACCTGGCCTTGAACACTTCCAGGGATGTGGTATCCCCACCTTCTCTCTTCCAGTGCATACCTTCACATATCTAGTCTAAACCCAGTTTCTTTCAGTTTGAAGCCATTCACCTTAGTCCTGTCACCATGTACCCTTGTAAATTGCCTTGCCCCATCTTTCCCCTAAGTTCCTTTCAGGTACTGGAAGGCTGCAATTCAATCACCCCGAAGCCTTCTCTTTTCTAGGCATGGAAGAGTCTCCACTGCTGCTTTCCACATATGTTGTTAATTGCCTTCTAATTATGTACTCTCATGTCAAGACAAAACCCATGAGACATGGCAGGAAAAATTACTCTATTGCTGGACAATTCTCTAAGTCTTTGTCTTCCAGTTTCACCTGAAATCCCTTTTGGTTGAAGAACTGGGCACTGAACAATGTTGGACAAACTAGAAGAATGGATATGATTATCTAGTTCAACCTCAAATGAATTTCTGAGCCTCATCAGTGAGTCATGTGGCATTAAGATGGATGTTAGCTTGTTTCTTTCTTTGTTTTTAAAGGATCTTCTCCAGTATCTGTTTCAAGATTATTTACTCTGGAAGAAAATTTATTCATTGCAGGTCAGTTTTAGCAGAAGCACTTGAACTCTTTTGCAGACTTGTTCTCAAAATTATGCCTGAAAATCAGCTCTGGATTTAAATAACGAGGCTGTAAAGTCTGTTATCTTCAGATAGGGCTACAGCAAGCTGGTAAACATTTAACAGTTCGCAATAAAACCTGTGAGATTAAGCATCATTATGTCTAGCCTTCTGTATCGACTCCTAATGAGTGACTGCCCACAAGAAATAAGCAAATACAAATTTGAATATGGATGCTGACTAGGCAAAGCCATTTTGTGAAATGAGAACCAAAATAATCTGTGGCACTAACCTTAGAGATAATTTCAGTTCTGAAACATTAAAATTTAGGGAAAATGTTAAGGAAGCGTTCATTAACTTTTTCTGGTTTGGGGGAATAAACAGCCTGACAGAGCAAATTAGATAAACCTCCTCATTTTTTCCACCCAATCACTAGATACATGGATTTGTACAATCACTGATTGGAAAAGCCATCTGTGCTATCTATAACTTTGTAGCATTCAATATTGATAGAACTCTTTGTGGCAGACACGTAAGTGTATTGCCTGAGGTTGTTGTGGCTGATAAAATCCATCTTCATAGTTTTTGAATTTGGCTTTTACTTTTCTTTCTTAAACTTACTGGATTTGCTGTCATAGTCTATCTACAGTGTTGCTGTAGGTGACCCTCCTAAATTACTTACCAGAAAATTACTTTAAATCATGTCTGAACTAATATTGTTTCTTTCTTTTTCTTTTTTCCTTCTCTTCATTAAGCATATCTCTTTGAAAATGAGAACTGTATACATTTCATCAGAGTATATATAGAGATAGATAGATAGATAGATAGAGATATAGATAGATAGAGATGATATAGATATAGATATAGATGTAGATATAGATATAGATATATCGATATGAATGGATGCACCCACAGAAATACACATGAACCCTAACGTGTGTTTTTAAAGGACCAGACAGTTTTCCTTCCAGCTTACTATTGCTAAGCAACCAGTTCCTCCTCCCGGCTGCTCTAATGAAAAATGTTCTTAATAGAGATGCATGAAATGGTATTTCTCCTGAAAAACCCTTGTGTTCAATGTTGGAGGGCTTCAGTCATAGACTTTTTAAGAATCTTTAATAGAACATTGTTAGAATTGACACTTTAACAATACTGTTGAGATATCCCAAACAATAGCTCAACAAGCTCACTTCAGCCTCCTCTTGGTAATTTTAACAACTTTAAAACAACCTGGCTCTAAGTTTTATCAGCAGATTCATCTATGTTTTTCAATACTGTAAATGGGTTGATTGACCTTATTGTATATAGATGTGTGTGAGTTTGTAATGCAAACTCAACGTACTATTTAAAGAGTCACTAAAAATGTATGATTGTTACAGAAACATATTTCCCTATTTCCCTTGCACTTTAGGGATTTTTCACTTTCTAAACTGTTCCAGCTATTTATGATCCTTCTCCAAAAAAGATTAATAAATTGCCACACAATGCTTGGAGATGCCTCAGAGCTTGGAAGCTTTGACAAAACCAGAAGTGTTTAGCAGAACCTCCTTGTAAACCTTTCAAATGCTACTGGAAAAGGTAAATAAGTGGTAGAGTGACAAGAATACGAGAAGGTTCCCCAGTTACTTTTAAAAATACAGGATCAATATCATCCATCTCAGGAATTTTGACTCAAAATATCAGCTCTTACACTTTGTCATGTCTCTTGGTTTTTTCAGTGACATCTGCATTTAGACCCTCCATCTGAAGCAATACTTTTGCAAATTCATAATCCTCCATGGTGGTCCAATTACAAATCCTCAGTTATCTCTGCACTGTGTTCGTGGATTCCTCCTGATCTCTCATAAGGGACCTATTTAGTTGTTCTGCACAGGATTTGTCAGGCCCTTAGCAGACCTGACCTGCTTAAGTGCTATGATTAATAATCTTTCTGAGCTTTTGCTTGTAGAGCAGTTTCCACAATACAAGTTTTCAACTGAAAGATGTTTACATCCTGAACTTTTCAAATTGGAATTGTTCTCCTGGTAGTAAATTCTTTGTGACAGGTAGATGATAACAACTTACATAGGAAAATGAACGTTTTTGGTGTATGAACTAATGGGCCCTGTTCTGCCACCACCGCTGAGCCCTTCTGTGATGGAGAATAAGCCTTTCAGTGACTGTGGGTGAAATGTTTAATATCTCCATGCAGTAGTTGCTCTGTATTTAAAAAGAGAATACAGATTACTCACACGATTTGTGCAGTGCATTCAGAATGCTGAACTAGAATGTGCTGTACAAGTAGGAGCGTTACATCCACTATCACGGCATGTGTAATGGATTCACCATCACTGCATGTAGAAAGCAAAGACATTCATAGTAGCAATTTCAAAGGAAGGTAGTGCTTTTATGATGCTTTTAGGAGATCAGGGTTTCCATTTGCCTGCTACCCAACTGGTTTTCTAAATGCCACCATACTGTGATGTCCATGTCATCACCTATTATGTAAAGTAAAAAAAACTTTAAAATCACAATAATAAACATTATTCCTACTTTTAGCTGCAATTCAAAGACTACCTGACTGCTTCTTGGATGAAAATCAGAAAAGCTGCTCCAGTGGCAGTAAGCAAATACTTGGGAGGAGAGAAAAGAGAAAAATCACCAGACGGGTGATTTTATAGGCAACACGCCGGAGTTTTTGCAAGAATGAACTCACGACATGCCTTTTTTCAAAAACAATTTAAAAAATATGCTTTTGCTTGTTTCTTGATTATAACAAAAATATATATGAAATTTGTTGTGTATTAAGTTTTCTCTCAACTTAGAAACTGTTACAGATTTAGAAATTTTATAATACACTATAGAACAGTACACTGAAATAGTTTCACTATATTTAAAATGAGAAAGCAGATATTCTACTGTTTTGAATGGGTTTTTACCAAAAACAATGCCAAACTGTGCGTATGTGTTTACTGGGGGGGAGGAAAGGGTATCATCCTGAGGCTCTGAGGATGTGTACAGTAATTTACTTTTTAGATAACACTTTCTGTAAATACTGGTAATTTTTTAACAATGTTCTCCAGTTGTTTACCCATTATACTTAGCTATATAGCATCATATTTCTTTTATCAATTGAAATTATTAGCTGCAACATTAAAAATACCTTTTGGCTTAGAGACAATTGCACCTGCTGCTTATTTGTAAGAAATGTAAGGCTTTGTCCTAAGAAAACAAAAAATCTGTTGTTACAGTGACAGACAGAAAAATGCAGCCATAAAAGAAAAATGTTCATTTTCAGTAACTGAAGAACTCAGTTATTTTTAGGCTACTGGAATTCAAAAGGACAGTTTAAACTTCTGAAGTTTCTTATAGTTAGTATTTAACAAATTTAAGCACGGATACTTATGGAATTAAAATGTTAATTAAAATGTTAACGAAATAAATTAATATGATTCTAATTGTGACTTCCTTAATGTGTATTTGGGCCTCTTTTCACGCAAGTCTGTGTAAAGCACAGAGTCCCTGTCAAATCTCCACATTACTGAAATGCCAATATGTAGTGCTCTTTACATTCAGGGAAAATAACAAATGCAAGGATAAAACGTATTTCGTATAAACAATTATATAATTTTTTCTTTCTGAGGATTCTGAGGTTGCTAGCCACTGCAGGTTATGCAGGTTGCTTAATCCACAGCTGAAGTGCAAAGTCGCAGCTGCTCAGGAGCACAGAGCAGAATTCCCTTTCTTACACTGCCGAGCAGAGAATACCACAGCCAGCTTAAATTGCAAGTGGAGTTAGAAAGACAGGAAGGTAATTACTCAGGGTGTCTTGAGAATAACACTTTTAATCCTGTGAAAAGAGTTGTGGGATACTTAGTGACCCACATGCTTAAAGTGTCCGTCACCTATCTTCCATCCAGAAGCATTTACCTCCATCCAGCTGTTTGACCTGTGTTTATTTCTAGGGGGCTCAAAAGAAAAACTGTGTCTCTGTGAATTTAGATTGCATCTTGGCCTTTCTAACAGCACAAACCCATGAAATTCATCCAGGAACTCATGAAATTTATCTTGACTTTGGATGTAGAGTCAGAATATATAAATTGGTTAGGGTAATACTGCTTTATGTTTGGAATTACATTAGGACTTGTCTACATTAATGCAATTGTAAAAGTTAACCCAAATTGACTAAAGTCGTGAATTCAGAGCATCATTAATTAAAGTAGATTAGTGGATTCACATCCTGAATAAATTAAATTAAACCAAATGCAAGCCCTCTTTAATTCTGAATGAGAGTGTCCAGGCAGGAGTTTAATATAGTTTAACTAATCCATTTTTAAAGTTAATTCTGATTGATCTTAATGGGTGTCCATGAAAATGAGGTGTGTGAAAGTGGATATCCGTATGTGTGGGTGAATTCATATAGAATCTCAAAGAAATGTAATAAATTACCAAAATACAACTTTGCTTACTTACATCTTCCATTTCAGGATGCATGCTGATTAAACATTCAAAATCATAAATGTGGTCAAGGTAAAGGAGTTCTATGCTTCCAGTGATACTAGGTTTCTAAAAACAATGAACTTTTAAGGTCAAACTGTATGTAGGAAAACATTATTCACTTTTGTGCGTGGATCAATCTCATTAAGCTTCCTGCTCCCTTTAATAGATATGTTAGTCTACAGAGGCGACATGAATAATTGTCTGTACAGAAAACCTTAAACAAGGTAGCATTGCAGACAATAAAATAAACCAAAGGAAACGGAATGTATGATACACACACTATTCCCTTCACAAGGCATAGCCTGTCCTCAGTGCTGCAGCGACACAGGCTGGGGAAAAACAAACGGGATAAGGAGTTGAGGTTTAAGGACAAAATAGATTGCAAGACTGTTTTTAATTTTCCATTTAATTTGAAATATATATTTCCCTTCCATCTTCTACTGCTGAAAAATTTCCTTCATTGTGCAAATTGTAAGTCATGTTTCCAGCCCAATTGGAAGGACGCTTGCGTTTCCTTGCTGTAAATGATCCTTCATACTAAGGTGGTGACATACACAAAACTTGTTATTGCAGTTTCTACTTTCTGAATAATATTAATTATTATTCATGATAATAATTACCTGTTTGCTCAGAAAATATTTTCAGCTGAAAAAAATAATTACTGAGGAAGCAAACTTTATATGCTGCACAGTTAAATTAGTCATAATGTGTGGAGTTTAGAGTGGAATGAATGATTTCTATTTTTATAATATTTTCTGCTAATCTTAAATTCATTATTCTTCTCTGAATCAATACCTTGCAGCAATGAAACAATGCACACAAGAAATTTATTCTAAATGATTGCAAATTTGAACCAAAAATATAGGCCATTTCATGTAAAAATGGAATATTGTCATATGCAAATTGATAAACTACCAAAAATGGAGTGTGTGAAAGACGGAACACTTTGATTCTTAGGCAGAATGTTAATATGCTGAACATCTAGATCACTTAATCATTAAAAATAACATTCATATGTAATGTGGAAAGTTTAACACTCAGTAGTGTGAACAATGGGAAAGGTCAGATATCTAATTACTGAGTTTGTCATTGCTTGGAAGGATTTGTAAGAACAGTAATGGTAAAATCTGTTTTTATATTGATTTTATGACTGGTTCCAGTTTTTCTTTCTGTATTTTCCAAGTTCCTCACTGGGTATTAGATCATACTTAGACTTCTTAATAGAACTGTAATCTCACATTTCAGGGCTAAAATGTCAGTTAGATAGAAGTGAGAAATTTGTTAATACTTTCCTTTTTAACAGAATCTGATAGAATACAAATCAATTTCTAGCTTTTATCCTCTGCAGTACATTTGCCTTAGAATTATAGTGTATAAACTTTATAAAAGAAGTGTTAAGGTAAAATGATATTCTGAAGTTTCACCTGTTAATTTTGAATAGGGAATTTTTAGCCATATTAGCCTAATAATGCCATATTTCTATAGCATTTCTTGAAAATCCAACTCTCTAAGATTATGTTTCAACTCTGTAACAGTTACCATCTTCTATCTCTTGAAATAATGTCTGGGTTGCATCCTGACGCCATGCAGATAACATGCAAATTTCTCTCTTTGCCCTGATTTCTGTGGCAAGGACACAGGGGCATGTGGGCCAAAGTGGTCCACAGCTTGAGGAAGAGTTCAAAATTTTGGGACAACAGATCTTTATTTGCTGAACAGGTTCAATAAACCCTTCCTGCCTTCAGAAGGTGACTTTTGGTAGGTTTTGGTTTGATTGTTTCCATACTCTGGGAGACTGGGATCTGTATCTACGAAATAGTTAGGCTGATTCGCCTCCTTCTTGTATAAGGTCTGGGGAGTGTTATTTCAGGGAGCAACTTGTAACAGCTTGCATGCTAAATTTTCAGTCAATAAGAAATGTTGAGTACAGAGTACAGAGGTACATCTTAATGCCTTTTGCTCTTGAGATATAGAACTTGTGAATGTGGAAATACCTTGTGTTGCTGGGTTGTCTCTATTTAGGCACCGAAGGTATTTCTTTTAAAAATGGAATAGAGATCAGGTCTCCATTATAAACCTCAATGGTAATGCTTTTTGCTTTTCTGCAGTCCCCTGTATCCCTGCTGTCATCTGGAATCTTCTTGGTGTATTGCAGTAACGCAGGCTGTGGGACCCCTGTGCTCTGCCACCTGCACTGCAGGAGGCTGAAGCTCATGCCTGACCTCTCTTTGTTCTGAGCTTGGGGGTCTCATTCAGCCATGATGGCTGATTTTGTTTTTAAAAGGCAAAAAAAAAACCCAAGTATGGTGTGCCAAAGCCAAGATGCAAAGAAACCTGACATCCAAGTTTTAGTTACCACATTAGAAGTCAGTTTTGCAAATGGATTGGATCCAAAAGGTTTAATACACACAATCTGGGCTTAAATATGTACTCTAAATGCTTTTTTCTAAATATGTGTCGAACTTTTTGGCAAATGCTTCAGTTTAAGAAAAAATAAATATTTTTAAAATATCTGCAGCATTCTTGAGAGTCATGTAATCTGATGTAATTGCATATAAAATATGGGTTTGTGTACAGTGTGCTATCTCATTAAAGAACGGTTAAAGCAAGGACAGCAGCTATTTATTTTTTGATGCTTTAAGCATATTAGGAAAGGTTAAGCAGTTAAAATTATATTGTTCAATATGACACAGAAGAATTAATTTTCTCCTTTGCCCTGTTTCCATTTTCACAAAGAGAAATGAAATGCAAGTTTATAAGAGAGATTATGTCAAATAGGCCAAAATAATAGCAAATCTTGATGCCATATGGAGCCAGAAATTTTCCTAAACAGGAAAACTAAGGATTCCTTAGAGGTCACAGACTACTAGGCTAAAATGAAGGCATTACAGCTAATGTCCTATGTGCTTTGATAGGTGAGGACAATGTAACAGCCCCTGTGAGACAATTATTAGGCAAAACCATTTGAAGCAGTTTTGTGGTTGCTCTGTCTTACAAAACAAATTAGACTGCAGCTGCCGAAGGGATTTAGACAATACAAATATAGTCACATTTTTCCCTGTTTTCTCTTTCAGTTCTGACAAAAAAGTCTGCAGATGTACTCAGAGATCTGTCCAGTAGTAATTAGATTAGCATGGTAATTGGACTGTAACTTCATTTATTCATGCAAATGAAGACTAATCCATTTTTTTCAACTTTTTTTTGTTGTTGTTTAGCAAGTAGAACAACTTATTTGGTATCACATTTAGTTGACTCTTCTTTTTTTTTTTTCAGGTGTCAGATTTTTCAATAGGTGAGAATGTTTCTTGAGGCTTAAAGGTTATATCATTGTATATGAACACAATTTTTATCCCTATAGTGAAGTAGCATATTTAGTGCTGGGAACAAGAAATATATAATAAGCAAGCCCAGATATGAGGGTTAATTTCATTGAATATAATTTGGAATGGCCTTGGGGGACTGTTTCCTTTCTGCATTTATAATTATTTATCAAGTGAGAAAAAGCAAAAAAACAGAGAGGATGGTGACCTATTTAAATCTTAAATATCAAGATTAGATGTATATTTTGCTCAATTTTATCATTGTATATTTGGCCTAACCTTACAGGTCATGGATTTCTGAACTGACTTCCTCCTCAACACTTAGTATCTAATTAGCTGTAGTCTTCTATGAAGATAATTTTTTTTTCTCAGCTGACTTGTGGCATATCTATCCACATGCACACATTCTTGCACATGTGCACACACACACACGCATACAAACACATATATTTCAACTCAAATTGAATAAAAACCATTTTCAGATTTTGCATTGTCACCTTCAACACATGAAGGACAGAAAAGAAAGCCCATGTGATCTGTGAACATTTTAAGGGTAAGAAGACTGAAGGGCTGTTTTTTCACTGAAGTTTTTATTTTGATACATGCATAGGCTGTGAAATTCATATGCCTTCAAACTGAAAATACAGAAGTCTTGCACATGCAATGCAAACAAATACTTGAACTTTTAAAAATAGCAGAAATGTTGGGAAGAATGGCAGGGTGAAATTTAGTTTAAAAAGTCGAAGAGATTCATGTGCTGTGCAAGAACGTCATTTGTGCTATGTATGTTCTGTGGTTGGACGAACAAAGACTGACTTCACCACAACACCGTGAAACAGTTTGGTTGCCAGCTGGAGGAACAGTGTTGATAAAGCTTGTGGGATATTTATGTCTAGCGCTGTTGAAACAGAGTCGGACATTTAGTCTGAGGTCTGTGATTATCCGAAGTATAAACAAAGATATAGCCTTGGCCTTTTGAAAAGGTCAGGTGTAACATTTCCTAAGATGCTGGGCAAACTTGCAGAGCAAGAAAGGGCAAAGAAGGAAGTATTCGGAGGGAATGTGGGATGCACAACCAGAAATGGTATATCAGCATGGCTGTGTGACCAGGTTAAATTAGGGGAAATAGGCATGAACGCAGTAGTCTCATGATGAGCAGTTTTGGCACTCCAGGTCTCAAGAAGTGGAAGATGGATTACTTCTGTTGTCCAAAATAGGAGAATGGAGTTCTGTTCAGAATTTAAACTTCATGATGCTCCAATCTCAGTGGTATAGGCCACCTGGCAAAGGATGAGAAATTAAGCACATAATGCCTACCTCCCACCCCTGGTTTCCTGCTTGCAGAAAGTTCTTTATGTACAAATAGGATATGTTACTTTGCTACTTCTCAGGGATTTTTGTAATTTTTAAGGTGAAATAATGACTAGACTAAAACCAGGTTAATGTTTTCCCAAAACACACATGCACACTCCCATGTAAATCCCATCTAATCACTCCCATTTCATGTATCTTGCACATACTTAAACTGGTACAAAATGAGTGGGAACTGTACGATTTAGAAGCCACTAAATTGCTGTTTCTGTGAGCAGCAGATGATCCCGTGCTGTGCGTAACCTCAGCCAACAACTAAGCCCCATCCAGCCACCTGGTCACTCCCCCTGTTGTGGTGGGGGAGAGAAAAGTGAGGAAATGTGAGTTGAGATAAAGACAGTTTAATAGGCAAAGCAAAAGCCATGCATTCAAGGAAAGAAAAATGAGGAATTTATTCACCACTTGCCATGGCCAGGCCAGTGTTCAGCCCTTCCCAGGAAAGCTGAGCTGCATCACATGTAATGGTGACCTGGGAAGACAAACACCATTGCTCTGAATGTCCCCACATTCTTCTTGGTTCCCCCAGCTCTGTATGCTGGCCATGATGCCCAATGGTATGGAATATTCCTTTAGTCAGTTGGGTTCAGCTGTTCCATCTGTGTCCCCTCCCAAATTCTTGCTGATGGGGGAGGGTGAGAGACAGAGGTCTTGACGCTGTGGAAGTGCTGCCCAGCAATAGCTCAGACAGTGCTGTGTTATCAACACTGTTTCCAGCACAATCTCAGCTATAGCCCCCTTATAGCTGCTATGAAGAAAATTAACTCTATCCCAGCCAAAACCAGCACAGTCAACATCAGAAGAAATAGTTCCTCTACAGGCCTTAGAGAGATAAATACACTTTTACGTACTTTATCAAGCAGGGAGAAATTTAAGTCCAGGCTTACAGCTTTGTTGAAATGAGGTGAATATGCATGTATGTGTCTATATATGGATATATATCCTTTATCACCAATGAAAAATTTACATCACTTAAACTCTGATCATGTTCCCTTTAGTTCCATCAAGAACTACCAAAACCAAAACAACTAACTATGCAATTGCAATATCTATATATTTTTCTCAGTGTAAAGAATTGAGACTGTAAGGTGTGAATTTCTACTGTATTTTTTTAACCCTTTTTTTAGATTGATTAATCTGGCTTTTTGTTTTATTTTGATGAAATTAGAAGGAACCAAATGATTTGTGTCAATAATACCATAACATCCATATTTTAAAACTTGGCTAATGAGGATGGTACTAGGATAATTCAGTCAATGATCACAGAAAGGCACAGAGGGAGCTGACAAGCTGAGTAAGAGGAATGCTCACAAAGTGTCAGAAGGTGAGCAGGTGACCGATTTGTTTCCCAGGTGTTGTTGCTGGCGCTACACCACTGTGTGTCTTGCCCTATGGAGTCTGAGGCACCATGTGCCCTCTGCAAGGCACAGGGCAGGAGTGATCAAGAGTTTATATGAATCAAAGTGATTGAAAGAGAAAAGAAGGTTAAATCTGAGCTTAGAGAATCTGTTTTACTCCATTTCAGTGTCTGCTGAGAACACCAACTGCCTGAAGCCATTCTTTGTTAGGTTATCTGAGCCTTTTCAGCGGTGCCATGCTCCCAAAAAACTGTCAGCAGTGCCTGGCTAAAGTTGTCTGTGACCATTATATGAAACTGTACAGTTTTAGCCTTTTTTTTCCCCACTGGGAAGAAAAGAGAACGAGGTTGCTGGGGCTGCTTCCCTCTACCATGACCTCTAGAACCACAAGCTTTTGTAAGAAAAATGTCTTTCTATGAGCTTTGTATCTAAAAACTTTGTGTTGCTACACTAGAAAAATCCAGTGACAACATTTACAACTCAGGATTAAAATTCAACGTTTGTAAGTATATCAGAGACATAAAAATTTGGTTTTAACCATTTGCTTTTTCAAATATGTTGGACAAGTAAAAATATTTTATTGGCTTTTATTTCAGAATTAAATGGAGCCCAACATTTTTCTATTTACAGTGGGGTTTATTTTTCACTTTTATTCATTATCTTGCAGTACTTTTAAAATTTATTTTTCTTTTTAAATTTTTTTTTCCTGTCTTGGAAATGTCTTGATAAAATTTGAAATTACTTTTTATTTCTCAATAATTTTTGAAAAGGTTAGGTGACTGCAGTAGTCTTTCTTTATAAATAGGTCTGGAAAAGTTTCAGAAAGATAAAAATGTTAAACTTCAATGTTAAGTCCAGGCCTACACACAATCCTGGGACTTAATTTGTGACCATCCCACATCTCTTATGACTATTAGTAATCACAAAGTCAATCACTACTGCCTGTCAGAGTAGAGAAAAAATTATGCACCCAAAGATGTATTAGAGCAAAATAAATGTTTAAAGAAAAAAAATAAAACCAAAAACCTTTTTTATAAACTTGACTCAGAGAAGTCAAAATGTCAAATGGAAAAGAAATTATATTATAACCCTCACATGCTGATATTCACTTCAATGCCCACTGTGCTATTTACGGCATAAGTTGATCATCAGTTCCGTTCTGCATTCAACATGAAACACAAGTAACATGACATTAATTTGCTTTTCAAGATGACTTGTATTTTTGTGTCAGGTACCCCAGATTTAAGAATTCACTGTTCTGCTCTGACAGACTGTGATATGACTTGGAGGTAATAATATAACATTCTTAATTTTTCTCATGGTGACTTGAGATGAGGTATTAAGGAAAATATAAAAGAAAAAAAAATCCAGTTAGTCTCTGTAGGAAATAGCCTTATATGAAGCATAATTGGGGGTACATGCAGTTAAAGGTGGCTGATAAATTCATATGCTGTGAGTTTTTTATTCTGCATTTCATAAAAGCTTCTACATCTCGGAGGGAAGACTCAAAGTAAATACATGTAAATACAAGTGAGTGAAGGCCTTTCATGTATGTAAAATCCCTGATATTTTTAATATACATTATTTCCTCCTGAGCTTTATTTTATGCCAAAATCTTCTCAAAGAGTAGGTTGCCTAAGGAACAAGCTGAGAATAAAAATTCATGCAAACCTGTACCAAGAGGAAAAAAAGCTGATAAGAAACCAGGTATTTTGGAGTTCTAAAGTGGTCTCTTGGGTCTTGTTTAAATTTTGAAAACTACCTCAGCTTCACAAAGGTGATTTTTGAAGACAGTGAAGATATTAGACTCATAGTCAGAATTCTAAAAAAGAAAAAATATTGCATCAGTGGGAGGTCATGGGCTGAAAATAAGCTAGAAAGCTCAGTTTAGAGCAGAATTCTCATGAATATTAAGAACATAAACTTCTTTTGGCCCTTTCAAATAAAATCCAATTAATTTTCAGTGGAAAAGGCACTCTTCTTTCATAAGTGCCTATAATACATTTGAAATACCTCTCAGAATCTCTTGCTAACACTGTTTGCATTTATGTCATATGTAAAGTGCGTCGGCAAGAAAAAAGAAAAAAAGAGGAGAGAGAAACAACAAGAACTGTTAAAATTAGCAGCTTATGCTTTTCTATTGCTTTATATTTCTGTTTTCCATTTATGCTAGATGCAATATGATATTTAAGTGGAACATATACAGAGCCTGGCGGTAGACAATTTTGTGATGTCAAACTTGGAGTAAAGTTTAGGAATTCATCATAAAACGTTGCATGTTTCCTCTTTGAACTATGCGTTCTCCTTTCAGCATTCTGGGTATAGTTCTGCCATTTGTCCTCCTCTATAATTTGGAAGCCATTACCATTTCACAGAATTTTAATATAGTGAGGAAAACAGTGTTATAAATGAACAGGGCAAGGAAGTGATCTTTGGATGACAGATATGTAGGAATTTTTCAAGAGAATTTTTCATTGGAAAAGAGATACCAGTCATTCAAACAGGGATTTTTTATTTATCTTACTACTCAAATCACATTTTGTAAGTCCTGAAGTTATGAAAATTAGAACTTTTCTTTTTCAGAAGGAAAGGGTAATTTTACTCCACATCACATTTAACTTGGCAGCATAGTTACTGAATGCTTAAAGAAAGAGAAGTAAAAGGATAATTATTTGCATGAAACATTTCTGAACTCAAGTAGCATACAATTATAAATTTCTAAATTAATTTTATTTGTTAAATCTTTTTGGTTGCAGTTTGAAATAGCTGATCTCATATTCTTTTAGGACAGACAACTTTTCCAGTATTTTGTTTAGGGCACTATGAATGTCTGAGAGACAAAAGAAGAGCTAAGAAGAGAAAATAATAGGTCAGATTTTTATGAACAATCTCTGTGAGCAGAATGTTATAAAATAACTAAGATAATTTTTCTTGTCTGTATAAACGTCTATGAAACTTGATAGAGTTTGCAAAAAAAGTTTGAAAATTGCATTTGTCAGAAAAGTTTGGATTAAATTCTGTATGTGAAGATTTTTCTGATGCTAATGTAAGAAAAATGTTGTGTTTAAGCAAGTTTGTCACAATGAATCATGCTAAAACAGGGTTCATGTGTTCTGAGAATTGTATTCCTGGTATATTTTGCCCTGGTAAGCTAAAAAAAACCCACGAGGTTTTATATCATTGAGCTGCCTTTTACCTCTCATTGAATGCTTGCAACACATTTGTTAGAGGGAAAAAAAAAACAAACCTGCCAGGAGAAAGCAGAAGACACATACAATCAACTCACATTTGAGTAGAATACATTCCCTACCCTGTGTATTTGCTTTTGGTGTGTTCTGGTTTTGCTTTACCTGCACAGTCTGAAATACCTTGACTCCCCTGCAAGGCTGCAAGTGGTGGTCTCAGAGAAGTGACTCCTCTGAAGTGTTTCTTTAGCAAGGTCATAGAAGGATTCAAAAGTGCTTCCAAATACTTGGAAGATATATTTTAAAGAACTTTTATCTATGTCTGTATCATCTATGTCTATAACTGCAATATCGCTCCTGGAAATTATCCTCCATTTATTGTTTGACAATAACATTCTATAAATTTAAACCATTAGGAGGTTACAGAAAGGTGGCAAGTGAAAAAGGAGAATCACATTTTCAGAAAACTTGAGTTGAACTGTTCAATGTCATACCAAAAAATGAAAATACTAATGTTTGAGGATCTCCTAGAAACAGAAGTGCCTAATTATTATCCCTGATACATTAATTCCCTTCTCTGCTCTCTGTTAACATCTTCTCGCTGCTCTTCTGCAGCATGGCTGATTTTTCACTCAGCTTTACAGGTGTTTGCCAGTGTCTGGAATCATCCCCATCCACATATATATGACAAGATCCTTTTTACCTCCGAGACAAAAGCATCAGTGCCTGCTTCTTACTGTCACCTTAGCAAGGAACTGGGAGCTATTTTTGTCCTTTTCCTGGATGATGAGCATTTTGAGCTACTGTTATTTCCCACTTACTCTCATTCCACATATCACACTGGAAAATTGCATTTTCTCAGGTGCATCTGAGGACTCTGGTTAGTGATTTGCTTGGTTATAAGGGAGGCTATCACAACCATTTAATTTTGATCATGTAATCATGTCCTCTGCAGCACCCTCCAAAAATACACATCTCTTGCCGTATGAAGAAATAAAAGTACTGGCTTCAAATTGCTCCTCTTTAATTACTTTTATGGCCCATTGTGGATTAAAAACCTAATAAAAGTCTGTCATTTTAATAATTACCGTAAAATGCTGTTGACACAATCAAAATTACTCTATCCTGTCTTGCCCACTTATAGAGCAAGAAGTTATTACATTTAAACTTCCAAAAACCAGAACATGAAATATTAAGGCAACCCACAGCTTTATTCTGTAAGACTTCATATATGGATTGACATCTTTCCCCACCATTAGTATTGCTCAGTTGCTTATGCTCTTTGCTGCACTCTGTGGAAATACCTTCACAGCCACACAGCTTCACTATTCTCTTCTTCCCTGGGCACTATTTGTACCTCAGTTTAGGCAAGAGTAATGAAGATCTCTGAGAACACAGGCTTAGAGAAAACACTGTTCCTTCCCCCGTGTCCTCTGGAAGTGATACTGGGAACAAGAAGAGGTTCAAAGGCTCGCCAGCTTCCAGCTGATGGCAGGTTCTTCATCTGTTTTTCGGAATCCAGGCTGTCAGAAAATGGTAAATATAACAGAAAACAAGCAGTAATAATTCAACAGCCTCTGCCAAGGGATAGCATGAACTAGTTGTGTTTTCCAGCTAGAAAAACTTAGGAAGCGATGTGAAAAATATACAAGGAAATACAAGGAAAAGGCAGTCTTGTTTAAGCTGGTAGTAACATGTATTATAGATGTTGTTGCTCAGAGGTGCAACCATGCTGATTGATGGACAGAATAGAAGAGCTTTTTATGCATTTGGAACAAACATATATTCGGGAGCACTATGTGGCCTATTTTGGTGCTAGCTACCATAGATATAATGGTGTTGCCTTGTAGATTGATATTTTCCATGATTTAGTGAGCACTGAATAAAATACAAATGTGTGTGTGTGTGTTTGTGTGTGTAAAGACTAAAACCCAGATGCAACTTTCAGTACACTACTGGAAGAGTATTGACATTAAGCTTGAGTGGTTTGTGTGGAAGGTTGTGTAAGCAGCCATGAAATGCAGTCAGGAAAAAGCCTGAGTTTCAGAACTTTGTCCTAAAATGGTCATGCATTATGTACTGGACTTACTCATCAGTAATGAATGAAAGTAATACTTTCAAATTTAAGAAAGTAGGGGTGTTCTCTGCAGAGTGCTACAGAAGAAATATTAGGTAAATTAAACAGAAATTTCATCATGCCTTGCTATAACTTTTCATTCCAGAAAGAGATTGTACAGGAGGAATCAATGGATAACCTCAAGGTCATTGGCAGTCTTTTGACTGAGTTAGAGTGTAATAAAAATATTTTTATTTTATTGCTATTATTGTTACATCATTATTGAATGTTTTTAAAAGGGCTTAAGTAACATCTGGTCATTTCTGCTATGTTTCAATCTCTACTATTTTTATACTATCTTTTTGAAAATCTTCACCAAATATAAATGGTTTAGGATTATATACATTTTTGGAAAGCAAAATATTTGAAAGGATCAGATCACTGCCAGTGCATGCTATATTTTAAAATAGCTACTCAATATCTTTTTTGGACTGTGGGCCAAATATAGGTACTGACATTTCTTCAGCACTAAATTGTGTTTGCTTGTCATTAACATGTATTAACTGCCACAGGATTTTGTTGCTTATCTGCCAATTTTGGCAACAGGGCTGCAGAGTAATCTTTATCCGAGACCATCTTAAGGTAGATAATTTCTCATTTGTCAAAATAGTTCTTCTCTCAGTTCCACTCTGTCAACTTGCAGCTGTAGACTTATACTTGAGTTCTGCCCTACAGTTCTGTGCACTTTCCCTCACTTTCTTCCTTTCTTATGAGTAATGTACAAAAACTATTTTGGTGAAGACTGCTTTTTGCTTGTCACAACACAAACTAGAGTGAGGTCTTTTAGAAGGATACTGATTTTTATAAACACAGTTTACAAAATTCTCCCTCATCTTCGTGACTAAAATCAGGGACACTGACACTTCTTCATCCCTATTCTTAGTAAATCTGAAAAAATCTCCCAGCTGTTACATAGAACACTATAATTTTTATACAAGAAAAAACACCAGTATTCCAACTGTAAGTGAACTAAGAGAAGTGGTGGAAGAATAGACCAAGGAGATTTTATCTCAGGGATCTAAAAATAAAGATACCAGTTTGCAATAATCACTGTTACACATGTACTCTACCTGTCTCTGTGAGCATGTATAAAAATTTCTCTGCAAAAGTATCTAGAGACAAGAAGAAAGGAAACAGTATCAACACCATGCTTTTAAAGAGTAGAATTTAAGTTGCTATCCTTAGTCTTAGAATTGATTTTTTTTTCCGAATGACTAGTTTGCCAAACAGCTCTCCATCTTTCTAGAGACATGGTCTTTGATTCTGTGCTAAAAGACTTCACATTTCTCCTCTAGTGTATTTCCAGGCTTTCTCTTTTCTATTTTCTTTTGTTGACCAGCCCACTGGAACTCTCTTTTCCCAGATAAGAAACAAGAAGATATTTTTCTGTCTCAGAAATACCTCTAGATCAAGTCAGGAAGAGGTAGCACAGGCACAGAGAGCATAGAGACTTGGTTTAGAATTATAAAAATTAATATAGTTGAAAAGAGAAGTAAAAAGTAAAGCATTTCTTGAGAACCTTTTCTTCTGTCATAGCTGAATTATAATCTTTAATTTCATGATCATGTAGGCATCCTATCTGTGAAAGTGAAAAACTTCATCAAATCTTAGTGCATTTACATGAAACCAAGAAATAATATTTCTTAGATGTGTGACCCAGACCTTACAGAATGCAAAAGTCTGCCTTAATCTGAGGAATTCCTTAAATAGGGAGTAGAGGATTGATTTTTTTCTTCAGAGTATTTAGGTAAATTACAGTTCCAGCACCTTGTATGAAATATAAGGTTTTTGAGTGGAAATGCATAGAAATTCTGATATCAGGAAGAGAATCCTAGATGTTCATTATCCCAGAAGCTTTACAGAAAGGCTTCAATTGGATAAATCCGCTTGGTTTTCACAGAGTAAGAAAATCTATTGCAGATGATGGAACAGGAAGAAGCAATAGGAGCAGTTCATGTCAAAGGAGTTTTCAGATACTTTTTATCATCTGTTCTCATTTCCCTCCCTTGTATCTAGCTCTGTCCCACCTGTCCCTATTCCTCATCTCTTTTATTTACCTCCATCTCCTCTCCCAGGTTTTCCACCACTGTGGCAGACAACCTATGCCCTGAAAGGAACCCCTTCATTCCAGCTTTCAGCTATGTCTCAAATGTTAATATTCCCTGGCTGGTGTGCTGTGTGGGGAGGTCTGCCTGGTTTGGGTTCACAGCCCCTCAACCTCCAGTTCCCCTATATAGTCTAGACAGGCACTCACAAAGAACCTCAAATTGCTCTGCTGAGCCCTCGTGACGCATCTTCTGTTTGATTTTGCCGGAACTGTGTTTTCATTATTCTGTTGTCTTTTCTCTCCAAGTTAATTAAAGTGAATTGATTAATTGGTACTCTGCTATAGCAACTATCCATCTGGAAAAGCACCAATCTGCAGGGTGATCATATGTGTAGAGCACGTCTAATTTGTTATCTTATGTGAAAAGGCCAGAACTCCTTTTAAATTAGCTTTAACAAGGTGCATTTTCCAGGAGAAGCAGTTAGGATGGGGTACAACATAACTACTCACATGTTCTGCACAGATTTCTGCAGCAGACACACCTGAAATCAGATGTACAGATGTAGCTCTGCTTCCAGTGAGGCAACTTCAGGAGTCCATCTTCTGTTAAAATGGTTTCTCTGGCTTCTTGCATTTCATACTGACACCAGAACCCCTGGCAGACTCTCTGATGCATAAGCAATTTGCACATTTAGGGGGGAAAAAACACCAATTTCCTTTAATAATATTTTGGCAACAGGAGCTGGGTACTTCAGTAAGTCAACTGAAATTATATGTGTAGAGCTGTACTTTCAGTCTTATTTGCATGCTACAATCAAACCAGTTCCTCTTTTCCAGTGAATTTGTAAAAATTGGGGCGTTTTTTCTAGTTCATGGCATTTGCAAGTATATGTAGAGTCCACTTCTCAAATGACTCATTCTGGAACATACTCATTACTAGTCATCCTTATGTACTGTATGAGAAAATCTCAAGTTTGTCCTAATAAATCTTTAAAAATGCTGAATATACCAAAAGCATTGACTGGATTTGAAATTTTTCCTTTTAATTTCATTTTGTAATCAGTTCCAAACTTTTCCATTCTTCTACTGATTCAAAAATTTGAAGATATAAATTCCAAGCTATGTGTTGACTAGACAAAAATTAATTTTCTTGCTATTTGCTTTATTTGAGCAGTTGAGTAGAGCAAAAGAATTGAAAAATTTCTTCTGATTATTGAAGTTCCCGAAGAGAGAAGGATTTGCTGTTGTTCAGAATATGGTAGGCAGATATATGTATATTCACCTCTGTAAAGTTCTTTCAGTATCTGCCAGAGGGTTGGGACAAGCCTGATTTTGATGATTTTCCCTGAAACTGCAGAGTAATAAATTTTCTTTCTGTAGGATAACTAGTTTTTGTGCCTGGGATGAGCTAGAAAATTAATTTCTGAAGGCATGTTTTCCTTATTTTCTCAGAAAATGGGCTAGAGTATACGGTGTCTCTCTGTGACTTATAGGAACAAAAATATATGAAAATTGAGGGAAAATGTCAATTTATGAATTACTTTAATAAACTCTAGATTCACTTCCAGTTTCTTTCTAAAACCATAGATTTGTGCCTAAATATTTTCATGTGTATTTCAAGGTGTAGTGCCATACCTAACCTTTTTTAATAACTACATAATATCTAATGTATTAGATATGTTGAGCTGTGAAATGATTACTTCTCTATTAAAAACAGAAATTTCACTTCACCTTATGCTAATGTGATGATTTTGTGGTTAAAGTTGTTTATCAACACATCTTTCTTCATTTTATTTTAGGATTTGCTCTAAAGCTTAAATGAAATATTCAGATTCAAAGGCACGTGTCTTATTTGAGAAAATAATTAGTACTTTTATCAGATAAGATGATTACTGGAAAAAAATTGACCTTATCTTTTTGAGCAGTGAACATTAACATTTAAGGGTTTATATTCTATAAGGCCACTTTCTTTTTAGAAATGCTTGTAAAATTATAAAACATTGCAGGGAAATGCAATTTTTCCAGCCCAAAGAACTAAAGGTCAGACCTCATTGTTAACGTAAATGAATATTCTGACATCTAAGCAAATGATAAGATAGATTTGCAAAGATTAAATTTAAAATGATTGCAGTTTCTTTATTTAAAGGAAAGTGAATCAATTAAAATACAATAGAAAAAGACATCACAAAAGAAAAGAATCAATATTCCTCCTATTTACAGAATCTAATGTGAAAATCATCATTTAGAAGAACGGCATGTTAATTTGGTAGGGAAAAAAATTACTATCACTTACAAACTCCACCACCAAAACCAGGTAGATCATATAACTGCAATAAATTATATTTCTTTAAAAAAAAAACTAGAACATTTCTAAACCCCAATACAAATCATTAAACATTTGCTTAAGCAATATCTTCTTCAGTTTTTGGGGTTATATAATTTCATATTTGGATGGACATAGTTACATTTTATTTGTTAAGCCTGTATAATTTTATTCCAGTGTATTCTTCACTGCAGACAGAAGAAATCTACTTTCCCTAAACATCTTTGTTATTTGTTGGTGTTTCGTGGGACAAGAAAGACAAAAGCAACTTTGAAAAATGTCCATTATTGTCACTAATTGTTTTGTTAGGTTTTGTGGAGAACTGTAGCATGTGGAATAACAAATTAAGATGTGATAGATATGTTGTAAATAGGAGTATCAAGATTAATTGATTTGGGAAGATAACTCTTAGTTGAAAAAGCACAGATAATAATTTTACCTTTTGACTTAATATGACCCATTCTGACATGGATCCATCATTGTCTGTATACATGAATATTAGAGAAACATGCACACACCTGAGTGATGACTGTGGGAAGAGTGTGGACCCTGCATGCAACCAGCTGGATTTTTTTTTTAACAGTCAGTGCTTCTCATCAGTTGAAAGAATGGAAAGTGAATAATCTCTAGTACAGTTCAGTGGTGTCAACCACAGCAAACAGTTCAAGGTAGAGAAATAAAGAAAAAAAGGACAGCAGAGTCACTGACTGTTTTTCTCCACCTCTTTGGAAAGCTCAGACCTGGATGGATTCCTTGAAGGGGAGAGGAACCTCCCTCAGTGCCTCTGTGTGCTTTATGAGTGGGAGGTAACATTTAATGTGACATTCTGTTCTGTGGGCTGGACCCACGTAATTAGTTGACATCAAACTCATATGGGAGGCTGCCAATGAGTTGCTGCTCATACACTACAAGCCCATAAATCATGGAAAGAATTATTAATGAAAGAGCACTTTGCTGCATCTTCCACCTCAGGAAAGATGGAGCTTGATGTATTATCCACTGGGTGCACCCACAGTGGTTGCATTTGGTGGTTCAGTTTTTGTGGACCAAATACTGAGCAAAGAACAAAATCTGCTGGTATGACTGACAGAATTAAATATAACAGTTCCTTGGAGCAATTGTGGACTGCAATGTAATTCTGTGTTACTACAGGAATTTTGAAAAAAATGTCATCTTTAAGAGAGACCATCTCTAATCAATCCTTTACAAACCCACCAGAGTAACAAAAGATGCCATAAGGGAGAATAGTATACGGAATATCTAGCATCAGTTGGAAGGTCACTGAATAACTTATTTCTAGAATGTCATTACTTTGTATTTAACATATAAATGATGATATAAAGCAGTGATAAATATTTTATTAAGGTATATTACTTGTTTTGTAGTGAATATACATAGATGGTATAAAAGGTTAGGTCTTTTTTACTATAATTAAAAGAAAAGAGTTGTGAAATCACAGGCAAAGTCTGTCAACTAACATTCCACTATTTAATGAGTTTACCTTGCATAAGGGCTACTAGGAAGCAATCCTTTCATGTAAATATTTAGCATTATATTAGACACTCCACAGTGCATTTTCTGGTCTCCAGTTGCCTCCCCAGAAGGTGAAATACTCCAACAATCCCTGACTACCAAATACCTCAGCAAATTGAAACAGAGTCAAACAAAGCCTAATCTGTGTGTGAGCAGCTGATGGAGTTCAGATTCAGCCTTGTATCTTGTGATAACAACATATATACCCTGGCTGTGTTGTAGGACCACGTTTTGCTTACTGTAGGACAATAAAATGCAGGTAAATAATAATTTTTAGTCACTTGTGTTTCAGGGAAACCTAATTTAAAAGATCAAGATAATTACTGTTTTCTTTAAAAAGTAAGTGGTAGTTTTGATCACTCAAACAGTGGATGCAAGACAGAAGAATGGCTACATTTTATTTATTATATTTATATTACTATAAATAATTATAAATTATATATTTATACATTTTAGTGTATATTTATTATAGACTTTTGAAAAAAATATTTTAAAAAGGATTTTAGACTGAGTAATAAAAAATTAAGCCTTTAATTCAAAGACTAGTTAATTTATTACTAATTTGAAATGCATATACATTTACTAAAATTAAGGTAAGTGGATAACTGCATTTTTTAGAAGAACTGAAATAGGGTGAGCAAATAATTCTCATTAAAGCTTAGTAACTGGGAACTTTGGAAAACAGCCCAGTATCTAACTGTGTTGTAGTCATCTAAGTCTATGCAAAAATATGACCTACAGATCTCAGAAATCTTTCCAACATATTTTAAATCATTACAAAATCAGCATACTAGTTGAGTACCTAATGTATTTCTATTGTCTTTTTATTATTAAGTGTTCTTTTTTTGGAAATCTTTAGAAACCTGAGTATCAATTTTATGAGTTAGAAAGTCATGTGCAAATAATTGTCTGGTCCATAGAGTATATATCCTTAAAATCATACTGAATTTACAGGGGGAGGTGGGGCTGGAATTGAAAAATTTGCAAATGCAAAATGACAGAAAAAATGACAGAAAAAATGTTGCTGTTAGTAAAAGCTTTCTTTTTTGCAATCCAAACACAGCAGATCTCCAAATAATGATATGAATCATGATTTGAACACTTTGCTGCACAGACAAATCTTAGGATCACTCAGGAGAGAAGAGACCACAGAAGCTTCTAACCCAACCTTTGCTCAGCCAGGAGCTCCAAACAATGACAATGTTGAATTTAAATCAGGTCACATAGGGCTTTGTTGTGTCAGGTTTTGGAAAACCTCCAAGAATGAATATTTCACAACCATTGTGGACAACTTGAATCATCAATTAATTATCTTCAGAATCATCAATTAATTATCTACTTAAATGCAGCTGAAATTTCCCCCATTCCAGTTTATCACATTTAAATGAGATGTAAAATAATAAGACTTCCTTTGCTTGATGGTTTTATGAATATAAATAATATTTGAAAAAGTAGGATTATTTATTTTTTTACTGTCTGTGCATTAGCTCTTAAGTACAATGCATATGGTCTCCCATCTTCGAATGACAGGAAAATGAGGTTTAGCAGCAATGAATGTCTTTTATTGATCATTTTCAGCACTGGGCTTTTTCAGAATCCACTCCCTACAAAAAAAAACCAAATGCAAAACTGTGATAGAGACTGAGCTTTCCCTGAGATATCTGATTATGTAAAAAATTGGTGTCTTTTTATGATATATTATATTACACCTTTTCCATCAGAAGGACACTTTAATCAATGTATTGTTAAATCTACTGACTTTCTATCTACTTGTCAAAAGGCAAGGCTGATATGATTTATTCTCCAATGTAGGTGGATGACATTTTGTCCACTAAAGCATAGGATTCACTGGTAGGACCATTATAATTCAAATAAAAAAGTGCTGAAACCCACATGATAATAATTTTGATAGAGGAATGTCATCTAGATCTGTATGTATTAAAAAAATTTATATAGTGCATAAGTACGGAAAAAAAAATGTTCTTATCTCGATTAGGAAAGTTGTTGGATTATACTTCTATTAAGGAAATGGTTTTTTTTCTCTCTGCAAAAACAAACTGTGCAGAAGGACGTTAGTTTAGAAATCATTTATAGTATAGCAGGGGGTGAAGGCAAGACTAAAGTTTTGAAGGAGAATTTCCTGAGTGTAGAGTGACTGGAGAATAAAGACTCATTTGCAGATCAGTTCCTTCCTGTGCTCAGGGGGAGACATTGCCTATATTATTAAGCTTGATCCTGACGATTTGTATTGATGTAAAATACAGTGTACATGAAGTTCTGTGGTAGAGTTGTTAAACCTTGCAATCCCTGGTGTGCAAAGTAGTAAGGAATCATGAGTTCACATTGTACTCTGCAATATTATTGGCAGCTACTAAAAGAATAATTAAAAATATAAAAAAAAGGAGCCCAGGCTGCATTCTTTATATTAAGATCTGATTATGATTTCCCTAATACCTAGAGAAAGATGCGATAATCACAATCCTCAAAATCTCACAGATTTTTATAGTGCATTATATTCTAAAATAAACCATTTGGCAGACATGTAAATACGCAACTAAACAATTACTTGGCAGAACACAGGAGAGTTTTGTACAAAGAAATGGAGGCATCACAAAGATAATCCCTGATTTAGTCTTTGACATGTCATCTCAGCATTCTCCACTCTTTGAGCTATTATGTGCTGACTTCGGCATGGAAAGGGTTAATGATTACACATTTCATTACAGAATGTGAGAGAGCAATACAAAAGTCAGTAAATGTACAATTCAAGGGGCACAGAAAATACAAGGATATAGGGAAAGAATATGTAAATATGTGTTGAAAAGTAGGAAATATGGTGGATGAAAGAAGCACCTATTTTTTGTTTATTTTGCTGGTCAGTCTTTTTTCTTTCTCTTCCTTCATGTCTAAAACTGCTGAGCTCTCACATGAATGACAGTGTGATAGCAGTAACTCTTCCAAAAATTATGGGGTTTTAACTTGTTGACAGTGTGTTTGTTAAAAGATTGGAACTTCTGCTGGGATATTGATGTAGAACTTTTAAAGATGGGATTCTGAAATGAAATATAATGCATTTTTAAATGATTATAATATTAAACAATGCCAGAACTCTTAAATACAAATATGGCTGTTTGTATACATTAAATGACCCTTGCAGGATTGTATGGGGCAGAGACTCTGTGTCATGTGAGTCAGGGAGTCCTAAAGAGAAACGTGCACAGAGAAGAAAAAGATTATTGTGTAGTTAGTCCAAAACCTGAAAATCAAGACAGCAGAAAGGAAATCTTATATCCTCTCTTGCCTGCATACTTTCTTGCCCCAGCTGCAAGCCGAAGTCCCTCATGGGACTGTGACAGTTTTGCCTCTACAATTTGACCATATTGGCAATAAAGTGGTGAAGGTGAGGGAAGAAATTTCTGGCACTGTCCTCAGCCCCAAAATCTCCTGCGCAAAATGAGTAATGCATTAGTGGGTGCTTGCCATGGGTATTTTCTTTGGTTTGTATTTCATGCAGAACCTAATTGGTGTCCTGTGCATCACAGCAGACTTACTATGCAACATATAGAATTGTTGTTGTATTTCCAGTTGTTGTTCTTTTCTGCAAATTATATTTATATATTTTGACAGTACGCAGAATATCTATTGTGTTCCATTTGTGCATTGACTTAAAGCTCCTCACAATTAATGCTAGAAAATGAGATATTTTCTTTTAAACATAACCTCTGTTTGTCTGAGCAGGGTTTGGGTTCACTGAATAGAGTGCTGAACATACCTGAGCCATACACTAAATGTAACAGCAATATGTATCTCAAAAGTTCTGGAAAGAAGATTCAGGATTGTTTGAGGTCAATTTATTTCCTGTATCTACAAGTGTGATAAAAATGTGAAGAGCTAATGAAGTAAAAAAGTCTTTTTCAACTTACAGAACATACAAAGACTTTCTAGCAAAACGACACACAGGAAAACTTAAAAGAAAAAAGGTATGACTTCCTTTTACAGTAGTAAATTTGTGGAAAATAAATGCCTATTTAACATCGAAATATCATGACATTAAGTCTATCAGATTTGTCTATAACTGCTTTATTATCACAAGTGACTAAAGCAGAGTGAAGCACTTGTTCATGAAAAGAAATAACATTTCCCAAAACCAAGTCTTTAAACCCAATATAGAATTACAGATTTTTTAATAAGTAACTGTGAAATACAGTGGGATCTATTAATATGTCCTTTAAAATATGAGATGCCAAAAAAAGTTGGTATCTAGGGATGATAGTTTTTCATGCTACAATATTTCTAAGTTACTAGAGAAAATTTCTGTATAAAAATAAAGAAATACATTAACTGTCACTATTCTGTACATTATCTGTCCTGTGACTGGAGAGTGGAGCCCACTTTGACTCCTGTACCCCAGCAACAGCAGCAGCAGTGCCTGTCCCCAGCAGAGAGACAGAGATGCAGGTGGATCAACTGAAGGAAAAACCACAGCTTTTTTTTTTGCCTTTTTTTGTTTTGCCTCTTTTTATTTTGGCCTTTTTTTATGCCTT
The DNA here is from genome assembly GCA_036630365.1 of Acanthiza pusilla. Lineage (NCBI taxonomy): Eukaryota > Metazoa > Chordata > Aves > Passeriformes > Acanthizidae > Acanthiza > Acanthiza pusilla. Next base: position 24,056,486 of record JAXCHO010000098.1, read on the forward strand.
TTTAATTTTTTTTTTATTTGAGTGTGATGATGAAATAGGAGTTTATGTTTTTTTATTTGCACATTTCTGTTTGTCGAAGGTGGATTTTCAAATTAAGCAATACCTCACAGAACGGAGTGCAAAAAACAGTGTCCATTTTCCAAAATGGAAATCCTATCCTGCTCTTTGAGTGTCTTTGTTTCAAATGGAAAAACGTGCAGACTGAATGATGAAAATAAGGATTATAAATCTTTGACATGAGTTGCTCATACTGATTTGCCAGAAGTCATTTACCATAAGTGCATACTTAAGTGATTATCTCTCCTTTGTTACATTTTTGAGAGTTTTTGAATAAGTTTCCCAGATGTTTCTAAAGTACACCATCACCTGCAGTTTCTTCTTTGTTCATGCTAAGGTACCAACCTTTGTGCACATATTCTTTCACTTTCCACTAATAATAACAACAATAAAAGAGTAGTTTAGTGACTATTGAGGTTTAAAGGGCTAAATTGCAGCATGGCAGGCTACCAATTACTTTCAAACAGACAAATGCATTCACCACAACTTTCATTCTGAGCTGTAAGTTAAATTTTAGAAAGAAACATTGTAATCTAAATGCTGAAATTATGTTAGAAGTGAGAAATCAAATAAATGGTGTCTAATCTTTTCCTTCATGACACGCTAATCAGTGACTTTTATTAGACACTTAACAGCAAATACTTGCAAGTATTAAATATCAGAAATTCTTATGCTGGAAACTGCTGCACTGACAGAACTGAGAGGGCTCTAACCTAACCTTCACATTTAATCAGTACATTTCTCTGCTTAATAGTGCTTTTTCTCCTACTGTTAGCTTTGTGATGATGAAAAACACATTTTGGTTCTGTGTCAGTACTGGAAATAGGACTTGCAATCATAAAATCTTTTGCCACTATGTGCTGTGCAAGTGATTGAACAAAAAATTCAGTCTGTCAAGCAACAGTCAATAGCCATCGTGGCAGCTGATTTTGTGCTGATCAAGGCTTCTAGAGTCAAAGCTCGTATTGTCCTGGGAATGCTGATGTCCTCAACTGCCCAGCAAAGTTAGAGACCAGTAAAGTTAAATGTAAGCTAAAATTTGTTATATGATGATGTTTATGATGTTGTATCATGACATTATTTATGTAGATTTGCATTTTTTTAATGTAAATCATGAGGGGTATAGAATATAACAGTTATTATTAAGGAATATGTGCTACATTCCGTATGGTTAGCAGAGGAGAAAGGGATTGCAATTTCCTAATCTTCTCATTTTATCATCATTAAATGCCTTGCATTGGATTTCTATACATGACTTTTTGAACTTATTCATTCACTATATTAGGGTACTATAAGTTGGTTTCTGGGAGTTCCCTTGTGAGACAGCAATGCTCTGGCATTGGAAATGGTGTGGGTATAAATTACAGCAGAATAAAACAACTGCATTGTTAACAGTATCAAATATAAGCTATTTACTTCTAAGGGATAAGTCAGGTTTTCAACTGGAGAAAAACTTGTGAAATTATATTAGGGAAGCTGAGCTCTGGTATTATCAAACCTAGCACTGCTGAAAAGCATACCTTTTCTTTGGTATTCCATTGAAATTTAAAGCCTCTGAATTGGCAAAGCAACAAACAACCATTTAAAAACAAATCTTTAGAGCTGGAAAATAAGCACTGGCTTTTTTTTGTCTCTACTGTGTTGCTTTAAGCACTTTCACCTATCCAAAATAAACCAGCTCAAAAACCACAGTGGCTGACCATAACATCCAGTCTAGGATGTCTTTTGTGAGACCATGTCCACCAGACCTATGACTGATATCTCTTAAACAAAAAAAACCCTTGATTGATTTGAAAGGAGCTTCTACAGACCCATTTATGACGTGTAGCTTGAGCAGCTCAGTGCTAAGTTGGAGCTGGTAAATTGAACTGGAAAGCTCCAGGACACCTGGCAGAGAAACAATGGTCATTTCTTTTGCTGCAGTAGGCACTTAGATGTCATGTTGGGTTGTCAAGGCTGAGGAAAACACATCATTCAATCTTTACTGAGGATAAAATGAAATACAAATTTCTTTGGAAAATGATCCTTAGCTGAATCAAAACCAGGAAGAGACAATCCAGGTAATTAGGCAGATGGACTTCTCAATTTTATTTTTGAAAGTAAACAAAACAACACAACAATAAAGAAGCCATTCTATAAATACACCAGTGTTGAAGAAACAAACTTCTTTAGGATGGTTCTGGGTGTCTTTCCTTGCTATTTGTTTTGTGCTCTTGTTTGTTGTTTACTTTTGGCAATGCTTCCTGTATATGTCTGCAGGGAAAAAACATTCCTGCTGTGCACTCTTCATATGTCCTTGCATATTCTCAGTGAGAACAGGGGAAGTAACTTTTTATGATTTTACCCAGTTTTATGTTTCCATTTGCCGTAAGATGGGGGGAAAAACAAAAAAAAACCCAAAACATTTTTGCTATGCCACAAATAATGGTTGCAAGGAAGCAGAACATTCAAAGGCAAAATGAAGGCAATGAGTGGCAAGCAGAATATGTGGGAAATGTCACAAAAGTGCTTTTTCTGGGAGTGCTCAGCCACAGAGAGGTGACAGAGGCCTGGGGCCACAGAGTGTCTGTATGGGGCTGGGCTGGGTCTGGCAGGGACATTTAGAGGGACACAGTCACCGTTGGTCCTCTCCCACTCTGCTGCTGAAATAAGGATAGGAATTTACCAGGCCTTTGATCGGAATGAATTGGCATACTCTGAGGATGTAAGTGGAAGAGTTGGAAAGAGGAGAATATGGGAGGAATTCTTTCACTGAAGTGTAGACCCTGCTTGGCTGGGTTTTTATGATCTGCCTGGGTTTGTTCCTGGAGTTGGGTGTTCCTGGTAAGGGTGGTAGGATAGAGCTGAGCTCAGGCTAGCTGCCTATGCATGTAATAAACATATTACATGATTGAATTATTGGAATGGAATTTTGTTTTGTTTAATGTAGAAATTCCACATTTAAGTTTAAACTACAAATTTAGAAAAACATGCTCATGTTACTCATGTCTTGTTACATTCCAGTAGGAATAAAAATGGAATTCAAGTAATGGCCTTACTTTTTATTGAATTTGTTCATCATAGTTTTCCCCGTTTGTGTTTGGATCAAATTTAAATCTTAGCTGAAAATCTCCTTTTATGTATAATTTGCCACTTCTGGATAAGTGTGTGTTTTGCTCACCGAATCTAAGTTGTGCTTCAGTATGTTTGAGAATGGTGTCTTGAGAATGCAAAGTGGTTAGTTTCCATAAAACTTTAAGTGAATTCAGATTGCCAGGGATCATTATCATTTAACAGTGACTAAGACACATATATTTCTATTTTTATGTAAATGAAACAAGCAGAACCACCCTGCATATGTGGGGTTCTCTAGAGGTTCTCTAAAGATGATAATTTCACTGCCTATAATGAAAAGTTTGCACTGATGGCTTTTTAAATAGGTATTGCTGCTTCTTCAAAGTGTTAAGACAGTAAGGAACAGTATGTCTTGGACTACCATAAATAGGATGAGAGCACATTGAAGTCATACCTTCAAACACTATCTCCAGAGCAATGTGTCTGGCAACTTTTATAAGTTCCACAGTCATTTAAAAACATAAACCAGGGAAACAACAAGGAAAATGAGACATTTGTATAGTCTGATTAAAGCTATGTGTTTTGTCTATTTTAAAATTGGGCTCTTATTCCAAAAGAACAATGGAAAAAGCTGGGGCCTCCTACCTGAAAGGGGAAAGTTCACAATAAACTTTTTGGTTTGTCTTGAAGTCCACTCAATGGAATAAGTATATTTTCTTTCATTTTACTTACTGATTATATTAAAACACTTGGAGACATAAAAATACATGTGTATATTTTTAAATATTGGCCTAGAATATCAATCACAGACATGACTATATAATAAAAAAGGAAAGTCATAAACCAGCTCTGTCGCATGTCTTGTCAGAATTTAGGACAAAATCTGTTGCAAGAAGCTGGAAGACATTCCTGGTTGTTATTTTGGAGCAGTAATATTTTGCCAGAAGGGAAAATGCTTTGCCTCAAATCAGTGTCAAATTTTGCAGCTGAATCCAAAACTTTCTTATGACTAAAGTTTTTGTTTTTCTCAGTCAGTTTCCTGAACTTGGAATGCAGTAGATAATATAATAAGGGTACAAATTCCTCATGAAAGTTCAGAAATGAATTCTAGAACCACACCGCTCACTACGATGATATTACCTAGTAGCTCCTGATATCCTTTAAGCCAAGCAGAAAATTAATAAATATATTAGTATAAAGTTGCATCACACTGTAGTGTACATAAAATTGTGTGTGTATATATCATATATCTAAAAATATGTATGTTTATACATATATACATATACACACAACAGATGCATTATTAAATGTATAGGAACATTTGGAAATGAGACATCCCTAAAGATGGAATTAAATACAGTCACTTAAGTAAGAAGCAAATAAAGCAAAGGTGATGGTCCAGTAGTAGAGGGCAAGATACAGGAAGCAGCCCTGGAGAGATTGGGAAATGACATTGTAATAGGCTAAATTTACTATTGGATTATGTGAAATCAGCCATACCAAATCAGAAAACCATTATATCTATTTCAGTACCTCAGTTTTGATCCCGGTCTGTGGCAGACTGGGAAGACACAAGGGTCAACCATATTATTATACTTTTCAGGTGTATTCATATGCTCCATTAGTCAGCTATTACTGTCTTGACTTATTCTTTAAGGTTCTTTTCTCCCATGAAACAGGAGAAATGTTTTGAGCCTATGCAAGCTGAGGCAATCATTTACCTGCATGCACAGAGTTCAACTATGAGCAAAGGGATAACATATTTCCTGTTTTGAAATTCTAATCTGATGATTTCACTCCTTTGATTCCACTTTTGTTTTATGACAAAAACTAAACACTCATTCCTTATTCATCTTCTCCTTGGCATCCATGATTTCACAGCCTGGGGTTTAAAGGTCAGATCTTGTTCAGGAGTGTTTGTATATCTTTGAGAATTCTTGCTGCCCTTCTTCACTTCTTTTCAAATCATATTATCCTTTTGGGACATGAAGACCATAAGTATTTTATACTCTCTTCCTTTCTTTATCAATTTTATATGTTTTAGTTTTATTTTTCACTCTTCACCATTTTTACTCTTTACCGTTTAGGTAATACTTTCATAGAACTCTTCATTATAATTGGAAATCTCTGGCTAAGTAGTATGATTAACAACTGGTACTTACTGACAACCAGTGGTAACTCCTGTTCACTTTTTCCATGAAAAAAATCAGGATTGCTTTCTTCAGTGTGCACAATTTTAATGTTTTCAGTAGTGATTTATCCATTGTACTACCAAGTACTGTCACATTATTTTTCTTCACCTTTTGACACATTTTCCAACACTCTGCTCATTTAATGGAAAAAATATTCTTGTTCATTTGAGACTTGGACATGTAAAAATATTCAGTGTTTTAAGTCTGACATTGACAAATTTTTAGCACAGAACATACCTTATACCCATTCCTAGAAAACAGTTGTCTACAAAATATTAATCCTCACCATTGGTATGAAACAGGTATAAAATTATATAGTAAAATAGCTGAAGGATAGTAGGAAATTCTCCTTATTATAAAGGAAATAGAAAGCAGATATGACCAATCTGGCAGTCCATCTAATCTACTATTCTCTCTTTGGTGCTGTTGAAGATAATATGTTTTGGAGAGTGCTGTAGCAGACATATTTGCACCAACCCATTTGGAGAGTGTATTTCTTTTTATATTTATCTGACTTTACAGCTTGAATCAAGAAGCTTCCATCCTTCATCCTTCAGGTAATTTCCATCGCTCTTCAGGGCACAAGGTAATCTTTAGCTGACAAGGGCACAAAGCTATGTTCTAAGGAGGCAGATTCCTCCATCATTTTCCACATGGGTTCATTGCATCTTCCTCTGATGGATGTGGCCCTGACTAATCACAGGTCTGCCCCAGCACAGCAGATCCTGTAAGAGAACAGATGATCCACTATAAGTACAGAATTTCCTGTCATTTGTACATAATTCCATCTGAAAACACATAGTAATGCATATCACAAAAGCCAATTGACTGTCCCTGTAGGCAGTTTTATACCTTATGCCTTTATAAATGTATATGCTGGTATGAAATTCAGTATATAAAATACTGGATTCTATACCCTTGATTCAAACTGTGCAAGTACTGATAATTTTTTTTTAATTGGAAGTCAAAGCTACATTTTTTTTAATTTTTCACAAGGCTTTTTTATGAGATAATTTAAATTATTTTTATAAATGTTTTTCTTGTCTCTGTGGAATGGAAAAGACAACTGCAGATTGGAATTGCAGATTGCTGTTACTGTTTCTTCAATTTAAAAGTGCTGGCTTAATAGGTGAAAATAATAGCTATTCTTTGTCTACAAAATATTTTCCGAAGTAAATATATATACCAAATAAAATTCTAAACCAAATAAAAGATGTCTGCCAAATAAAAATTGGGACAGTTAAATTTCCTGCTTCATCTTAGGTAAATTTCTGTTCTGTGCTCAGTAAATAATTTAGCAGTTTATTGCCAATTGAAAATAGGAGCAATGATATCTTTCTAACTCACATAGGCGGTGTGATAGACTAAGAGCACTAATCACGCTGAGTGATTATCTGATTAAAAATCTGAGACCAGTGATCATCCTAATCCAGCAGTTTTCTCAGGTGAAATCCTCAGCTGTCCCTTAGTTAAGCTGCTTCACAAAAGAGACATTGATTCACCAGAAAAATCAAATATATATTGATAGCTTGCATGATTTTGGGGCTGTACTTTGTATAAGATTCAGAGTGTTTGAAGTGTTCTTGAGTCATCTGTTGACTTTTAAAATTGTTTTATAGTTTTCGTTCTCTTACAGAGTTAAAACCATTAGGTCATTTCATATAACTGTCTAGAAGCCATAAATCAAGACACTCCTTCAGGAAATACTTTAAATTTTGTCTGACTAGAGGATGACTTGTGGATTGGCTAGCACACATTTTTCAAAAAGGGTCTAGTTTGGAATTTAAGTCAGATGGAGAGAATGTACTATTTTCTGTGGAATATATGTCAATTACAGGAGCTGAGAGAAGATTTTTTTAAATACTTTTTTTTCTACACAATATAGAAAACACTTCAAATAGACACACTGAAAATTTTGCGGGAGGAAGAGGTGGCTCACATAGATACCATAAAATTTCATAAAATTTTCAGTATGACCAATGAATAAGAGTATCATGCAAAGTACAGTCCCGGCCTTAAATGATAAGATGTCTACATTCCAAACAGCATGAGACACTTAGGGTTATGTTTTTAAAGATTATTACTTTTTACTATTTTTTAAATGGATTCGGTCTATCTGTTCAGTTTCTCTTACTCTAGAAATAAATACATAACACTTACATAACTTCCAAACCTGAATACCTTCCTTCTGTCTGAGTTGAAAAAATCTAGATAACATGTACCTGAAGAAGTCTTTTTGTGCCTATTTCATTCAACTATTCAAATGTTTATTGTTTCATATGTATATTTCAAAATGTACTTTTCCTGAACACTACAAAGTATCTTCATGCCTCTTGTAGGTTAAATATGAAGTTTTTATAATCGTGAAAGTTGAAAATAATTTAGAAGACATTTAAGGCAGGCTGGAGCATTCCAGTTCTTCATTGAACTTCTGAGACTATTAACCTCTTTTTTAATGCAATGTGGATTCACAGCCATGATCATCTTATTTCTACATAGATTTTCCTCTAATTGTCACCTCACCAATTTAATTTTTTTAAAATTATCTTAAATATTAGAGAATATGGTAATTTGGATCAATGTCATTTCCAGATATCATTGCCATATAGAGTTAGGTATCCCTGTGAAGTGCAGTACTAGCCTCCCATAAATAAGGTATGTCTTTCTTGATCATGGAGTCACTTAACAGATCAGTGCTCATATAATTCTGTAGTTTTTTTCTGTTATAAAACCCTGTACAATTACTATGTTAATTAATATCTTAATTGTGCATTCATATATAACATACTAGCTATATCTCTGCTAGTTTTCAAAATTTCCTGTCATTCCACTGAAGGCATAAATCACAGGACTTAGTTTACTTATACAAAGTGCAGAGAATGTGTTTAAGGACAGAACATATGTGTGTTTATAAAATTTCTGTAAAAACAGGGTCCCTGATGTGATGTTTTTCACTGTGTAATCCAGAATAAGTAGCACACCTTGAGTAAGAAAAACAAGTCAGATGAAGAAAAAGAGATACTGGTAGGTAAGGAAATAAAAATTTTGTTGTGCGTCTTCAATCCTAATCGTTTTCAGAAGTGCTTACCAGAATGGTGGTGGTACTTGGTGGCTTTTGCCATTAGAGGCTACAGTCAGAAGTTCAGGAATGCTTCTTCATGATGATATGCTATTAAAGATACAAACTGTATTTCATTATTTTCTAAAATTTCTGACCTTCTAACAAGTATAATCTTCAGGTTCGTCCCCAGTGAGACATTTTCAGCATTAGTGGATCAAATCCTTATTTGGTTTAAAGTCAGTGCTCCTGTGACGTTTATTTATTTATCAGCATCATCTACATTTCTACAAAATTCAGCTCAGAGGCCTATGCAAATAAATACTGAAATACTTTTTTTCTCTCTGATTGCCATTAGTTTAAGAAATTTCTGACTTTCAAACAGCTTTAGTGACCTTTTATGCCCTGGAATCATTTCTTTCAATATCTTCCTCAGACGGATTTTCATTTGCATGATAGTTCTGGGAAGCTATGCAGAATGCACTTCTCTTGATTCTTCCTTCTTTTATACGAGCATACCAAATTTTCAAACATTGGTGCTATTTTACTCTTTTTATATTTGTTACTGGAACTCTTAATGCACTTGGATACTCTGAAAAACTTCACATAATTGGACACATCTGTTTTGAGGATTCTTATATTTTTGTACGTATTTTAGTTCTTTTTCAAGGATTTTCTACGAACTGTGAGCTCTTCTCTTATGATTCTTCATGACCAATCATTGTGCTTTCCAGTTTGCCATCTTGGATTAATATATATTGCAATTACATAAGTTTGTATGTGAATATACAAATATATGTTTGTGTATGCACATGCCTATAAGGGTATGCATATGAACAAATATGAATACCCACTCGTATGTATATGCATAACATATATAGAACATTCATATATGGGTAGTCATAATGGTATATTTAGGCATCTAAGGAGGCACAGAGGCCCTAGCTGCCAGAGTGGCTAGCTCTGTAAAACAAAACATGATTTTCCTTTGGGGCTTTTTCCAAGGACTCCAGCACTTCATGACACTTTCAGAAGTCTAGTGTACAGTAGTATCTGTTCATCACTGTGACAAAGCACTTTTTGTCTTCTGCAAATTGAAGTTCATTACATTAGCTGTAATGTTCTCTCAGCAGGTGGTCGATGTCAATTAATTTTTGCTTCTGTGTAATGAAAGCTGCTACATATTCATTTCAATTCTGTTACAGAGCTCTGAAGTTCTGACAAGCTGTGAGCAGTTCTTCAATCAGGTAAACTTATGAACAGCTTCCTACTAGTTGGAATCATCTTGTCCTGACTAACCTGGATTTCTCACAACTTGTCTCTATGTTTGCCTCATACACAGTGGTTAGGTTGTCCTTTTCCTTTCTTGATTTTTAGAGCTTGTTGCAGAAGACAGACATCCAAACCTCACTTGCTCACTTGCAACAGCTGTTTCCAAATGTTGGACAAGGTGATTTTATTTTAACAGGTGCATGCACAAGATAATTTACATTGATCTGAGACTTGGACCGTGTCCACATGAGAAACTTTCCTTGCGCTTGTCCAAGCCAGCACAGTCTCCGGTCAGATCCAGCTGAGCTTAGTTCCTCTAGAAAAACCAGCCCTTCTCTCAAGACTAGTTGCCAATATCAGTCACATGGACACAAAACAACCTGGTCTTCAACCTTGAATAAAGTGTTTCTTGATTATACACTATTCAGATGGAAAAAAATCCACTAAAACCAAACCAGAATATGGTATTTCATTAAAATGTCTCCCAAGTCTTCAACCTGCTGTGGTGCTCAAATTCTCAGTTTCGTTTGCAGGAGTTTGCCAAGATGTTGATACATTTTATACACACATATATATATGTATATAATCCCTAACTCTCAGTCTGTGGGAACCTTTTTTAGATTTTCTAGATATTCCAAAAAAAATTTAGCAATAGTGGATCTTCTTCTAAAGCCTTTGTTTTTCTTATGACTCATTAGAGGGACAGTAACTCATTGGGCACTCATATTACACTGGCAACTAAATCTGTTGAGAAAGATCAGAGTTCTGCCCATATAAATCTCCCTAACAGCCCATTGGAGCACTCCCTCTGTTACGTGCACTGCCAGGCATAAAGAAAAGATGGTTGAGAAGTTTTACTTTATGTCCCTCTAGATAATAAGTCATCAGAATTCATTTTTATGACTGAAAACATAAAGAGTGTAGTGGCTGTGGAGCTGCCACTGTTTACCGAAATTGGTTATCTGCACTTGCACAATGCTGTGTGCATTTTAGGTAGGTAGAAATTTATTTTCAGCAATATAAAAACATCTGTCATGCTGTCAAGTTTAATGAGAGGCAAGCATGGAAGAAAAGATTGCAATCTAGAGATACAATTAGCTCTCTGGAATAGAAGTTTGAGCAGTATAACTTGTTCATTAAATCACGGAATGACTGACTTCCAGACTGGCTAGGGCACAAAGGCACCTCTGGAGATTCCCTGGTCCAAGCCTCTGCTCAGAACAAGATCACCAAGAGCAGGGGAGCTAGGAATGCGTCCAGTTTGGTTTTTTATATCTCTAAGTATAGCCTCCACACCTTCTCTGTACAACATTTCCATGTATGACCTTCCTCCTTGTGAAGAAGATTTTTCTTATGTTTAGGTTTCATTTTGCGCCCACTGCCTGAGAAAAGTCTGTCTTCTTAACTCCCCCATCAGGGAGTATGATCCATCTGAGCATTCTCTTTTCCAGACTGACAAGTCACAGTTCTTTCAGCCTTTTCTTGTATGTCAGATGCTCCAATCCTTGAGCCCCTTCATTGGACTCACTCAATTTTGTTCATGTCTCTCTCATACTGGGGAGCCCAGCACTGGCCCCAGCACCTCAGATTTGTCTTGACAGTGTAAAGTAGAGAAAAAGGCTCACTTCCCTTGACCTGCTCTCGACACTCTTATGTGATGCAGTCCAGGTTACCTTTAGCCTTCTTGGCTGCAAAGGCAAACTGCTGACCCATGTCCAACTTGGTGTCCACCAAGACACCCAGGGCATTCCATGCCAAACTGCTTTCCAGATGGGACATATACTGCTACCTGGGGTTGTTCCTCCTCATGGTCAGGACGTGGACTTTACTGCTGTTATCTCCAAAAGTTTTGGCCTATTTCTCCAGCCTTTTGAGGTCCTCCTGAATAATAGGACACCAATCTGGTGCATCAGCCACTCTTTCAAGTTTTGTGTCATTTGTAAAGTCACTGAGGGTGTGCTGTATCCCATCAGCTGGATCATTAATGACAATGCTGAACAGTATTGGCACTAGTATAACTACCTGAGGGAGAATCTGTGTGCCTTCCTGCCATCTTGACTATCAGATCAAAATGTTTCCATTAGTTTTTTGAGTTGTCTTTTTTATCTATTTTTGAGAAAACTCTTCGTCCTTACTAATAAAAAAGGTACTGTTTAAAAAGTAAAGCCTAAGGGTTTTGGAACTACCATAACATTGATCTTAAACTATCTTAAACTATGAAAATTTTGGACAATATTGTCGATGCTCTTTGTGTTGGACTTAGTTTCAATAAACCTAGTTTTCAGTACTGAAGTTTTCAGTAGATGGTCATCTAAAAGGCACATCATTGTCAAACGATAAAGAGATAAGTTATTATTGTTTATGTTAGTTTTCCTTTTCAGACCTCAGTGGTCACTCCAATTTTTAGTTCAGAAGACTATTCTGTTTCCTTTGCTCAGTTCTTCAAGTTCAATGATGTTTCAGTAATGAAACTTCATCATGCTACCTGCTACAACTCTTGCACTAGACCAAAATTCAGCTGCTGTCTTAAATGACTTTTATTACTCTTGTTCATGTTGTGCCCTTGGAAATTGAACATTAGCAAAGACTTCCCCATGAGAGGTGATGATGTGTTAGACAATAAGGTGATAAAAAGGAGAGGGATGGCAGAAATAAAAGGAAGAGTTTTGTACATCTGTAAATACTGCTAATACTGCATCAGAAAAAAATTTAGTACCAAGCTTCAAGTAAGCCCTACTCCTTTGGTATCCTTTGAGTGTATTTTTTAGCATAAACTGTTGTTTCACAGGCATGTATTATCCAAGTGCACGTGTTGCTGTTTTCTTGTATTGATGACTTTTGGCCAGGCAGAATCCAGCCACTAAAGGTAGCAAAATCATGTTAGGAAATTGCCACTGTAACGCCTCACGTATACTTGGTAAGTATGGATCTGCAAACATACTTGAATCAGCATACAGATCATGAAATAATAGAATCAGAATTATTAAGGTTGGAAAAGATCTCAAAGACCATCGAGGCCAACCATTAACCAGATAATATTTGTGTTTCTATTGGCATCTAAAAGGAGAGACACTCTGATAATCTTGCTCCTTCAGAAAAAGAGGACATTCAGGGTAATCAGGTCTAATCCTTTTGAGCTCTGGGATATCACACCTTTAGCAATTGGCAAAAGTCCACCTTAGTTTTGTTGTCCACCTGCCCTATACAATCACACTTCTGTCTTCCTGGCTGTTTGCATCCATTTATTTTTGAGTCAATTTGATCTTTTAGTTTAAAGAGCAGTATTCACTTTCTGTTCTTTGCTCTTCCCTTTCTCTGACCCCCTCTCCTTCCTACTCCCTGCCAGAAGGAAATATCCCAAGCTGTCTTTCCCCACTGGTTTTGTAGCCTTTTCTAGCCACAGATTAGCTTTCTAGCCACACATTAGCTTTCTAGCCATAGTATTAGCCTTTTTTCATTTGATAGCTGTTTCTGTCTCTTTACTCACTCTACAAGTCCTCCCCTGGACTGCTCCAGTGGCTCTAGACATAGGAAGTGTGCAGAGAAATACAGACACTGTAGTATCATTGCTAATATAATTTTTGTATATTTAAGTTCTTAAAAATACTTTTAAGCTGTTATCTTCCTGATCTAAGATGAAAATGAAAAAAGGAAAAGAGGAGAGAGGAAGAGGCTCAAGTTTGTAAGTTTCATGACTATCTTTGCTCAGAGTATCTGCAGTTATTAAATAGTTGCAATTAAATGAATTATCAGTAAAAGCCAGCACAGTCCACTGCAGCAATTTAGCTCTGTCTATTTTCATAGACATTGTACATACATGTCTTGCTTTTTCCTGTAAATTAAGTGGTGGTCACACACAATTTTTCTGCAAAATTTTCAAACGACAAAATTTTCAAAATTCCAGTTTTCCTCTAATCCCTACTTCACTTCCTTTCCCTCCCTTCTGTCATGCTCTGTGCAAGGACAGAAGCCTGCAGGGCTTGCATTATAATTGTGTTTCCAAGTGGGTTGATAGGATTACTTCTTGGGTTAAACCTCTGGAATACCATTCAGCAATGTCAACTGAACGATCTGTTATAAAGGATGTACATAAATAGTGCAGTGCACTGGCTTCATGTAGGAAAAATAATGAGTTTCTTCCATGACACTGTGTAGAGCAACATTTATCAGGTTGTGATTTCTGGATCAATGGAGATCCTTAAACATTCACAAGGAGTGCAACAAAATGACATTTTTTTCCTGGAATTACTTAATATATGTTCATGAAGGCAGATAAAGCAAACAGAGAGATATGGAAGAAATATAGGAACATTGAAAATGCAACCTATATTCAGTACAGTAGTAATTGATTTTTTTTACATTATTTCATATTATGGTTGGATGTTTTTGTGTTTGTTTGCATGTGTGTGCCTGTGCATGCATATACTATATTTCTCTGTGTGTGTATATTTCTATATTTCAACAAGGTATCCCGCAAATTTGAAAGGTGTGAAAATCAAAGTAGTTGTTCCTAATTATTCCTTCTATCTCTATCACAGCATTCATGTGCAGTAATGAAGAAAGTCAAGAACTGTGCATGCCACCAGCAATATCAATGCTGAGGAATTCATGCAGCTTTTCTGAGCCCTCATCATTTCTTTCCAGCAGGTCAAGAACTAGTTCAAAATTAATGATTCTCTTGAAAGGCAGTGAATGTGAGAGGATGCTCTTCCAGGCACTGTGCTCATTCTTGACTTGTCCTTTTCGAAGTTAGAACTAAAGCTATTCCTGCATTCCCAAATTTTTGTGCTGGACTTGAATCACACTGACAGCCATAATAACCAATGATTTTTTCCTCATTCATAGGTAGGTCACAAATAATCTTTACCCTAAAAGCTATTTTTTCAACTTTAAGAAAGTAGCCTACATTTATTTTTCTGATTGGATTGTAAGGTTGGAGAAAGAAAAATTTCAAAAGTTTGAGACAACATTAATTCTATAAGACATTAAAGAGTATTCAAGCTTAGTCCTTCCCTTTACCTTCAATCTCAAATGACTAAAATACATCCTCTTGCACTTCTTCACTCTACTCATGTATTAAAATTATATAAAGAAAATTTATTCAAGTTCTTAAGGGAAAAGGCCACATAAAAATGATAGCCTTCACTTTTAATTGTAAATGTCTTCTTTTATCTTTTTATGTGTAATACCTATTTTCTTTTGTAGATTTCAGTTTGATAATGGTAATCCTTCACCATAACTTTGAAGAGACAAAAAGACAAGCATTTATAATGTAGCCCATACATTTCTTCACTCATATTTATTGCAGCAGTAGAATAAACATCTAGCTTTTCCTTTTAACTCTGAATTTATATTTTAAAATATGCAAAATTGAATATTTGAAAATACTGCTATCAAAAATTAAAATTAAAGCTAACAGATTCTCAGACAGGGAAGAATGGGAAGAGGAAATGTTTCTGCTTCTGAGATATCCTTTAGATCAGTTCAGCCAAGTCATGTCTTGTGCAATGCTATCAAGATCAATAAGACTTGCTACAGAGTGACTTACTGAAGTTACTTTGGATAAATTATTCACCAAGAACTTCACAGTTTTTATGGTATTTTAAGACAATGATTTAACAAATCTCAAAGGCATGTCAATTCAAAGTATTGATCCAAAGCTTGGAGATTCAGCTAATTATACCCAAAGATCACAGGTTGATAAAGTTTTCAAAACTAGGCTAAAAAGTTAGGAGGATTAATTCAAGTGATCTATAACATTCCCTCCTTAGGGTCAAATTTAAGACACAGTGGAAATGTCCTTTACAGCAATGGCAGCACTTTTGCCTCCTGCCAAAAGTGGGAAGTGTATAAAGCTTGAAGAGAAAAAATATGTATATTAGGAGAATTCAGCAAATTTCCTGGAACTTCAGTCCTCTCTCATGTGTTCAGAAATTTAATTTATTATCATATTGCCCTCAAGATATAATTTAATTTGAAATAATTCTGCTGTAATTTCAACCCTTTTGCATCTTTAACTCTTTTTACTTTGGGAGTATATCCTTTTGTAAGTGTCAAATACTGAGAATTTAGAAAAATCTATATAGACTGGTTACAGTTAATGAAAGAAACACATAACTTTGCATTTCAAATGCAAAAATAAAACCTAACTTTGGCACAGTTAAGAGAAGGACAACATAGCATAGAACATTTAGGAAATGCTACAAATAAACTGAGAACTACTTTACAACCTTCTTTTTTTACTTTAATCTCAGAGAAGATAGCTTCATTCAGATTTATCAGTATTTTCAAGAATCCTATATCCTCTAAAAATATATTTTTAGTGGTCAAAGGTAAAATATATTGCATTCTGCTAAGCAGCTATACTGAAACACCCTTGTTAAAGAGAGCCTTCAATAAATGCTACTTTGAAACTGAGCCTGAACAATGACAAATCTTAAAGCTACATTTTTTTGTCTGAAACAAGAAGTGATCAGCTGTTCTGCCATTGTCCACTCTTGCCTGAAAACTATATCCTGGAAAAGTGCGAAAAATTAGTTGAGGATGAAATAATTTCTGGATAAAATTTGCTTTTTGGTTAAAGAAAAGAGAAGGAAACAGGAGGAGAATAAACAAGATTTATGTTTCTGTTTTGTTCCATATGCACCAATTACAAACAAATTTAGCTGCTGGTGGCCAGAAACCCTAAGGATCTTGTGATGTGTATTCCTGTTTGTCCCTAATCCTATATTAAATATTGTACTGAGGTCTGTTAAACATTGATAAGCTTTTCTTTGCACTGTAGGTCCTCCGAGACCGTTGTGCCTAAATGCCATAAAGACCTGGACTAGGTTTATGCATTGTTATGGTGGTTTATATACATCTTAGCTCTCGGTCTTATCTTTCCAAGGGAGAAAACTCAGCCTAACGGTATATTAATATTGGTATCATTGTAGTGATTAGCTGTTCAAATCTGGGGGAAAAAAAAAAGTAATTCAGTGTAATTTTCTGATGCTTGTTCTTCACTATAAAAGGAATTTTGTCAGTCTTATACGGGAAATTTACAAAAATTCATAGAACTGCATATTCATTATTTTTTGTGTACAAACCTTTGTAAAGAACTCTACTTTTTTTCAATGCATACAATACATCGGTTTGGAAACATTGTTTCTCTGTTTCCTTTGTTATTTATCAGATCAAGAATCTTCTGTTTTGCTTAAATATTTCCTCGTTGCCATATCTTTCTGACTTTTTAATATATGGAACAGAACTTAGTATAGATATGGTTTTAGATTTTTTTTTTTTTCTAAGTGATGCTTTTAAGGACAGAAAAACCCCAAGAGTATCAGCAAACTACAGACAGACTTAAATTTTCAGTTCCATTTTTTGAGGTCTTGTGTTTTGATTGAGATTGGTCCTTACAGCTTTTATATAATACAGAAATAGTATCTGCAGATATGCCTAATGATGCAAATCATCAAAGGATAGACATATATACTGTTTTCTGGGTGCAAATGGGAGAATGAGAGAATGACACCATTTGTTTCTATGTGTTATGCTTAGAGCATTTTAGTTTCCATCTCCAAAACCAGCAGCTGTTATCTTTATCCTTCAGTATCTTTCTGATAAAGCTATACTACTAAATACACAAGAAGTGTGTCCAATATGTTTTTCCTCACTCTTCACTTAGATGTGCTGGTGTGTGGATGATTCCTGGAATTCTAAAAGCAGCTGAGTCTGGGGAGTTTGTTCTCTATCTCAGGATCACAGTTGTTCAAGGCAATTTCCCTAACAAGATAAATATATTTGCTGACATCTATAAGTGGCTTACTACCAAGTGGGATCTTAGCCTGGTTATTCTCTACTGTTTAACAGAATGGCACAGCTCTCCTCAGAGCATAAGATTTCCTAACACAAATCTTCTGTTCTTAACCGTTAATAGCCAACTGCCCCTGTAATCAGCTACCATGAGTATTTCACAATGCCTATGTTTTCTCCTTTGCATAGCCTTAATATCTTAGGATCAAATAAATAAATAACTTTTCAAAAGGACACTCACAGTAATAATTATCTGTTCAATTTTCTAAACGAGGGAATATAATGTAATTTTGGACCTTCAGATTTTGAGTTTTAGAAATATGTACAGGAATTTTTCATGTGTGTGTGTTTGAGATGACAGCAATAACAACATAACACCTTATTTTATAACATCTGAATCTATTCTATTGTGAATTAATTAGGGTCAATGTGTTAAAGAATTAGAGGTATATAAAAGACCACACTTTATCTTTGAAATTATTTGCTTGACAGCCTACAGGAAGGTATGGCAGGCTAAAACACCAAAAAAACTGAAACAACAAGAAACCTGAGTTTTGCTTTTCCTGTTTCTTAGCTATCTCAGCAGAGTAAGAGAATAAATTAAGATTAAGGAGAATTTCAGAAGCAGCCCACTGACTTTGTTGTGAATAGTAAATATCACTTCTCTTTTTAAAAATTCCATTTCTGTTTTCAGTTAAAATAATAAGTTTTCTCTATCATTATATATTTTAAAGTTCTCTACATAGTTCACCAAACATTCCCATCAGCCTGATGAAGTAGGTCATGGAAGAATAATGCTGTTTTTTTGGCACAGCATGGTAAAACCCAGAACAAATTAATTGCTTTCAAAATGCTGTGCCAGTAGAGAGCTGTGCAGCTCCCAAATTCTGAGGTTACATACACATTCATTTGCATTAAACATGGCTGATAGTAATGCTAGGAACTTAGCTGGAGTCTAATGTCTGCTTTTTTTTTTTTTTCTGTAGGTATCTGAATATAGCTGGCAACATATTTTTTTTCCTCTCCAAAACGGGATATATCATACTTAAATCTAGATGACTGAAACAGAAAAACAAATATACCCACCAAATCCCCAAATTTAGATTCTGTTACTTAGTGGATGTGCTTAGTGGATGTAATGCCTTGAAAGACAATACTAGCTTTGGCTGATACAAACTTCTGCTGAGGGCCTCACTGAAATTGGAACTTTTATTTTTGGGATTGTCTATTGAAAAGTTCCAAAATATTTAGGTTGTGCCTGTGTGAAAACATGTCTGAAAACACAGAGGAAACACAGACAAACCAAAGCACTGCTGGGTATGTAATGGACTGCCCTGTCCTTGGTTATGCATTGTCCTTGATGCCCAGTGCTGCTGGTCAAGGCACTACCATAGAAACAATATTTTCATAGCAATATGGCAAACATGTTTTGGCTGTTCTTTTTATCCCTCTTTCACTGTGGCACTCCTTTAAACTTTTTTCTTTTTTCTTTTTTCTTTTTTCTTTCTCTTTCCCTTTCCTTTCCTTTCTCTTTCCCTTTCCTTTCCTTTCCTTTCCTTTCCTTTCCTTTCCTTTCCTTTCCTTTCCTTTCCTTTCCTTTCCTTTCCTTTCCTTTCCTTTCCTTTCCTTTCCTTTCCTTTCCTTTCCTTTCCTTTCCTTTCCTTTCCTTTCCTTTCCTTTCCTTTCCTTTCCTTTCCTTTCCTTTCCTTTCCTTTCCTTTCCTTTCCTTTCCTTTCCTTTCCTTCCCTTCCCTTCCCTTCCCTTCCCTTCCCTTCCCTTCCCTTCCCTTCCCTTCCCTTCCCTTCCCTTCCCTTCCCTTCCCTTCCCTTCCCTTCCCTTCCCTTCCCTTCCCTTCCCTTCCCTTCCCTTCCCTTCCCTTCCCTTCCCTTCCCTTCCCTTCCCTTCCCTTCCCTTCCCTTCCCGAACCTTCCCGAACCTTCCCGAACCTTCCCTTCCCTTCCCGAACCTTCCCTTCCCTTCCCGAACCTTCCCTTCCCTTCCCTTCCCTTCCCTTCCCTTCCCTTCCCTTCCCTTCCCTTCCCTTCCCTTCCCTTCCCTTCCCGAACCTTCCCTTCCCTTCCCGAACCTTCCCTTCCCTTCCCTTCCCTTCCCTTCCCTTCCCTTCCCTTCCCTTCCCTTCCCTTCCCTTCCCTTCCCTTCCCTTCCCTTCCCTTCCCTTCCCTTCCCTTCCCTTCCCTTCCCTTCCCTTCCCTTCCCGAACCTTCCCTTCCCTTCCCTTCCCTTCCCTTCCCTTCCCTTCCCTTCCCTTCCCTTCCCTTCCCTTCCCTTCCCTTCCCTTCCCTTCCCTTCCCTTCCCTTCCCTTCCCTTCCCTTCCCTTCCCTTCCCTTCCCTTCCCTTCCCTTCCCTTCCCTTCCCTTCCCTTCCCTTCCCTTCCCTTCCCTTCCCTTCCCTTCCCTTCCCTTCCCTTCCCTTCCCTTCCCGAACCTTCCCTTCCCTTCCCTTCCCGAACCTTCCCTTCCCTTCCCTTCCCTTCCCTTCCCTTCCCTTCCCTTCCCTTCCCTTCCCTTCCCTTCCCTTCCCTTCCCTTCCCTTCCCTTCCCTTCCCTTCCCTTCCCTTCCCTTCCCTTCCCTTCCCTTCCCTTCCCTTCCCTTCCCTTCCCTTCCCTTCCCTTCCCTTCCCTTCCCTTCCCTTCCCTTCCCTTCCCTTCCCTTCCCTTCCCTTCCCTTCCCTTCCCTTCCCTTCCCTTCCCTTCCCTTCCCTTCCCTTCCCTTCCCTTCCCTTCCCTTCCCTTCCCTTCCCTTCCCTTCCCTTCCCTTCCCTTCCCTTCCCTTCCCTTCCCTTCCCTTCCCTTCCCTTCCCTTCCCTTCCCTTCCCTTCCCTTCCCTTCCCTTCCCTTCCCCTTCCCCTTCCCCTTCCCCTTCCCCTTCCCCTTCCCCTTCCCTTCCCTTCCCCTTCCCCTTCCCCTTCCCCTTCCCCTTCCCCTTCCCCTTCCCCTTCCCCTTCCCCTTCCCCTTCCCCTTCCCCTTCCCCTTCCCCTTCCCCTTCCCCTTCCCCTTCCCCTTCCCCTTCCCCTTCCCCTTCCCCTTCCCCTTCCCCTTCCCCTTCCCCTTCCCCTTCCCCTTCCCCTTTCCTATGGGACATAAAACCAATAGTTCTGGAATGAGCTCTGTCAGTCAGCTTGACAATTACTCACAGTTTTTTTGTTTTTTATTTCCATCAAATTTCATGTCAGCCAAGGCATGTTGCTGACTCAGACCTTAGCTCCACAAACTGAGCTGCTGCAGCACCTCACTGCTGCTATTGAAATCCTATTGCTCCTTCAGTCTTCCCTGGTATCAGCCCCGAAATCCTGCTTAATTTCTACCAATCTGACACTACTGTTAAAATGAATTCCCACTCAGAAAGACAGGAGGTAAAAATAGCTTGTGACTGAAACAAAGGGCCAGGCAAAGAGCAGAAAACTGTTCTGCAGTCACTTCTGTCATAGCCCCATGAAACTGAAGGGGAGGGCAGCAACCTGCCCATTTTCATGTGACAATGCTGCTCTTCTCTACTCTGAAAATGCAGAGAAGTCCTTCTCATTCTCATGATCACCTTAAAAAGAAACTAAATATATATATATATATTTTAAACTATGAGCACAGCAAATTATTACACACATAATATTTATTACACAGGAGAAGGATAAGGGCAATGTGTTCAACCGTACCTCACTCTCTATCTTTCCACATTTACCCTCCCAAGCTTATTGGAATATTTACAGTAAATTTAGGGGCCCATGGATTCCATGTCAAAAGTACATGTAAAAGTGTTTTTTTTTAGAAAGGTAACAAAGCACAAATTGTACTTGACAAACCTGGAATTATATAGTACATCTGTGTGCAACTTCATGCTCAGTGACTGGAATAAATTATTGTTTTGCCTAAAGCTTGTATAATCACAAAAACAGTCATGGTATTTTCTAAAATCTTTAGATTCAAATGATTTAGGTGTTGATCCATGAAGTTTTAAATATTTTCTATGTTTAAAAATTGAGTATTTGATTGGTTCTTATTAAACTTTCTGTACTACAATGCATTGCAATTAGGTATTCTTGTACTGCTGACGTTGTGGGTTGGCTTACAAGAAAATAGAGATATAGGCTACGCATTAGACTGTGTCTATTTCTATCAGATTGCATGAATGGCTGAACTTTAGAGGTGAAATTTGAAAAGTTCAGAGTTTTGGAAAATGTTAAGGAGGAAGGAAGCAGATCTTAAAAGAAAGGAACATATATATGGCATTGTTTAGGCTCCAGAAATGCAAGTCACAACAAGTTCATGTGGATTTAATTGAAAGACCTTTTTAATTCAAATTTGTGCTATTGTCTTTTTAGTCATCTGAGTTTGTGATGAGTAGATTTTCAATATAAATCTCACATATGTGCTGGCAATTTTACATAGTGAGGGTGGCAAAGTGATTTTGTTTCAAGTTTGAAATGCTTTAAATTGATGGGAACACTACCTGAATCTAAAATACTGGAACCTGCATTTGTAAAAAGAAAGTCATTCATGAAAAGGGTTTCAAAAATGAGTTATTTTAAAGTATTCTGCTTTTTCTGTAGGATAATACATCTTGAACTTTGGAAAATGTTTATAGCTCCTAAGATTTTTTTTTCTTTCTCTTATTCATGTTGAATATTTCTATAGGATATAATTCTACTGAATCAGAAAGATTGTTTATCAGATAGGCAAATAGTTACTGCTCCACAAAGGTGATAGAATCTGTTCCAATTGATTTCTAGCCCTATCAAGCAATTCCTTTTCTTAGATATATAAAAACGGTGAGGTTCCAGAGTGCTATTATTTCTTGATATAATAGCAAATACAATTTCCATCGCTATTCAGAAACAGATCCTTTACTCAGATACACACCACCATAGCTACCATTGGCATCAGTAGCAGCTGTGCATATGTAACTAAGGGCAAAGCTTGGATTAATCAAAATAATTTTCTGTAGCAAAAATATCCATTTATGACTATTCAGTTTATATTTTAGGTGAGCCAGTCAGTTGTCTGTCTTCCTTCAGTAGCATATCATAAATTGTAAACCTCCAGTAATTTTTTGTTGTGTATTATTCCGCTGCATTGTCAAATAAATTAATATGTATTTATATTATTGTGTAAAAATCCATCATATGTTTTAGGCAAGTCTAGCTATTCTGAATGTTTGTGAGAAAATCCAAAAATTAAGCCTTGTAACCCAATAAATAAATTATTGACCTTACTAATGACAGATTTCAGGCTTCACAGTAGCTCTGCAAATCCTCAGTATTCTTTAGGCTTTGTCAGGACTTCTCTTGGCCAGCTCAGACCTATGTTTCACATTGTTTAGCTGTAAAAGCAATATTCTAATGACCTATTTTCTAATAGCTATTTCCTAATTTGTTTTACTTTTGCTGAGCTTTGTTTAACCAAGCGGAATAACCATAATTTTTGTACAGATAGTACTACTAAGTAATTGTTTTGTGTAGAACGAACTATTTATGACCATACCATAATGGAGCAGAGTAATGGAATAAAAGACTGGGAGTGAAGCAGAGCCCTTAAATGGGGGGAAAGAACATACAATGTAGAAAGTGCACAGGGATGGGACCATGGCAGAAGTGGCACCTGGTGATACGAGGACCCCCAGGACTGTAAAGAACTCATGAACGGTTAATCACCTATTGATAGAGAAATACAGCCTTCACACCTGGGTAAAAGCAGTTTCTAGGACTAACAGGAGAACAAAGAAAAAATATGCAAGATAGGAAAGATGTTTGTTTGGAAGCTCAGGAAATTCAGGAAATTAGGAAATTCAGATATATTCGGGACAAATAAACCACCACAACAAAACATCAAAAAAATAACCCAACAAAAACAAAACAGAAACCCCAAAAAAAGAAAAACCCCACCAACCAACAACCAAACCCCACAAATAAACAAAAAACAAACAAACAACAAAAAAAACCCCAAAACAAACACTCCACCAAAAACCCACAAAAGAACCAAAACCCCCAAAATACAACAAAGAAACAAACCCCAAAAACCCCACAAACAAAAACAAACAAACAAAAACCAACCAACCAACCAACCAAACAAACAAAAAACCCCAATAAACAAACCACAAGCAAGGAGCTAAAAACTATGTTAGAAATATACATTTGACCTGAAATGAAGTGCAAGAAGCTGTAAACGTCAACATGATGCGCCTGAGGGAAGGACATGGATTGCTGATGATGAGCCCCACTCCTGCTATGAGGATGCAGACTCTAAGACCTATAGAAGCAGTGGAGGGGGGAAGAATAACCCCACAGAAAAGAGTACAAAATCCAAGAAGTTTCTGTATAAAAATTATAACAGTATTATTTTTGAGATTTTCCTCTGAAATAATTTTTCCCCTCCTTGTCATTTCTATTACACAGCTGATAAATTCGTGGTACTGTATAAAAGGTGTGGGGGGGTTTGTTTTGGTGTTTTTTTGTGTCTAAATAAAGATTTTTAACTTAACAAATACAGCTGAATGTTTTTCAGCAGAGAATGCAGCTCCTATGTTGAAGTGCAGTTTGGGCCATCTGCTTGTTCACTTGGGGAATTCATGAGTCTCAGAGGTACTCCCCATGTAGAACATTTATTCATTCTATTCACACGTGAATTCTCAAAAAGTTCAAATTTAAACAGAAATTTATTTTTTCAATATCTTGAATAGGTACTTTGTTCTAAGAGATATAAGAGATATATTTATTGAGTTGTGAATGGCAGCATAACATTTATGCTGGAGGCAACATTCTGCATCTCCAGCATTCAGATCTCTGGAATCTTTTATTGCACTTCACTGCATATGTGAAGATCATATGTGGAGGAAGCTTTTTTAGACCAAGCTAATTCACATATTCCTGCCTTTATTTTCTCCTTTACTTTTCAAAAAAATAGCTACTTCAATTTTATTTGTTGCAAAACAAAAGTTCATACGATTTAGTGTGAAAGATATGTGGTGCTCCCATATATCCGTGGAAGTATCTAGCTTATTAAAAGTTTGTTTCTTGCTGCCATAATATCTTGAAAGGAAAACCCTCTCAAGTGTAATGAAAATAATTGCTTTACTTCTTCATAATATGTCAAGCATTATGAATTAAGAAACTTTACTCACTGAAGTTAAAATCTCTTCTTATAAATAAAAATATTTGTGCCAATTAGGGCAACCCTTTTTCATATTTTTTAATATATTGACATATCATTGGTGTTATGTAAAAATTTGCTATAATTGCTGGTAGAAAACGTTGGACTGAGTCCAAGAGAGTGAAGATAAATAAGTATAAAGGGAAATGAAACTCATAGAAAACATTAAATATTATCATAATCTATTTCCTATTTGCATTTCTGTCCATCCTCCTTCAGTGTTTCTAATGAAAGAAAACACATTGAATGTCAAGAGCTGAACAAGAACTGAAATTCATTTTTAGGATGAGGAAAGTGACATGAAATTGAATAGAACTTTTAACATCGACATTATTCATAAGGACCATTTGTTGATTAAACTATCTGTTGTACTCTCAGCATGTCATATCACATCAATCACATATGAATTTAAATTAAAGCCATATTCCAAAAAATAATAATTGCCAAGTTGCCACGTGTGCCATCTGAGTGCTAAATTTAAGCTTTTGCAGTACTTCAGCAGCTGCATGAACCTATGAATAATTCATTAACTGTATTAAATAGTAGAATTAACCAACTAGTTGCATATTTTAGCTAATGTTTAAAATTGAAGAAATATAACTAGCCAATTCACCAGACACTTCCTAATGAAAAGCAATTGTTTTGTGCAACATTTTGCAAGATCTACTTAATCCTTAATATATACTTTAGGCAAACAGAGAGGAATTGAGCTAATATTCAGAATTACAAGAAGACAATGAATGTAATAAATGAAATGCAGAGGAAGAAACGGTCTTCAGCAAGATATTATACAAATGGCTTGTATGTAGCTCTGGGGATTCATGTTCTTGGATTTAACATACAACAAGTGATTTTTAAAGCTTGCTTATGTTTATAATTTTTGTGTATTTTTAGATTGAAGGAATCATTATATACTTACTAAGCACATCAGGAATTATTTGTCTTTTTTTCCTAAATAACTAGCGTTAAAGCCTATGCTCTCCATTCTTGAATTGCCAGAGATAGGTTGGTACTGGGCTTGTCTGCTTTTTGTGGCTGGTAAGCAACAGCAAATATCAGATAGAAGGAAGCTGAAAATTTTCTATGCAGGCATAGCACACTCTTGTTCTCCAACAAACTGCCAACACATAAACAGCTCATTTTATACCTATGGGTCAAAAGTAATGTATTTTTTAAGTCAGGAAAAGGGGTATAATTTCGCACCAAGGTGTGACTGAAATCACATGATTTTATAGAGATCAGAATATTTCAAGTTGGAAGGGACTCATGAGGATCGAGTCCAGCTCCCTTCTCATTGAAGGACTCCTTAAAACTGAACCATATGACAAAGTGCATTGTCCAAACATTCCTTGAGCTGTATCAGGTTTGGTGCTGTG
The DNA here is from genome assembly GCA_036630365.1 of Acanthiza pusilla. NCBI lineage: Eukaryota > Metazoa > Chordata > Aves > Passeriformes > Acanthizidae > Acanthiza > Acanthiza pusilla. Next base: position 24,082,454 of record JAXCHO010000098.1, read on the forward strand.
ACCACTCTCCTGGGGAGTCTGTTCCAGTGACTGACCACTCTCTCAGGGAAGAACCTTTTCCTAATGTCCATTTTTAACTTCCCCTGGCACAGCAAAAATCAGACTGTCTGGGGAAAAGATTTCCACTTTCAGGAAACTGCTGGCTTAGGAAGCTGCCAGGGTATATATCTTCTCATCACAGGGGCAAGTGTGACTCTTGAGTCTTTTATTGCACTTTATGATCACCTCAGGCCTCTGGGTTGGTCTGCTGTAAAGTGTGAGCTTAAAGATTTAGATTGTGGAGCTCATAGACATATATGATTGCAACTGGGGTGTTTTTAAAATAGTTTTCATGATGGTATTCCCTTTAGTCTGTGACAGCAGGTACCATAACACATTATGCAAATTCGTGACCAAGACTGCAGCATGACTCCTAAAGGAGAAATAAGAATTAATAACAGCATGTCCTGTTTTGGAAAGGAGAAGCCCCATCACTGAGCAAAGATATGCAGCCTCATTCCTAGATGGCCCTTTGCCTGCTTTTTTTGACAGTCACACTTTGACATGTAAAACAGGATGGGAAGGTGTTTGTCATGCTGTCTGTAACTTGTGTGGGACCTAATGGGTCTTAACTTGGTTTTTTCTTCTTGTTAACACAGATGCCTATTCATTCTTAGTGAAATGTAATTTTTATCTAATTATAATTTTTGAATTATTTATAACAGTCATATCCAGGCCTTCACTTCTGTATTATACTGCTCTCTGCAGCTGGTAGAGGAGTACTTATCTAACCTGCTATGAAGGGGTCAGGTCATGCCAAGAAGAATTTAGGAAATTGTCTAATTTAGGGTATGACACACAAATGCGTTTCCTTGCTTTAAAATGACTAATAATAATAATAATAATAATAGTAATAGAGGGAGGAAGAGATGGAGGGAAGCAGGGAAGGAAGGGGGAAGGTCAGGAAGGGAGAAGGGGGAGAGAGAGAGGGACAAGAAAGGAGGAGAGGGAGACATGATACGGGAATGCTATGGGGAAAATGCCATGGGGAAGGCTACCAGTATAGAAGAAAGATAGTAATAATATAAAATGGAATTTCTTTTATTTAAAGTAATGTATGAGTCCTTTGGTACAAAATAATTAGGCTGATGCAATACTCTGATAAAAGGAACTATTTAGAAGAGATTAAGGTACTCCAGCATTGCTATTATTTGTGTTACAGCTGCTTATACATAATATACCTGGGCTTTGCAAGGGCCAGCATTTTAAAGATATCTAAATGAGAAAACTCCTAGTCCAGGCAAGGCACTCAGAAGAAATAAGTGAAAGTGAAGAGACAAAATGAAGTGCAGTGGGTATTTTAATTAAAAGCAGTGGATGAAGGTGATGGTTGGTCTGATTAAATGGCAGAACAGTTGGCCTGGTACAAAATTTAATTCGCTGAGGTTAACAGGAACACCTTTCCACAGATACCCTACTTTGTTGGTCTCTTCTTTTACTTCAGCTTTTTCCCACCTTGTTGAAAAGATTATTGAACAAAACATTTAAGGCTTTTGTAATGCATTACTGTTTCTAACTTCATTTTTCAGTATGATTTTTTTTTAATGGTGTGATCAAGCATGTACATAGGGAGAGAATAGTAATTTAAAAAACCTCCCAGTGTGATATATTTCTCAGGATCTCAAATAATTAGGACAATTGGTCAAATGGCACATTCCTGATTACACAAGTGTATAGGGCAATTAAGAAAATTTTGCTCTATTAAGGTAATTTCATAGTGAAAAAAAGATACATTGCTGTGTATAATTATAATAGTGTTTAGCATTTACAATATGTCTTCTACTTTAGGATCTCAAAAAGTTCTTCAGAATAATTTGTTTTGCATTCAGACTGTGGTACATCTGCTGCTACCTCTGTTTTACAGAGAGGAAAAATAAATTCTAGAAAGTCAAAATACATGCAAAAGCCTATGCAGTAAGGCATTGAAAGAGGCTGATTGAAAGAACTAGAAGGAAAATTTTGTCTCTACCTCAGTTCACTATTTCTGATGCATTCAAAGGATTTCTGATGTATTGTTGGATTGCAAGCTGAGCTGTGTGTCTCAGCCCCGTGTCCTCAGAGGTCTCCTCTAGAGTGCACACACAGAGTGTGTTTGGCTTTAACCCACCTTACACATTTCAAACAGATGAACCCAAATTGGCACATCGTTATTTAAATCTGGGGAGAAAAATGAAAGAATCATGGCCTACAGACTTGTCTAGGAGGGGTGACAGCTCAGAACTTCTCTTGGAGCAGCAGCTTCCTTAATACCTCCTCCTCAGGTCTTGTCTGAGTCACAGTTGTATCCACGCCCTTCCCAACATATCTTTAATGTACAGATACTCCGATGTAAGGACTTGGAATTATGAAATTGTTGGCAATGCTGAGGAAAAGCATCACTTCTGACAGATGAAAAGTGTATAGGAACAAAGAAATTATACAATTTTGTGTAAGAATTTAAAGATTATTTCTGTTTCCAAGTTATAAAAAATTGCAACAATCAAATAAAAAAATTTCAAATATTGCAATTTAAACGTTTTTTCCATCTCCAACACTTACCTCTATATCATCACCATCTATGTAGCTCCAAATCCCCATGGTGTCTGTCAGATGCAGTGTTTCAGTGCAAGTCTTTCCTTCCTGTAATAACATTTCAGTTTCCTCCTAATAAACATATACATAAAATGTTTCTGTTCTATGTTAATAATAATTTTTGAAAATGTAGAACCTCTGAATCAAACACAGAAAATTCTCCTGTCATATAAGGTCTATCTAGATGATAAGAGAAGAAACTCCATAAGACTTAAAGAAATTAATTAATACTACAGTCACCCCCAAGATACACTACATGAATGACATAAAGAACATCTGGAAATGTGGAGGTAATAAACAATAAATCAATAGACCTCACAGTCCACACTTCAAGTATTTTGCAGTTATTAGAACTTTACTTTAAAACTATGTAGAATAAATAGAGACATCAGAATAAAATTATTAGGAAGAAAAGAAGATACTAAATAAAATTTGGGAAGATCTTATGTTTCATTAGAAAAAAGAAAGGCAAAATAGAAGGATAAAGAATAAATTTCCTATAAAAACAGCAGAAAATCAAGGAGTAATGGCTATAAACTAAAACACAGAAAGTTCCACCTCAACATGAGGAAGAATTTCTTTACATTGATGGTGACAGAGCACTGGAACAGCTGCCCAGGGAGGTCATGGAGTCTCCCTCTCTGGAGACATTCAAAACCCATCTGGAGGTGTTCCTGTGTCACCTGCTGCAGGTGACCCTGCCTGGACAGAGGGGTTGGACTGGGTGATCTCCAGAGGTCCCTTCCAACCCTGATGATTCTGTGATCATGTGATTGTTTTTTAAAGCATTTTTATTACAAAATGTGTCATTCATGGTCACTGTGTCTTATCAGGCATTTAAAATAAAGATTAATCATTGGTATAGAATGAAAAGCTTTTTGGTATTAAAACTTACACTATTGATGTTGAAATGTGTAAAACTATAGGGCATAAGTCAGACTTTTTCTGATTTTGCAGATTTAAGATGAAACTTTCCTCACAGCTACTCTATGAATGTCTAAAACAGAAAACCTTCCTTTGAATCCAGCTTGGAGGTGGGATGAGAAACAATATGTTGTATTGAGCCACTGCCAAGCACTGTGTGCTTTCTGCCACACAGCTCTGGGATGGGGAGGACAGCAGAGAATAAAAAACCTCGACTTTTCTATGGGGTCAAAGTAAACATATAGGTCATGTTTTTCTCTCGTTCAGTCATTCAGGATGTAATTATTGGTCACTCTCAACTAGCCCTTTGTCCTTAAAGTAGATATTTTTGCAAGCTATTTTCACCTAAGTATGGTGCAGAAAAATACTGCTCAGACTTCTCCTTCTGTTACTGTCATCATTTCAAACCCAAGTACCTTAGTTCAAATCTCTTGTTTCTTTCCAGCTGAACTGGAAAAAAATGCCAATGTTGTGATGCGAACAAACAAGGACAAGGAAAACCTGTCTAACATAATTTTACTTGACACCTAAATTATAGTCATGTTGGGTTCAGAAAATAAAGAATGCAGCAGAAACCGAATGGGCCATTTTTTCTTTAGTGCCAGTACATTCTCTGTTGTCATTTTCTGTATATCAAAAATAGAAAGGTTTTCTTCTGAACTAAACAGAACTAACTAAAAGTTTAGGTCAAAAATATTTCTCTCTGGACCCACTTTGAGGTTACAACTCCCTTAATAGGTTGAAAAAACAGTCAATTCTAGTTTATCCTGCTAATCCTAATGTTACTATACTAGATTGTCACTGAACTTACTTTCATTTATTTTTCATGTTAGCTGAAAGGCTCGCCCAATTTTTGATTTTTATAAATAGTCTTCAAAATAAAAATAAATTAGCACCTTTAAATTCTATGCAATTAAAATTTTCATTAAATCCAATGCAAACTTGGATTTATGTGTTATGTTTGACATTTTGCCTACTTTTAGAAAAGAAATATAACTTTGCATAATATTCCAATATTGCAATGATCACTGAACTATCAAAATGCATGCTGCCATTTTAATGCCTATCTAACCTGGCCTAGAAGACAGGTGTACATATGAAGTAAAAAACATATAAGGAAGCTCTTCATTGCTTTCAAACTTTTGTATGTGTCAAAAGGATGTAATTTCTAGAGATGCTGATTTTTTCTTTTGTTCTGAGAAGCAGAGCTGTTCCAAGTTCTTCTGTTTTAAGAACTTTGTCCACCTGACCACAGAGGGTTAGGCTGACCACTGTCGGCACACAGAGCGCTTCAAGGGAGTGTTGCTGACTGAAGAATAAGGCATTGCCCCAAGAACCCTAAAGGACAGAAACAACCCACCTTATCTGCCTTTTTGTATCTTTGGCTAGCATAATCTCTGTGGATTTGTCTAAAAAAAATATGACAGACTTACTTTTCTGATTACTCCAAACTCTCTCCATTTCATCAATTTTCCCTGTCTGAAAAGTGCTGATAAAAGGCCCTCATTCTGGCTGATTGGGAAGTGAACAAAAACACGTCGCTTCTACTTTTCCTTCCAATACTAATATTAAAGTTTGAGGGATTTTGAAGAAAATTAATTTTTGAGATGATTAGCTAAACCTGCAGCTTTAATTAATCACAGCCTTAATCCATCATAATGCTTATGCGTACATCAAGATTTTAAGCATGTGGACATGAATTCACACAACTAAGTTTTTTTAGAAAAGCAAAATGTCCAAGTAAAGTTTAAAACGAGTTTTCTGAATTTTCCCATAGTTATATAACATTGTGCAAAGTTGAAACTTCCACAAAATATAGAAAAATGTTTATTTTATTCTGATTATCAGTTGCTGAAATATCATCCATATATTATAAAAGTAGATTTTAAAAAAAAATCTAAATTACTCTGTCTCAAAAAACTAGAAATATGAAATGAAACTGAGAAATTCTGCTCTGATTATACTTTATTGCCTTACAGTGTACTCACAAAGGGGCTTTGATTTAGTGTCTGGTATTTAATCTTCAGGCATGTTATGGAATTCTCATCAAGACTAGGGTGATATCACCAGGCTGACCAGAGACATGATGAAATTCCTATTTACAAAAAAAAAAAAGGTTGTCCCTTGTCTACTGAGGAAAAAAAAAAAGCCTTCACTGATATATCACTGTCAACATTTTCTGTCATTGTTTATTCCTTTCTGTTTTCTGTGGAAGCTCTTCAGACTCTCTCAGTCCATAAATCATTGGTTATTCTACTGCTTGAAGATGCTGGGCCAGCAGAACACATTCAAGGTCTTTTTATGCAAGGTCTGTAGAATATTTGCTTAGAAAACAGATAGGTACACATTAATGAATATCTCTGTGTTACAGGAAAAATGTGTGGAAAATGCATTAAGAACATTTTAGAGGTTTTTTGTTTTGATTAATTTAATAAAATACAAGCCATGCGAGTCTTTGGATGTTGGATTTTTGATAACCTTTTAGTAGGTTTTTCATAATATGCAGACCAGTAGTTGAAAAACTATATTGTGTTTTGGAAAGCTTCAAAATTTCCCAGTCAGTCTAGAGAAGGATGAAGCAGTTGGCAAAAAGAAGGAGCTAAAGAAGGAAAATGTGGCCCACAGGGACTGCCTAGGTGACACTGACCCAACAGGGTGGATTAGGTGATGTGTTTAAATCCTTTACAGCCACTTGAGCCTATGAAAGAAGAAAAAAGCAAAGAAGCTTGAATCATAAATAAAAGTCATGGAAAAGGGAAAGGTGATACAGGGGCCAAAATATTTAACATTGAATGATTGATTCTACAAGTCAAAGAGTAACAGTATCTTGTTTTTAGGTTGCTTAAATCTCAATCCTTTGTAAGCTGCCTTTTTGAAGAAGGCTTTGTAGGCAGCTGGCAAGGCCCAAAAGGCCTCTGTGTCAAGAGTATAAAGGTTTCCATTATCTTAGAGCAATTTGTAACTCTAAGATGAAGAAAAACTAGTTTTTTGCATTGCAATTAAATTCATAAAAATTATCTGGTTTTGGGTTTTGTCTCAAAATGTCTTGTAAACAGAATAGATTGAATATATATTCACAGGTTGAATAGATGCCTATTAGGTTATTTTAAAAGAAATCTTCCCACCTCGCTTCAAACTCATGTGCCATCATGGATGTGCATTCTTATCCTCAGAGCCTTGACCTGTTCCATTCCTGTACACTTTGACAGTGCCACTCGAGATCACTCTCCTTGCCCTTTTATGAGGGCACTCCGGTCATGCAGAACAGGATTACTGACCCTTATGAAAGTGTTCTAATACTTCTGAAATATGTAGGGTGGCACAAAAAGTGCTTAAAAGAATCTCATTTGGTTTTTGGTCTGTTTATTTTTTTTCTGTGAGCACTCCCTGTATCAGGGTATCCTGCATTTCTCAATAAGTTTGGAGTTTTAAATACTTTAAAAAAAGAAGTGCAACTTCCTTCAGAACCCTGTGCAGTACTGTCTGTTCAAGCTTTTGTGCTGCAGAATGAGCAGCACTCCATGCACATGGTTTTGCCTCTTTCTCAACATGAAAATCCTTCTGTACAGCTGCCCCTACACACCAAAACCCTCTAAATGTGCTCATCCTGCCTTGTGGTCTGGTTGTTCCTCTTCTCGGCAGTTTGTCTCTTGCTTAAGGCACAAGAAGATTAGAAATCTACCTTATGTTTTCTTGCCTTTCCCTTTTTACCCCAAGTATGTCCCCCTTTTCTATATGCATGATAACTTTAATTTGATATTTATATTTGATTTAATTTGATTTAATTTAATAATAACATTGAAAGACTTTTTTTTGAAACATTTATTGAAAGATTTTTTTTTTGTTTGTTTGTTTCAAAACTTGATCAAGGGGGAGAGTCATTCACAAGTGCTAGGCATTGAAAGGAGGTGCTCGGGCTTCGTGGCCAAATCTAGTTTGTGCAATGTTTACTATGTTACTATGGGGAAATTGTTTATATACATAAAGCAAAGCACACCATACTTTCACATATGCTAAAAGCCGAACTCCCACTGCAAGGTTCATAATAGCAATCAAGCTGTTCAAAAAAAGTTTCTTTAACGAGACTCAGACATCATTTGCCTGGTGTGGATTGGCTTAGAGAGAGCATGGGTTACTAGCACTTTTTGGAGTGAAACCCTCTTTTGTGGGAATTTCTCACCTCATTTTTTCTTTCTGAATTACACAAATCTGTTACTTTCACTGAAGTAAAGTGCTGATATCACTTTCTGGAAGTCCCTTGGTTGCTGGGGTGCCAGACTGTGCCTGTTTGGGGATGCATCCAGTCAGGGTCACGCAGTTCTCTGCTTGCCTTGTGGAGCCACTGGGAGTTACTGCTTTTGGAAGAATAGAGCATCACTGTGAGCTGCTCAGGGTACACAAGGAGAATCATTTGTCTTTTAGTACCGTGCAGTGTGCCCTGACAGCATGTCTGGCACCTCTGCTAACCAAGGGAGAGATGGGACAGCAGAGAAAGATGCTGAATCCTTTTCCACCCTTCACATTCGCTGCTGGAAAACACGGAGCAGTGCAGAGACTTTGGGATGAGGAAACAATTTCCTCCATGCATAGTGCCACTCTTACACCTGTGGTACCTCTTGTTTCCAAGTTTGCCTCTCTTTGCCTGGAAAATTGTCATTCCCAATGGCTGCAGGGCGCTCTGTCACAGGGGAATTTAATTTTTAAAATCCATTTTTAACAGATAGGTGCTGATGCAGTGTCATTGCTTGGTTCCTGAGTAGGCAAAGGCTCAAGTTTTCTAGCTCCTTTTTGTGGTTTCAAAACTCAGTAAATATAATAGAGGCTTACTTTTATTGCTACAGGATTATGTTTTTGTACTGAAACACACGTGCACGCTGGGGTTTTTTTGCTTTTTGACAAACAACTGGAGTTGTTCGCACTAATGGTTAGCTACTGGCCACGTAACACCCTAAACAGATTTCCATACAGTACTTATAATACTCAGAAAAAACCTCAGACTTTTAACTTGCTGAATTGACTTGTTGAAATGTTGAAGGTGAGATATTGTTGCTGTCTGAGAAAACTTCAAGTTTGTGCTTGCATTTCTATTTGTAGACTGTTATATTTTTTAATGATATATTTATGGCTTGAAGTGAGTAATGCTTTATATACAGGAGAAATAGTTAATTTGCTTAGATGACTCATACAGTAAACCTAACGTCATTGAATTTTACTCCTGCCTCCATTTCCTGGGAAATGAAACTCTCTTGTTAAAAAAATTTCATACTGAAATGACATCTTAACTGAAGTCTGCAATGCAACTGACACTTTGTTACTTCCTTCATCCTGTTAGGAGAAGCACATGGGAAACATTAAGATACAGCAATGTAAAGTCTTTACATTGACCTCTTTAATGAAAAAAAAAACCAGTTTACTGAAGGAAAAAACAGTGCACAAAAATTTATTTCTACTGAGTCATTTATGAGTCCCCTGCAAGTGTTAGACCAGATTGCAGTTCCATTTGCACAGCTATATAGAGAAAATACTGTACACGGTTTTTCAAGTAAAGAAGGCCAAATTTGTTGATCCTACTGCATCATATCTTTGGACTTCCTATTGATTTTCCCATAGAATGACTTCAAATGGGAAACTAAGGGATCTGAAATGGATAAAGCCTGGGGCCAGACTGAGAGTAATTGTGCAAGAACCCTTTTTTCTTACAAGAACTCCTGAGAGCCTCAGTCACTGGGAGTGTGGCTGTGTGGGAGTCGTGATACTCACAAGGCTGTGCTAAGGAATTACCAGAGATATGTTCCATCAAAATAATTTTTCTAGGCAATTTCTAAGTCATCAGGTTTTGATGACGTATTATATAAATGTTCTGTCGGAATCTGGGGCATTTTGTGGGAGACCATGTCATTTTGGAATGGCTGCTAATATTATACAGGAATTTATCATCTATAAGGATTGTTCAGATAACAGGTGCTTTGTCAAAGTATTAATTGAAGAGAAAAGTTTGACTTACTGAAACCAAAGACTCTTGTACTCTGTAGCTCAGGCACATATTGCAAGAGTTCAGAAGTGTTGTCTGAATCCTATATTCTTGTGACTTATGATCAATATGAATTAGGTAAACAGTTTACAATGTATTAAAATATGTTGATATTACAGGCAATAAAATCTTTGCGATTTTTTCTGTTAGATGACACTTGCCCCCATCCTTGTCTCAATTTCTTGATAGATGCCATAACATTAAGCCTAAATTTTAAAAGTCTCTGTTTTCTAGCGTTAAGCTTATGCCCTTGTATACATAGTTTTTGGAGACACTGTCCAAAAGCATTACACAAAGGATGTATTATTTAATAGACCAAAGGTCAAAATGTTCATGATTCAATATGGCATAGGTCACTACATTTCGAAATGACTGCATATTTCCTAAATGATGCCTAGTTCTGAAATATATTTAAGGAACTGACAACACATCCTCTAGTTTGGGAAAACACAAAGACTTCAGAAATGCTTTGAATGATGAGTTATGGGGTTTAGGGAGTATATATTTCTTTTGTCATATCCTTGGTGGGAAACTGAATTTTCAGATTCTCTACCACTGTTTAGCATTATTTTTACATTTAATATGGTCCATGAGGAGTTCTTCTGCAACACTTTTAGGCCATATTTTGTATTTTTATTGCTGTTCTTAATGACATTTTGATAGGTCCATAATGAGTCAGATTTTTTTGTTATGCCGTATGTATTTTCTTCTTTCAAAGGGATAAATGTGGTTGTCTGGCTGCTCTGATGTGATATATTTTAGAAATAAACAGTTCTAATATCCCTGTGAGCTACAGTCCCTTCTCTTCCTTCCCTTCAGTCAGTGCAGTCTCATGTTTTTGTTGTTGTGTCTGGTTGGCTGGTTGCTTTCAGTATGGGCTACTTCTCATATTAATTTGATGCTTCAGGACCTGAGAGTAGAAGATATTTAGGTTAGTTTTGGACTAATGTTTACGCAAAGATTATGGCTTGTGTTATCTTTAAATGACTGATAACCAGTTCTCTATTTTCTGCTTTTTTTTCCCTTAAACACAGTATTTTTCAAAACTCTTCATGGACTATGTCAGGGTCCTGAAGGAAACAGAAAGGAAAAGTTTAATGTAAGATTTTTTTTTCTATGCAAAAGAAAACAATGTCTTTTTCAAGATGCATCAAAAGTGTATTCAATCTTTCAGTCACTGTAAATGTTGCCAGAAATAGTAATCTGTTATTAAATTTCATCACCCTTGTATATCCTGAAGGATTAATTGGAGTTACATTAAAAAAATACTAAGTTATTAATCTAAAGATATTTCATTGAATCTATACTTATGAAAAACCCTCTGAACTTTGCTGGTGTATATTTTAGGAATATTGTCAATACAGTCCTATTACATTGAGGTGTGTACAAAATTACCTTGTTTTTAGCATGTAGGAATAGAATGTTGGATGCAGCAATTGCTATTTTCCATTAGAGATTATTTGCACAAATATGAAAATTATTAGTTTTCATAATGTCCAGGAGATTTATTGACTCAAGACTGCCAAATCCAGGTGGTCCTTAAACTTCCTCTGCGTCTTGGCACTAACAACGAATTTTCAGTTTTTCCACCAGACATGGAAAATTACAGTGCTGTGTCTAGAAGTTGTTTCCCTGTAGCCCACTGCCAGTCCCACCAGGAAGTCTGGTTAGTGGACTGGATAAGCACTGCTGCTTTTCTCCAGTGGTTATGCAAGAAATTGGTTTAAATAACTACTGATCTTAGACAGGAGAAACCTGAGCTGTTAAATCCAGCCCAGAATTCTTAGTACACCTTGTTTACCTGCCTGTAAGATGGAAAAAAATATACAAGTGCACTAAAAGGTGCAATATGAATTGTCTTTAAATTACTCTGACAAAAGCTTGATAATTTTCATTACAGCAGTTTTATCAGTCAGTGTCATCACAGAAGAGCACGAAAGTTCCTGTCCATCACACTCAAGGCTGTTCTTTCATCTTGTCACACTTAAGTAATGTAGGTTGACAAGCCTCTGTATGATGAAGATTCCATATAAAAATTAAAAAAAAAACACTGAAAAGGCAGAACAGTGCACCTAGGCTGTGCCTGTAGATCACAGTGTCAAAGGCTCACTCCTCTTCTGCGGCGAGGTGAACTCAGCTTGTAGCGTTCCACAGAAAGATTGCTGTGGATAAGGCTTCTAGCTGAGTGTCAGAGATGATTAATGAGACAGATAAGAGAACATCCTCCTTTTGACACTAAGGGGCAGATAGGACAGAATGAAAGAGTGAAGGAAAGCAAAACATTTATATCTAAAAAATAATGAGGGTCAGCAAAGCTCTGGTCTCAAATTAGAGTTGTGTGTTGGTCCATTTGTCGTTGTAGCTTGACCCCTTCTATTTGATAAAGGACTTTTAAGGGGAGATGGTAACAAAATGTCCCCTATAGAGAAACAAAAAGGATGAATTGCTTTAACGGAAAGAAACACAGTAAGACGAAAGCAGAAGGCAAGCAAAAACCCAGAACTAGGTGTTTCTCAGAATGAGTTATTTTTTTCTTTAGCTCTGAGATGGCTTTGTGGAGACAGGAAAAGATTAAGGCAAGTTTCTTCAGCAAGGCTTAATTTTTAAAAAAACAACATGAAATACTAGTAACAGAAAGAGGTATTGCTGAAAATAGTTTATAAAATACAGAGCAAGTTCTAACAGCACAGGGGAGTTCATGTCCCCCTCCTTTAGCTTCTTGGAGGGGGTGGATCTAAAGAACACAGTCAATATGAATGTCAAAAGTCATGAAGGAGTTTCCTGCTAATGCAGATATGCCGTTCATGCTGCAAAAGAATAAGATCATTCCTCATTCACTGAAGTTATTCAAATGAATACTTTTATTATTAGCAGACAGTCTGTAGGCAGAAGATTATTTTTTTAGATGCACAAGTTTGTCATAATCAGAACTATGGAGTAATTTGCCATCTGTATAAAATGTATCAGACCTCACAAGAAACTTGAATGGCAGAGTAAATTAGATGAAATCTCTTGATTTGGGAGTGTGTGGAAATGAGTTTATTAAACAGCAAAATTAGTCCTTGGGATGCTGGAATATTTGTCTGACAATGAAGATGACACATTTTAAAAGTTTAAAAATTTTTTAAGGACTTATGTCTCTAAAATATTATATTTTTTATTTATGAAAAATAGCAAGAAATTAATGGAGCAAGAAAATCATTTATTGGAAAACATAAAAATTAATATCTTACTTTTGGTAACTTATGAGTTGGTTAAATCTTGCTTTTATCTGTAGTATAGTACATTTGAGACCTTCATTGGGGAATGTGCAGTACTGTCAAAACACCTTAAAATGAAGATTCTTCCAGAACAGTTTCTTTTTAACATATCGCAAATAGCTACTGATACTGTAATTGAATCACATTTGTTTAGCAAGATGGTTTTGGGTATTTTTTGAGCATGAGTTCTTTCTGTTCATCAAGCAACAATGTTATATAAGGTTAGTGCAGCAGATAAGTAACTCATATGAAATAAAAGCAAAAGCTTAGTACATTTTAAAATAACATGGTGATCTTCAAACCAGAGATGTCATTTACAAGATGGAAAATGTGAATGTACTGTTTTCACAGCTATAATGATACAGCCTGTCGGTGCAAACCGATTTATATAAATATAGTTGATAAATAGCTTTCATTTTGGTTTGGTATGTTTATCAAATGGATCAGTATGAAACTAATTTTTGTTATAGCCACAGATAACAGAAAACACTTTCTCGCAGAAAAGAAATTAAACAGTGCTGTTCATACTTCCGTATAGTTGTTCCAATTTATCTCAAGAAAAGGATAGCTAAAATAAAGATTTCTTCAGACTGGCCTCATCAGCCTTTGGAGCCCTCCCACCAAACTCTATCTGCCAAAAAAAAAAAAAAAAACATGGAAGAAATAGATACTTTTGCCTGAAACATAAAAGGCATAAAAATAGACATATTTTCTCTTAATTATGTTTGAAAAAGGGAAATATGTTGAAGTTCAAATAGATCTATACTTACACAGAAAGATTTAGTGGATAAAAAGCAAAAGACATTTACATGTCCTACATAGGAAACTAATATTCTAGTCAGGTTGTGTAAGGTTGCCAAAAGGTCTTCATGTGGCACTATATAGAATTGTTTCAATATGAAGAAAGAGAACATAAAACAGAATGTATACTCATTCTGTAGTACTCAGTGCATTAATTCAGTGCAGAATTGTACTCAGTGCAGAATTGTAAGAAATTGGATCATTAATACATAAATCACAAAATTAGTATCAGAAGTTCTTCCTTGTGTCAGAGGGAGAAGCCTCACCTGTTTTTAATGATGTTTTTTCAAGAGATTGCAGTATTCTCTTCCTCTTTATAATAGAATCATTCCCCACTTTACAATAATGGAAATATCCTCAGTTTTGCCTTTTATTTTTAGAAACATTCCAGTTTCTTGATCTTTCCGTATGTCTTGGTTTAGGAAAGACAATGTCTTGAAACTTTTATTCTAAGATTCCTATTTAATGAAATGTTATTCTCTAGACCCAAAAGATAATTTTCAATTAGGTAAAGTAGGAAATGAACTTTTATTTTACAATCGTGAGAGTAAAGCAAGTTATAAATTCTTGAAACCTGGATGAGAGAAGGCCTCTGAGGGGTCAGTACAAGAGTCTGTATCATAAAATATACTCTATCGGTCACTTTTACAATAGCCTGGTATAACATTGTAGTTTCAGAAAGACTTATCCATTGAGAAGACTTGAGGTGGAAGGGAGATAGGCAGACAGTAGTACTCAAATTCTGCAAATTAGGATTTTCCTTTCCATAGTGGAGTCAAGGTGTATCACTCTTATTTCCACCAGTCCGAAAGGAATCCAAAGAGGACTCATTGATAGGAGCTTCTGATGGGGAGGGGTGAGAACCAGAAGCATCTGGAGACAGGCCATGCAAGAATGGAGTGACCCACACGAAATGCAAGAGTTTGGCTGCCAGAACTGGGTGTGAAATTGTTCTGACATATTGACATCTTTTACAATGAAGCAGAAGAATCACTAAATGCACAAATTAGGAGCAAATGTGGTTAATATGCCTATGTTAATGTGGATTATTTTCTGGACTGTTGAAAACTATTTTTTCACTTCCTCTTACAGCACATTTTTATTTAATTGAAAGATAAAAGGTGACATAATATTCAATTACCTAAAAGTTGTAGAAAATTTGAAGTAGAAACAAACCCACTTAAGAGGTCAACAAACCTGGTGAAAATGCCATTAAGAATGAGCACCGTTCATCCAGATTTGTCTTTTTTTTTTTTTTTTTTTAAGAGAAATAAATGAAGTAAAGGCCTTATTTCATCATGAACATAGCTGTTTATAGAGGAAAGTAATTTAGCAAAAATGTAAGGGAGAAAGGTATAGAAAGACTTGGGGAGAAAGGTATCGAAAGAGTCAACACCTATAAACTGATTCCAAATTCAAACATTAAATAAATAAAGACTATTCTTTAAAATACTGAGTATATTTTTCTACTCCAGAAACTTCCTACAAGTTATTAAATTTAGGAGATAAATTATTGAAGTAAGATTTGATCAGAATGCAAAGTTCTTTCTTCACTTAATTTCCATTAATGTGTGATGCTGTTCTATAGTGGGAGATTGATTGGCACACTTTGTAATCTCAACTGGCTGTGTTTAAAATGAAAGCTATATTTATAGTTTTTATTTTGGCAAATCACTACAGAGAACAAAGAAAGACTAATTGTACTCTCACACATTTTTAATTCTGGAGAAATTCCACTTGCTTGCTTCAAGTTTCTCTTCATCCATACCAAAGAATATACTTTGAACTTGAGTTGCATGACATCAGTTTTCTTTTCCAGTATTTCCAGATGCTTATAATTTTTTATTTAACACCTCTAGCTGGATCTGCTTGCATACTCAGATTCCTGTCCAAGGCATACATTTGCATCTCCTTTCCATCAAAACCACAGTTCAGCTAAGAGGTAGATGAACTTGTGCACGTATGGGCTTAGGCTGAAATGAAAACAGAATATGGCTGCAAACTTCCCAATCCCATAGCTCAAATGTTATCTCTATAACCTCTTATAGTCTTTGTAAAATAGAAAAATCTTCTTGGGCTTTCATTGCATGAATAATAGATCAAAGGTTTGGGACACAAACACATCACAAAAATATTGCCATTTTAATTATCAGTATTTCTTTTACTTATTTTTATGGGTAGATTAGAATTCAAAAATTTGTATTATTCTACTAGAATAACTAGAATTTCCCATACTGAGTATTAGGATACCATAAGAAAGAGTATCTAACCTCTGTTTTTGTTCATGTTAATGGTTTGTTACTGGAGTGATGTATTTCACAAGAGGAGAAAAACAACATGATCTGATCGTGCTCATTCCTCCTTTTGTTGTCTTCACTTGTTAGAGGAGAGGTCTGAGGTGGTCAGAGCTTTTATGGCCTCAGGTAATATATGTGCATTTTGCTTGTATTATACTGATTATTGCTTATGTTGTACTGACTCAGCTCTCTGGATCTTCTCAGGCATTTGGAGAGATTCTCATTCAGATTAGACACACACTTCTTTGAAATCTACAGGTTTCAAGTTGAGAACTGAAATCTTGGTTAGGATAATTGTGACTGGAAGATGGGAAGCTATGTGTTCAACTGTATTCAAGGTCATTTTCTTTAAAAATGTGTGAAAGGAAACTGCAGCAACAAAGCATGAAAAGCTGTAAAAACTTAAAAATTTAACTGAGTGCCTTCTTTCTCACATTTCAGAAAACATGCCTATGCTCTTCCTTGTAGTGTCTTCCCCTATTGGTGTGTTTAGTAAAAGCATTTTAAAGCTTTGAAATAATGACATGACCTACTGAATTCTGTGCTCAGTTCTTCACTTAAATAAAAACCTGTGTATTCTCAGGCTTCTGGATGCATATAATTAAATCAATACTTGAAAGCCAATAGGTTCCTGTATGCTTTCAATTAAATTTAGTGCATGAAAATAGCTTTTTTCTGGCCAATGCTCACATATGCTCTTAACGCAGCATCAGTAATCTTCTTATATGTGTATGTATAAATAAGGAGTGACTCTAATAGTCTTAAAGGCCATGTACTGAAGAAACACCAGAATGAGACTAGAATCAGGGTTCAAAACTCTTTTGTGACCACAACCTAGTCAATAATGAATTTACATTAGTTTTGGACATGTTAAAGTCAGGAAAGAGTATCAGACTTTAATTTATTTTAGCAGATGCATGTGGGTTAGTCACAGGGTCCAGAAATCAAAGTAATGTACACCTGGGAGCTCTGCTACCAAATGAGCTCATCTAAGTGAGGGATGCAAATAGAGCAAACCTGGCGAACAACTTGTCAGTGTGCAGGCTACAGCCCTGGAGCCTGTTCTTCACAAGGGCCCAAATACCTTTCTTCAACCCAGATTTTTATGAAAGCATATTCTGTATGCAATAAGCAGAGTTAGCCTTGGTATTGATTAAAAAATAGTTTATAAAAGCCAGGAGCCATTCAATTTTAGCCTCTTGAAAATGACTCAAGATTTTGTCCACAGGAATTGGATTTAATGATCTTGATAGCTACTGACACATCAGTCTTTTCAGAATCCTTTCTGTCTGTATAATTAAATTGAAAGTTGGCACCAGGGAGTCTCAGGTTCTGTCAGGTAGTATATGTTTTTCCTGGCCTAGAATGGAAAGACTGTACAGGCAAAGAAGTATTATTCTGCTTCAGTAGATTGGAGGAAAAGAAAGAGAGATTGGTAGGAAGCTTTTTGTACATAGGTCAATTCAGTGTTCAGTTCATTATGCTACTGTTATTTAGGGTTCCTGTCTGAGGACTGCTTTCTCTGATAGTTTCTCTTTATTTGCATGCATTTGTTTTAAACAACATGCTATGTTTTTTATGTAAATTGAGATCAAAGAAGAAAGTCTGCCTTTTTGTTCTGCAGTGAAATTCCCTCCATTTTCCTCTCTTTGTAGCTGTTGGCAGGTCTAATTTGTCAACTGTGTGACCATACACCATTTACAGTCCAGCTGCCATGTAGATTTATAACAAGGTTGGCACATCAGAAGACACACAGATTTTTGCTCCTAGAATACTATTTCTCCTTCCTAATTTGTCTGTTTTCTTTAATCGTTACTTCTCCATTCCATGCATACAAATATATAGCTATATGATAAAAAAAAAAATTGTTTAAAAATGTAATAACTGCATGGAGAGATGTTAATAAAATAATGCTTCCAAATGTCTTCACAATAGAGACAAAGAAAACTGAGTGATGACAATGCAGTTGCTTTTTAAATAATCTTAATGCAAATTTTCACTGAAGGGGAAGAATGTTTTTAACTCTGATAGAAGAAAATAATTTTTTTTTATGATTTATACAAAGTCTGAGGAAAAGTACTTTCCAAAGAGATAGACTAATAGAGATGGTGGATAATAATAGAACTACATTTTTAAGCATTCTTTGCTGTCAAAAAGTTGAAAAGATTGAAGAGAAGAAAATTCATCTATATTTCGGGAAAACAAACTTCATAGCTTCCCTCCAGATTTACAGTCAGGTCATTTCAGGATGGCTACTGAAGCATGGAAATCAAGTCACTAAATATTTATATGATGTTAAGAAGCAATAATTGCAAATAAACATCACATAGATATTTGTGATGACAAACCTTATATCCCTAGAATTTGACTTGTACGCTGTTTTCTGAGAATTCACCATGCAACAATTTTCTCTTTTGAACATAAAAAATGCATACAGAAAATTCTAAGTCATCTGGGAAAACAGTAAAACCTGTCTGTACTTTTTTAAGCAGAACACAATTTCTAAAATTATGTCTATTATGATGCATACATGTGCCATCTGCAGTGCCTGTTCACTTATTAATTCAGTTTCTTTTTAATCCTACAGTGCATTTTTATGTATTTTAACTGTATTAAAGACCTTGACCATTGACAACAAAGTGGGGCCTGTGATGGCAAAGGCAGAGCAGTCATTCTGTTCCCTCACAGAGGAGTTAGTGTGACATGATAAAGGAGGTCATGAATAGCAACAGAAGTTCTAACTCCTCTTGGGAAAATTGTTCCCTCTACTCATGCTTTTGAGAGTTTTTAGCCAACTGAAGAACGACTGGAATTTACTGCCTTTCTGTGCCGTAGCTCTGCTTGATCTTCGATTAGAAAAGTCTGGTGGGACCTTCCAAACTCTGGTAGATCTTGAGGGTGACACCACACAGAGTGCTAGTCTAGAAATGTGCATCTCCTTAAGCATTTCTAAGTTAGTATTGCTAGAAATTAAAATATGTAGTATTTTATGGGCAGGGGAGAAAGGGTAAAAATTCTTCTCTATTAGAACGACTAAAATGAGACGTGTTGGAAATTGCGCCTCCTAAAATTGATAAAACATCATGATTGTTCTTGCTGTTATTTCTTTTACAGTTTATTTCTAGATTTAAATAGTAATTCAGATAGAAACTCTTATGTCAGACAGGTAATTATTTCTGCTTCCCTGGGGTTGGTCTCAACTACTGCATCTAGTCACTTGTTCAACAACCGCTGCTGTTTTGGGCTTCACACTGAGAATTTGCTCTGGTGTGATAAAGAAAAAACCCACACATTCTCTTTTCAGTGCTCTCCTATTTTTTTCCCCTTTACAGCAGTCTGAATCTCTTCTTGGCTTTCATTAAACAGGTCCTTGTTAAACTAAGTAAATAACAATATTTCTTGATTTGTGGTTACTAGATCATCCCTCTGGGATCCCATCAAGAACTTACATGTATTGAAAGGTCTGAAAAAATGCTCTAATTTTATATGAGCAAGATTATTTAATTTTTATAAATATGTAGAATGTTATTGATATTAAACACAATCTGAAGACTCTGTTGTATAGTAAAGATTTCTAGAATAGCCCTGTTGTAGAATGATACACTGTAAAAAATTTCAAGGCAGGCAGTTCACAGTATCTGCTCAAGACAAACGCAGTTAAAACATTAAAGATCTCAAGAGACAAGCCAAACAACTCTCTGCTTTACGATGCTGTAGCATATGAAGTTTTATTTAAAAGGGGTTTGTGATTTGAGTCATACCATTATAATATATGTAATTGTTTTAATTACAGAAGTCTAAAATATACTGAATATTCACTGAGTTTCATTATTTCCTTTGCCCTTTTGAAAGAATTCTCAGTAAAAAGAGCCTCGCTTTTTTTTTTGTTGCATTGGGAGGCATTTTCATTTTGCCAGAAAGAAGTTCTGTTTATCATCTATTAATATTTAGGTGTTCCATTGTCAGTTTATTCCATTATGAATATCTCCAATCCATAATTCTTCCCATGACAAAGGGAAGAATAAATTCTGGAAAACATCTAATTCCCATGTAAAAGCCATTTGGGGGGTGAATAAGGGGGGAAATTAGTTTGTGCAGTTACTAATAATGAACGAGAGAGCTGTCCAGAAGAGGAAGAGACTCCTGCTCCTGTCAGATTTGGTCTAAAAAGACCTTTGGAGGTCTGGACATACTGGACAAAAAGAAAAGCCATTTCTCAAGGTGCAATGGATGCTTACCTTTTTATTTGTCTGCAGTAGAGAGATGTGTTAAAGAGAGTGTAGACTTCTTGTTATTTGGAATCTTTGTTCATGTCCCTTGGAGGTTCACACTCTTGTCAGATCATTGCCCTCCTCCCCAGCACAAAAACTTTTAATAGGGGACTGAGTGACCATCTGTAAAGCAGGTCAAATGTTTTATTCTAGCTGGGAGGAATTTAGTGTTGTTGTGGTTTTGTGATCTGAGATTCAATGCATTGGCATTGTTGATGGATCTAACAAATTGATGTGAACAAACAGAAAATAAAAAGGTAAAAAAGATAATTAATAAAACAGAATATATGCTGCCTACTTGCTAACCAGAGGTAGAAATATAAACACTGATATTATAAATCTAAAATGTATATTTATCCCTCAATATACTTATTAGTAATTTTTCCCATATATTGCCTACAGTGTTACTGTGTGTGTGAGTTTGTATAAACATACAAGTGTGCATGTATGTATATGCATAAATTTTTATCTCTCTAAACTTAGCGTTTTACAACTATTTGAATCAATGTGAAGTGTAATGATCCCAGTGTTCTTCAAATTTACTTAGACTGATTGTAATGCCACTGATGCACTTATTGAACCTAGCTATGACTGTAATTAGCACAATCCTTTCTCAAAAAAGGCTTTAATTTTACAAAATTTCTGTACTTCATTCTGGATAGTAGCTCAGGTAATGAACAGCTCCTGAGCGATGGAACAGTTGTCAGAACAAATAAAACATTCATTGTTTGGAGAGTGGAGGGTTTTTTTGTTATGTTACGGCTTTTTAGAGCAAGGGATTTTTCTGTTTGTTTTTGTTACAAGTGAGAAACCTTGGTTATGGAAGTAGTGAAACAGCAGTAACAGAAAATTTATCGTGTAAGGTAAGGTGCCTTATGCAGTTATTAGTATTTGTTATTTCCTAAAACAGTGTGATTTTGAAGGAAAAATGAATTTTAATTGGTACCTGAGTGCTTTGAAAAGAGAATCTTCAACACTTGTTCATGACACTTGAGCTGTTTTTTTCACAAATGAAAGCTGTGAAAGAAAATTGTATGCCCTGTGTTCTGGAAGACCATCCCTCTTGTATTTGAAGATGTTTTAGTTAAGATTGGTGTTGTGTCTTACTGAGCTTACTCATCTTTGTTCCTCTTGTAACACGTGGTCTATTGAAATGTCTGAAGATTAAAGAACTACATTGAGGAAGCAGTGCAAATAATTTTGTGTTGACTGAGGTCAGGAGTTTAATGAATTATTTCAATTATTTGTGCGCCAGCTAAAGCCTTTCTGTTTTAAAAGATTTAAAAACAAAGATGATCTTCCAAGGCTGTAGTAGTAAACACTTCTTAAACACAGAGGAGATTTGCATAAATTGTGTGGAAGCTGAGTCAGGTAGAGGTGAAGCTGCTACAATTCCACGTCCCCAGATCTGGCTACTAACGAACATAACTACACATTTGGGTGTTCTCTACCCAAATGCACATTTGATCTTCTCATTAGAAACTGATTTATTTTCTTTAACTGTTTTGAATGCAGATTTCTGTGGTTGAATTGAATATGTTCATTCCCCATGCCAAAGACAAATACAAACCCTAAATATATAAGTGTTTTCCCTAAGTATTTAGGTATCTGTTGAGTTTATAAATCAACTAAGTAGTGGGACTATTAAGGTGGTACTGGAAGAATATGAGCTGCAGGTTTCTGGAGGAAGAGCCTGAGGATCAAGGATGGCTGTTCTGACACTGAAAGGACCTCATACTTATTCTGAATGCAATACTGATAGATTTTTGTTGTTGATGTTGAAAACTCTCAAAAAACAGTATTACAATGTCTCTATAAGGACAAAAGCAACGGTGATCTTTCCTCATGTCTCATCTTGCTGGTGAGAGCACAACAGAGGACAAATTCTTCTTCTTCCCTTTGAAATCATGCAGTTCACAAGCAAGGTTTGAGGAAGTAATATATGTCTAGAACGTTCTGTAATTTTCTAAACATGAAGAATTTTTTAATTGCTAGTAAGAACAGTATTGGAACAGTTTTCCCAGCTTAAAAGGCAAGCTTCCACCTTTTGTCCCTTTGGGAAACATAAACCCAAATAATTTCATTAAATTATGTATATCATAATTTTTAAATGTACAATTCAATTAAAGAATATATAAATATTAATTTATAAATAAACATCTTCCTGACAGTGTGTATAAAATAAAACTTCTTATTTATCACCCATAAACTCATAAGGTGACAATTAAACGGACTGGAAAAAAAACCTGGATGATTCTTTAATAGCTAGTTTTCTAAAGGTATTGTTAACCTGGAAATAGAAAATAACATTGCTAAAATCAAATAGTACCTAACCAGGGGAAGGGGGAGAAAAGACCATGTTTGGAATCTGGTCACAGAAAATACAGCTTAAAGCTCAGGCCTAAACTATGTGAAAAAGATTTGAAACCAGCTTAACTGCAGATGTTTAGTGACTATTTCATCTATAAAACAAAAGATGAACAAAACCATAGATGTTTTCTTCAAATTCTCCTTTATACAATTTGGTATTTATCTCCAGTTTTAGAACTTTTCTACACCTGATCATAATAATTTTAGTACATAATTTAAGATCATAAAATGACATTTTATTTAGTAGGTCAACATAAACAGAGGAGGAATAGAGAAGGCAATTAAGTTTTAATTCATTCAATATGTAGGATTTTTGAAATGCAACTTGATGGAAAAAATTTGCTCAATTTTTTTGTCTGCATGCTCCAGTGATTTCTCGGACCAGAAATAAACCACTATGCAGAATTGCTCTATATTTTAAAATGCCATATTTTTCTCTTGTGTTTGTGGTTTGGGAATCCATTAGAATAGAGTGCATATTAGCTATAGCAGCTGCCTTCAAATATGGCAGGGGAAAGGAAATAAAAATCACAGCTCTTTCCAAACAGAAAATTAGCATAATTATAAGACACTCATGCCAGTGAGCTCCAGATGAAGCTCAGGTATGTGAACATGAGTATAAACAGTAAGAGGATGCTCTGTATTGACTGGGGCCTGGTAGGATTTTATTAGCAGGCAAAGTGATCAGTGGGAAAATATTTTTAGTTTCCACTGGAGCAGGTGGTGGGCTGGAGCACCAAGAGGTGGGTGGTGGCTGCTCTTCTTCCTCCTCCATCAGCCTCCTGATAGCAGTCCCCAAACCTTCCCCACCATTTCCGGTCCCTTATTGCACACCTGTGTGTTCAAAGAACACTGGAACCCCTGACATTGCACTTGATAGTTGATGCAAAAAAACCCCCCAAAAACCCAAACCAACAAAAGCAGTCAACATTTTTAAAAATAATTGTTGCAAGCATTTTATAGACTTTAAAAATATATGTCCAACATTTGCAGTTTGTCTTCTTTCTTGGATGTATTGTAGCTCAGCATAAACACAGTTTAGGATGCCAGATAAAACTTCTGTTTCAGAGGAAAGCTACAAACGACTGGAAGGGTTATAGCTGAGCAAGAAGGTAAAGGAGAATAGATGAATGGAGAGGAAAAGCTGAGTTTTATAAAATGGTTGTTTTATCATTCTTACACTTAATAATGCACTTAGTTTTTGTTACTATCTCTGCTCCTTTCTGTTTTGTTAGTGGCCTAAAATTTGATGTGTCGTTGTATTTAAAATAATAATGCCGCCTGGCTGTCCTGGCTGTCCTCGTCCAGGGTGAGAGCCTCCAGGCCACCAAAGCCTACTGCGGGTCTGACTCCCGCCGAGGTGGGGCTGCCCCGACGAGTGATCAACGAGGTGCTGACGGAAAAAGGCGAGAAGAGGCAAAGGGTTGCGGGAGTGGGGTCTCCCCCGAACTCTCCTTTATTGGGGGTAAGGGCAAGGGGATTTGAGAGGGAGAGTCGTGGAGGAGAACACCAGGGAAATGTCCCTGTGCAGCCAGTTTTAAGGGGAAGACAACCAATAGGGTTGACAAGGGGAGGGTACAAGGGTCAGGGGTCCAACCAAAACATACAAGGGAGGGGTACTATAACTCATAACCAATAAAGCTTTAAACATAACAGAACCTTCTGGAAGAGGGGTTTGGTCCAAGACCCTGGGCACACCTCTCGTCTAGAACAGGGGTGGATCTGTGACCCTGGTTCCATCCCCCGAGTCCTCCCCTAAGGAGGAGCCTGCCTCAGAGGAGGTGGAGCTGGAACGAGAGGCAGCTGCAATCAGGGATGGACCTCCCACAATGGGTGTTACCTCAGTTCTTCTAAAGATGAGTGATTCAAAAGGAATATTAAATTTCTGTAACAAAAAAAATGTGCTCAAAATTAAGGTCATAGTTATTTTTACAGGCAGCTCGCATTTGTTTTAATATGGCAGGATACTTTTTTTCTGATATGTGCTTATATGACTAGAAAGAAAAATGAAACAATTATGTTACCTATGGTGCTGAGAAGTTCAAATGAAAATTGGAAATATATACAGTCCTTAATAAAACTCACAAAAGGTGGGAGGGGAAGACACATACAAGGTTTCCAGCACTATAAAAATAAAGAGGGATGCATATACCAAATGACACTGAGAGAGAAAGTAAAGGAAAATATGTACTGGGCATGGTCTGGATGGCAGCTTTCAAGCTAATTTTTTTCCTCACATGAGCTGTTCCTGTTCCCAAACCTAAGGGGAAAACGTAATACCATGTGCTGTACCTCCCTTAGTAGTGTTTGCCTTTCAGATAGCTAAACTGAATTTTTCTCATCATAGATTTTCTTTGTTACTTTAATAAGTATGTTATGCATACCACTGTAGCAGTTATTGCTAAAACACATTAACTGAAAAAGTATTTAGGACAGAGATTGTAAATGAAAGAGAGAGCATTGTAGGAGATATGAAATGCGTTTGTATCCAGTCACATCATCCAATCCTAAGAATTTTGTGTGGAAGCTAAGTAGAAATTCATGCTGTGTAAAAAGATAGAGGCTTTCAGAACTGTTCATGTGAATATGGACACTAGAAATTGTTGTGAAAAAAGAAATATGACAAAGTTCATTTGATTAACTTGCTTGTTTTTCCCTCTAAAATGTCATGTGAGGATATATGATCACATGAGATAGCATCCAAAGGCTGAGGTAGAAAGCTATCTACTGCAACAATTTAACTATGAGTTTGTAGGGCTTCTGTTGCCAAGGGATCCAAAAACCTCAAAAATCTCAATTACTTCATCCTTATGGCTGCTAAAGTGAAGGCTTTATTGTATCTTGGTTCTTATCTGTAAAGAGGAATCTTAAACTTCCTTCAACCTTCCTGAAGAAGTTTAACCATCCCAGAGTATGGGATAAGACTTCAAAATGAGAATGTTTTCAGAGCTTTATTTCTAGGAGCTATTAAAAATAAAACCTAAAGCTCAGGAGAGGAAGCATGTCATGATAAAAGAACAGAGGGCTGACATTTAGTGTGATTGTAGGTCTTTCTCTTTAGGAGGTTAGTCATTTTACTATTAGGCTTAGTATACCTACACAGGTTAAATGCTGAGTCCAAATATATGAAACACAAACATCTTCTTGTTTGACACTTTTGTCATGTAAAGTTAGTAGTTAAAATGCCAGGTAAAAGTCACAAGTCTGCACAGTTCGTGAGAGTTCCACTAATTTCTTATAGATTTTACAAATAGCATAAACTCGTTCCCGACTCTCATTTTTCAAGGAACATGATATTCATATGATAAAGTTATATCTCTGTCTGGAACTTCTTATTGCATTAAGAAGACATGGGAGTTTTATATATAAGGAATTTGTCAACAGGAGTGCTAATTACTAAAACAAACTGATGTGGCATTCTGGATGTTAGTAAAGTCCTGAGGATATTTTTTTTCTGTACCATGATCCTCCTAAAAAATAAAGAGATTATGCTAATTTAAAAAAAAATATTTTAGTGGACTCTTCTAAAGCAATTTTTCATCTTTCCTTCTATTTTTGCTTCTGCAAAAATATCCCTCTAAAATCATTAGTTCCCCTCAGAGCACATAGTATGCAGCTACACAGCATATTCAGTAGGAATTTGTTCACAATTGGAGAAGTCTTATAAATTTGGAACTTGCTGTAGGTGGGTAGATTTTGTAAGACATTAGGTACACTCAGTGTCGTGTTCTAACTCAAAATGACATGAAAAATTTATTTAAAGCTCAAGAACTTGTCTAAGTTCTGTGACTTAAAACTGTCACCACTGTAAGTCTTAATTAAAACATGCTGATACTTTACTTGTTCATACTGCAAACCCTCAGCCCATAGAATCATAGAACATCCTGAGCTGAAAGGGAACCTCAAGGATCACTGAGTCCCCCTCCTGGCCCTGTACAGGACAGCCCCAAAAATAGCACCATGAACTGAAAGTGTTTTCCCAGAATTTCTTGGACTCTGTCAAGCTTGGTGCCATGATCACTCCCCTGGTGAGCCTGATCCAGTGCCCAGCCACCCTCTGTCTGATTTTTTAGCCTTAGCTCAGAAAATTAATAAAACATTCTAGTTTTAACCTAAATTTTGTCAATGAATGGTTAAGAAACCTTGCTATTGTTTCCTGCAGAGCTCTGCTGAGTGTGGTGTTTGTAGGAATGCCTTTCAGCTTCGTGAACCTGATAAATGTGGCAGGCTGTAGATGTGACTGCTCCTTAGCACTACAGTTCTAGAGAAAAAGTCTTTTTAGAGGCTTGACTGCTGTATTTCTTCAGCTGGGAATGGAGTTGATGAAAGCTGTGGTTGTCACAGAAATTTCTTAATGGGACTAGAATTGTGTGCGTCCCTTCACTTCGCTTCCCGGCTCTCTCTCTCCACAGTTGGGTCGAAGGTTCTCAGTAGGCTAAGAAGATAGCAGGAGAGGAAGACAGAGAGAGACAGCAGAAATTATTATTTAATGAGTATAAGCTTCATAGTCTTCTCCAGGTATTAACAGGTGAGTAACACACAAGGTACACCTGAGGTTTATAAGTGATAGAATTTGAAAGAAAAACATAAATCAGAAAATTCTGAGTTATCACAGGAAAAGAAAAAAAAAAAAAAGAAGGCTAAAGGACTTCTTTTCAGTCATTTTGTGCAGGGATATTTTGAATTATATCTTTCAGTCCTGTGGTCTCAAATTTTATTAGGTCCTCAGAAGAAGCTAATAATTTTCAATACAAGCTGTACTATTTTTTAGCTCCTAAGACAGCATTTCCTGCTCATAAGTGACTCTCATCCAAAAGTGTTTCCTAATTCAGTATTTTTGGGTTTGCATATTTGCTGCATATCATTGACTTTCAGCTCAAAGCTGTTTGAATTAGCACTTGATATGATGAAGTTTTTAAACTGTTTTCCATGCGGAGAAACCAAGACAATGTCCTGCTGTGTTCTGACTTGTTTTGCAATGCAGTTCATTGTACTGACCTAAAATGACTGGTATCATGTTTATTGACTGGCTATAGATGCAGACAAACATATTTTGTTCAAAGTCACTTGTGTTCGCTTCCGAGAGTTTCGCTTTTGCTCTGGGTTTTCTCTTAGGGAAGGGGAGCAGGATTCAAAATGAATTGTGGGATTGCTCCTTTTGCATGGAAAACTGCAAAATGTTGTGACAGAAATAGATTAAAAAGCCAAATTAACTGCTCTGTTTCAAATGCAGAACATTTGTCTTTAAATTATGTTCCCACTTTTCTTGTTGCTGTCAGTAATCCTGCACAGTTTAAACTAAGGTCAGAGTTTTGCTTTACCATTCATAAAACATGAGAGGTTCCAGCTGTCTTTCACATCAGCAAATTGGCTATGCAGGGCCATCAGAAATCAACAGGAAAAAAAAGTAAAACTTGCTTAGTCATTAATCTGAGTGGATAAATGATGATTCTATATTTGTCAGGCTCATTCAAGGGAACAATGTCAAATGTCAATAGACACATTTTAGAAGTTGAATCACTACTTTACAACTTGTTTAACTTTTAAAGCAAATTGTATACCATTTTAAGGACTTCAGCTGGTTCAAGGGCTTGTCTGAGTTAAAGCAGCTTAATTGAGTTTCACCATGTTAAACTAAGCTGATATGCAGTGCAGGACCTAATTAAGAATGTCCTACATAAGCAGTATCAGATCTTCTCCTTGTATAGTGTCTATCACATCTCCTTTCTTTGGGAAAGAAATAAAATGTTATTATTAGTTGCCACTTAATCAACTCTATAGATCTAACTCAGCTCAGGGATGCTCCGAAGAATTTTTTAGCTTATGAATCACCCAGTTCCTGTTAGCATTGTTAAAAGTTCTTTATTTGCATGTTGTCCCCGCGTGGTGCTGCTGAAAGGTTTTTCTAAGGTTCCACAGGTGTAGAGGGCACTGTTCAACATCAACAGGCTGTGCATTTGTGGCTAAAGATCAGGTTAATCATAGGAAGAGTCAGAGTAAACTTATTTTCCTTCTATTTAATGTTGATGGAACTTGAGATGTAAATAATTTGACCTGTGTATCAAACCTTTTCTGTAATTTATAGTAACAGAAATTAAAAAAGACTCAAGTTTGGAATTCCCAGGAGCAGAAAAATAACAGATAAACTACTTTAAATACTCAAGAACTCATTTAATTTAAATCAAAACAGATTGCCTAAAACCCTAAACTGAAACAATGTTAGCTAAAGGGCTTTCATAAAAGGATTAATTCCATGAGAATTAACTAGCTTGAGCCTAGGTGTTAAGCTCCTAAAACTTCATGAACTATTAGGGTGGGCTTAAATACCTGAATTCATCAGTAATACCTTAGTTAAATACCAGCTCACTGATGAAGTGCCTTAAAAACACTTCAAAAAGAGAAGTATTTTCTCTTTAATTTTTGTCATAATTAGGTCAGCTTAATTAGAAGAAAATTCTCTGAGAAATTAGAAATTTGCGTGATTTTCATGGGCTGTCAAATTGAAAGTTGTATCTTTTGAAATTTTGGGTTAAGAAAGTCTTTGAAAGTATAAAATGCAGAAACGTGGTAGGTAAGAACATGAAAAAGAGACTGCTAGATAAGACTGAGGAGACGTGTAAGATGAGAAAGTCAGATACTCAAGGCTATATTTGTAAGATATCTTTCAGTGGTTTTCTAGGGTTATGGAGACTGGGAAGAGAAAGATCTTTTAAGCAAAAGTTTGGCACTGCAAGCATCAAATAAGAAGATGAAAAATCCTGCAAAGTTATTATAGATAAGGAAAACGGAAGGAGGAACAGTGTGTTGGAAGTAGACAAGTATTCCCAAGAAAACGTAAAAAAGGATATGAAACTTGTAAAACTATACTTTATTACATTGTAGAAAAAATGATCAGTCAAAACAAAAAACCAACCAACCAACCCTCAAATTTGCCTGAAACTGAGTAGAACGGAGTTTTGCCTTTTATTAGGAAAAGGTTTTTCACCCAGAGGGCGCCTAGGTGCTGAAATGGGCTCCCCAGGGAAGCAGTCACAGCACCAAGTCAGAGCTCAAGAAGTTTTTGGGTGCTCCTAGGCACATACTAAGACTCTTGGGGTTGTCTTGTGCAAAAACAGAGGATGGAGTTGGTGATCCTTGTGGGTTCCTTCCAGCTCAGGACATTCTCTGATGCTGTGGTTCTATGTCATGCACTAACTTTAGCAGTTGTCATAATCTTTGCTGCAATGCCAAGAGCTGTGAATTCCAAATATCTAATATGAATTCTGGAGCATTTATGAAAAGTAAATCTTCATCAGTCTATAAATATTAATTTAATTGAATGAGGTCTTGTAATATTTTTACATAAACTGTCCACATAAATTCACCAAAATACTCAAACCAGAGAGTTCAGTACTGTCAAATACCATTCTTTTAAAGATTTGTGTTAACTTCTATGTTCAACAAATTATTATCAAGCTCATTTATGCCATCAAGTTTGAAGAAGAAAGGCTCCATAAATCATCATAGAAGGGTGAAACTTATTTGTATACACATGCAGCATTCTTTTTGCATTTTCTTGGATTCTCTTCATTAATTTATATATTTCTTCTACTTGAATATGTGTTTGTGTATATAAATTTCAGAGGTGTAACGTGTTTGGTAGTGGAATTATGAAACACTGCTTCTCTGTTGTACAATATAGGTTGTGATCTCACAAACTGGAGTAAAATTGATGGGCCAATGAGAGATCCATTTGGAAAGAGACAGAGGGGGGAAAATGTGGAGGAATTTTCTTGTTCTCTGTATTAATAACCATTGAAAGAAAGGATATCAACTGACCAACTCCCGCTCATGATTATCAAACTTGGC
This sequence comes from Acanthiza pusilla, assembly GCA_036630365.1. Lineage (NCBI taxonomy): Eukaryota > Metazoa > Chordata > Aves > Passeriformes > Acanthizidae > Acanthiza > Acanthiza pusilla. Next base: position 24,112,866 of record JAXCHO010000098.1, read on the forward strand.
TGCACCTTTAGTTATGCAAACAAGCGAAATCATAGCATCACCATTTATTTATGATTCTCACAAAAGAACTGAAATAGTGGAAACTTGGCAAAATCAATACATAGAGGCAAGGTAGCTTATTTATATCAAGTCACTCTACTACACCATCTGTGTTTTTTGACACTTATGAAAACTATTGCTGTAGTCAAGCTTGGTGACAAAAAATAGTCTTCATGGAAAAATGACGGTAAAGCCAATGTCTCTGACTTCTGTGAAATAATTCCATAGCAACTTTGGCTTAACTGTAAGCCCACTATCTCATGTTTAATTTTAGTTCCATTCTTATAGGTAAGAATGATCTGAGGTGAAAGAAATGTGGTGAAATTAAGATTTTGGGTGTAAGTAGCTTTCAAGGACCACAATTAAAGCATGAAGAAAAACCAACCCAATAAAAAGATACTGTAATTTAAGTGTAGATGAAAATTAGTTCATTTTGACTTATTGAAAATTCATCTAATTGTTTTTATAACTACCATTTAAATTTAAAAAATGACTAGAGAAAACAAGCAAAATACTATCTCATTTCAAGCTGTGAGACAGAAAATATTTCAGTGTTATTTTTTGACAACTTAAGCATATTTGATTTATAAAAACTAACTTAGGTTGATTAGAATTTTTCCATTCATGATTATCATCATAATTTGATATGAAATCATTACATGTATGAAAATTAAATTGGGTATTGTATATTTATCCTGTTGACTTCAATTTATTCTGCAGACACTAATCACTAGAAGCAGTAATAGAAAAATAAAAGGTTTAAGTTTAAGGATTTTAATCCAGTATATTACATGTTTTCTGTCACTGTTTGAAATTCCAAAGTAACTCAAGTTCCTGTATTTATATTTGTTAGCAAATGAAAGCTTAGTTTTGAAACTTCCAGATAAATTTTACTGTAACTTTTATCTTGAACACATTCTAATGTCTTTTTGGTGTATTCTTGGTTATTACACTTTGACTTCACTAGGGACAATAAACTAATATTTTTAGCAGTATTCCTTAGATCTGATTGCTAATTTAAATCTTGCCCAATTAAATAATGTTCTTGTTTGTTATAATAAAGTGTTCCTTGATTATTTTGATAGGAAAAGAAGATCTGGGTAACTTCAGGCTGGATCTTATCATTAAAACATTTTCTGCAGTATAGTATCCATTAAGTGGTCTGATTAAATCCAGTGGATCAGTTTCTATGCAGAAAACTTCTTCCCATTTCATGCTGGGAGAAATAATATAATCTTACACAATTATAAATATGTACTTGATTTAGCAAATAGTCATTTAGAGATAGATTTATCAAGTCTCTCAGCAGCTAAATGCTTCTATTTTGGCATATAAATTAGCAGTCTCATTTTCTGGAATGCTGGCAGCTGCCAATTTTCAATAGAAATCATTGCATAATTTAAAATAAAATTGAATATTTCCTTTACTGTTTATATCTCCAAACTGAAAGCATGACCAGTCATTAAATACCTGGTTCTGAAACCCACTCAAACTGAAATCAATTAGGAAATTTACACTGAATTCAGTTGGATGGGAACCTGTTTTTAACAATTTTTAGATTATTTTGTAAAAGATGTAGAGTCATCTTTCATTTACATCTCTGCTGTACAGCTGCAGTATGATTTTTGGATCTGGCTTTCACAGTCTAACTGGTCTGAGTAGCTAAAATGTATGATAGGCCCTCCTCCTGTATTAATGGGGGGATGAATATCACCCAGTGAGGGTTTAGAACATCAGTAAGAGGATAGTTAATAAGTTTTTGTGTCATCAAGCTATTTTTTATCCATATCAATGAGTTGACATGAGTAAATTAACAAACATGCGCATAATTCTGTTCACCTCTTTATAAATAATTTTAATCCTTTATCATGTAAGAAAGTTAATCTACTATCTGCACCTACAGAAATCTACCATGGCCATCTCCTTTTCATAACTCTTCATTATGATTGGCAGCTCCCTGAGCTCACTTTTACTCTTTGCAGGTAAATCCATTTGGGCAGCTAAAGGTGGGGTGCCAGCAATCTTCCCACCTGGGTTAATATATTTAAATTAGATACTAAAAGCCACAGTAAAAAAAAAAAATATATATATATATATAGTGGCTTGGCCTCTACCCTGATCAATGGAAATCTGTCAGAAAGGTTCTAGGGACATTTGAATAGCCAGAATTCAAATTCAAACTGCAAAACCTTTTTTTGCCAAACATGCACATGCATGTGAAAATGTACAGTAGGAAGCTCCTTTTCTCATTTAGCTCACCTCCTATTTGCACTTTCTTGTCAAAAATACCAGTAGGCCTCCTCTTGCATGTAAGAGTAAATATTTCATTTCATCCCATATTTTATTTATTTCTTTTGCTCATTCTGAAGAGAACTGTGTTATGACAAAGGTTTATTTTTCATGTTTTTTACAAGGATATAATTGAATAATCTTTGAGAGTAGTGTTGATCTTGGGGTTTGTGTATCTGGCTAGAATTAACAAGACAAGGACTTTCTCACAGACAACTGAAGGGATAAAGAACAACTTTTTTTCTAAAAGTGTATAAAGAGAATCTCTTAGATCTTTAAACTGAATTCTGTAGGAGGTACACTAGTTTTGACATGATGTCTAATAATGGATATTGGTCATTTTATGTCTCATTTATATAATTCTTGTTCGCTTGCCCTAAAATAACCTTTCTTACAAAAATAGGACTCAGGAATTTGTGTTTCAAAGCTAATTATCAAATTAAAAGAATGGTGCTTGTTTCAGCTTTAGATTTCTAAAGTAATAGTCCATGAAGTGCTTATGACACTTACTTAAAAAAACTATATTTTTTCAGTATCTGAAATTATTGACTATGAAAAACAGGTGAAACTGTGAGTTATATTAAGCTTCATGCATAACCACCTGCCAAGGCAGAACTTTCCTCCAGATTTTTCAAAAGAACAGGTACAAAGATTTGTTCAGCTATTTGTTTATGTGGACCATTTGTGTTTGTATAGCTTTGTTAATAAAGGTCCTGAGTGTGTAGCAGCTTTGATGTGCCCTAAGATGCTGAGAAGGCACAGTCCATTCTTCCTATATGTGAGGAGTGTTGTATTTGATGAAGCTTTTATTAAGAAAAAGGAAAAAAAAGAAAACCAGCAACCAAATAAAAGATTAAAAAATTAAAAACAAAACAAAACAAAAAAATCATAGTGCAAGAAGATTTTAGATTTCAGTAATAAATACCTTTTGTTACCACTAGGGGAAGATAATTTTTTTAATTGTCCGGTTTAGTGCATTGACATCTAGGTAATAATAATATGTTAATATTTTATGATGAGGGTAAATCAGCTAATTCAAAATAAAATATAAACTTCCTTTTCATGTGCAACACATGAAAAAGGTGTTTACTGTTTTTTTACTCAAATAATATAAAGCTCTATGGAAAACTACAGACAGTGCATGATCATTAGTTGTGACCCATAAACATTGATAAACATTTTTTAAGGGTTTGTTTATAATTTCACCAAAATATTTTTAATTAATTGAGCAGTAGCAATTTAAGTCATTATATTTTAACAGTTGAAGCATGAAATGTGTGAACTGTGTCTGCATTTGGGTTTCAGATCTTGATAGAAGCTGAAGTAAATACAATAGTCTCTCATTATGGTTTGTCTTGGTGTATTTATTCTCATTAGGTATTTATCACAAACCTCAGATATCCACAGATCAATCTGTGTTCTGTGGGAGTAATTTAGAAGAAATAATTGTAAACAATTAGGTTTAAGCAAGGAAGTATCAACCAAAATATTTCAGTTCACAGAGCCTAATATTACACTATAGGCTGTGTACTAGGCGGGTTTTAAAAAATTTTTACTTTATTATAAAACCCTTATTCTCACGAGAGAAGGAAAAGATCTATGTATACATAATATGTTGTGGCTATTGTTAAGGAAAGTAAAATGTTTCCCCCAATATTTTAAGAACCCTGACCCTAGAAGTCACAAATCCTACAAAGCAGAGATTCATTAAGTGATAACTGTAAGTGAAATGTTAACCTGCTTAAGATTCTGATGCAAACTAAACATTTGAAGGGGGGAGTGTTTTTAATAATAATAATGCATATTTTCAAATTAGTAACCTAAGAACTGTGATAGTGCCTGACTACTCCTTTACACCAGGAGTTTGTTCACAGTGTTTTCACAGCTGTCACAGAGGCAGAGTTTTTAACTGGTGTTTATGTATATCAGTAGTTACTCAGTGAAGCCCCATGAAGCATTATTGATCATATGGATTTGCTGAACATCTTGCTCCAATATTTGGTGAATGATATACTGAAGAAAGTGTCTGTATTAGATTAATGAGACAGCTGTGACAGGGAAAATTTAACATAGTAATTTTGAAAGTAGTCTATAGGACTTTTGAATACAATATATTAAAAATACTGTGTGATGGATGGTTAATCCAGTTTTTGAAGTGTTGCTTTTACCTTCTACTAGAGCTGTGTTTAGGAACAAGTTTCCGAATACTGGCTTTTGGATGAATAGGAATATAGATATAAGAATATAATTTCTGTTTTATTCTAGAGTCTTTATGAATTTAGATGCTCTTTTGTTCCAAGGTCTCTTATTCTGGAAAACTGGGAATATCTGTGACATACTAGGAAATTAATGCCAGCTACAATGTCGTACTTAGAGATGTTTATATAATAAAACAAAAAAGAAAAATCTTCTTAATATGTTAAAGTTTTGGTGAACTTAGACCTAATTTTACAATCAACTGACTCATCACTAATACATATTTCACGAGATAAGCAGACCTAATGGAAAATAGTATTTAGGAGAACATTGAAAATTTTAAATCATTTTTGTACTTAAAGATTTTATGTATCTTGAATATTTTCAGCAATTTTTGTTAAGATTTTTAAATATACTCTTTTACTGTATTATTCTTCAATGAGCTTCAGGTTTACTTCTGAAACACATTGTGCTCAACCTACATTTATATCTGCCTTCTAGATAAATGTCATCTCAGTATATTTTGGCAGTGGCAAAAAGCAAATGAAAAGATTTTTGAATGCAACTTTACATTGATATTTCTAGGCCTTAACATTTCCTCAGTAATGTAGGCAGGGAGGGGAGAAAATTTGTGTTTTCTGTTTTGGAAGGCTGTATTAGTGAAGTTTCCTGTAAACAATATTGAATTAGGTAAGCAAAGCCTCAATATCATCGAATCATAGAATCATAAAATATACTGAATCGGAATGGACCCATCAGGGTCATCAAGTCCAACTTCTGGTCCTGTGCAGGACACCCCAAAGGTCACACCATATGCCTGAGACATTTCTTGAGCTCTGCCAGGCTTGGTGCTGTGACCACTTCCCTGGAGAGCTGTTCCAGTGCCCAGCCACCCTCTGGGTGAAGAACCTTTTCAAAGGCAGCAGGTAAAAGTAGGATGGTGAAGTTACCAAATATTCAATATTAGAAAACCTATTGAGAATTCAATAGAATTAAACTTTTCATCATCATCTTCAACCTATTCGATAGCAGCAGGACACAGTGTGTCTATCCTAATATGAGTACATTAGTGACTGGTTTGATGACCCCTGTGGGTTTTTACTTCAGGTGCCTCTTTAAGATGCACTGATTTTGTCAATATCTAAATGTTATTTGGCTTACAAAGGCTTCATTTCAGAGAATAATTAATTGTGCGTGTTCTGTTATCTGCATTTGACATATAAAATTTTGCCTTATGAAAACAAGTCAGCAACAAGCACCCAGTACTATCAAGCAGAATGTAGAACTGAGATTAAAGAGTAATTCTTACAAAAATACTGGTTTGATTCAGGATTTGGGGTATTGGTGGGAATTTTTTTTTTTTGGTTGGTTTTTTTTTAATGAGTGGTCTTGTTTTAGCAATGAGGACATGGTAGAGAAGAAAACATAAAGGGAGAAAAATAGGAAAAGTGAGGAACATGAAAAGTTGAGAAAATTGTGAAAGACATTGCTTGGATAGTTGAGCTGTTTTAAAATATTCATAAAAGAGGAACTTGTCTGTTTCATTTGCCATGCCTTATGTTTCAGAGTGATTTCCATTCCTGTGTGATCAAGTTGTTTTCTCTAGATGACACAGAGCATCTGATTGAAGAAAAGAAAAAGAAAAAAATATGTTTTAGGCTGTAATAGAAGTGAACCAGGATTATCTGCTTCACTCAGATAACTGCCAGCTGACACTGCTTGTAATTGCATAGAGGTCTGTCTCTTGGAGCATTAGCTGGAATATCACAAGAAGCTGGTGCAGGAAGAGGAAGAATATTACATAGCCAATTTAATAATTTTGTTCTGTTTCTGTCCTAAAGAAATATACCTAACTTTTTTTCTTCCCTATAAGAATAATGCAACTTTAAAAAAAAATATATTGTGACCTTGCAATATAGCTTATCTTTCTCTTTTAGGTAGTTAGTGATTCCTGTTTAAAGATAATATTACTATAATAAAATAATATATAGCATTATTTCTAAGGATGTGTTTCATAATTGTATTTCTAATATTAGACTGGTTTAATTACCAATTTTCATATACTGTTTACTAGCATATTTCAATTAAGGGGATTTTATGTGTGCACACACATGCATATATAAATATACACACATATTTAATTAAAAAAGCCCTCTATTTTAGTCAGTGAAGTGTGCTTGGGAAATGAATAATGTATACGCAGATTATTTGCAACTATTGCTAAGGTTGCAGTTTTAATTTTAATTCTTTATCAGAGAGATTTATTGTAAATTCAATTTGCATTTAAAATATTTTAATCTGCTGACATGGACTCTAGTTAGATTCTATTATAGATTATATTTCCATAAAATTTCTGTTATTAAACATAATAGTTTAGGGTTTGGACTGTTTTTCTTTCTTGGCTTTGGAACACTTAACTCCTGGATTGCTGTGTTTTTTATGTTTTACATGTCTAAAATCTGGATTGGCTGGCCATGTTTCAAACATTGTTTGAAAATATTTCTGTCTGTTGCTAACAATTTTTTAGCATGCAAAAAATATTTACTAAAAAAAGTGTGTCAAAAAGAATACTTTCTATATGATAAGCATATTACTTTCAATAGGTAAAAGGATATATTTTTAAATTGAAGTCTTGGCTGTCAATAAGTAAGATATGGGATGAACTTACACATGTGTGCAGGTAGGAGTTGTGCCTATAGGATTCTTCCATTTTCTTAAACAGTCACTACTGGGGCAATAAAGTTTTCCAGTCTTCTTTACATTCTTCTATTTTTTTTTCTTTTGTTAATCAAGCATGTCCGTTTTAATGGAAAAAAGTAAGCAAATTGAAAATCAAGGCAGTTTAATTTTTTGTTATACTGGTGATGATGAAATGAGCAACTTGTCTGAATCTTGTGTTTCTCAGTCAAGTGATCTTTTTCTGACATGTCAGTGGCATGGTCTGTATATCACCTTTCTGGTATCCTGTGGAGCAAGGTCCTGAGCCCTTGCAAAGTAATAAAGTTGTGACTAATGAGTTGCTGGTAAGCAGACAGATTTAATGTAGGCAGCAATGTCTAGAAGTGAACAACTCTGCTATAGTTTTGTGAATTTTTTTCATGTCATAGACTTCAAATGCTCTCTGTCATGTCCTCAGAAATAGTTATCTGGTTTTTTTTGAGAGAAGTTTGTGCTTTCCTCAAAATAATAGCTATACTGTATTCAGTACTGAATTCACTGTACAGAATTCAGATATTCTCCTCTGTAAGGGAAAATCCTGTGTGTCATCATGCACACGTGTCAACTGTAATTAAAAGCTTATATGTCTTGTATGTCTTTGCTATATTGCCTAAGTTGCCTCTTTATTCTACAGTTTAAAATACAAGTAAGGCATAGATTTATTAAATATCCATGTGATTATCTCTGGAGTTTTATACTCATCTCCTCAGTTTCCTTTGCAGAATTATCCTGAATGGAACTTTCTGAGAAGATATTCACACCCATTCGTGGTGTGTAATTTTCTTATTTGCCTGTACCTTTAAGTGAAACAATTAAAGCAGGAAGAGGTTTGCCCCCACTTTCATTGTTGTTCCTTTTTGTGTAACGACGGGGTTTGGAGATTGGTTATTTGCTTTATGGAAGTGTTTAATGATCCTTTTTAAAATAAGATATGTGTCATTTTTTTCCTATGTTCAAAACAAATTCAAAATAATTATAACATTAAAAAGTGTAATACTAGCATTCCCCCTTTTCTGAAAATTATGTCAAATTGGGGTTTTAAAACAATCCGTTGATTTAAAAGCCAAATTTGATCTTACTATGATTTTTCTAATAAAAAGCTAAATGTTTAGGAATATAAAAAAGGCTATGGTTGAGAGCTGAACAGTCAAACAAGCAATCAAGAATTCTTTCAAAAAAGACATTTCAAAAACTTTCCTAACCTGTTTTCATCATTGCCCTATTTCCCAATGCCTCTCCAAGCTCAGTGATTGATCAGTCATGGGCTTTTTAATTTTGAATTTTAAGAAATGTTTGTCTTTCCAGTCTGAACACCACTACTATGACCATTCCTGACACAACAAAATGGAATATAAACTTCTGCCCCAGAAAAACACAGAAGTGTTATTAAAACTATTTCATCCTAAGAAGGCTTATGCTGTCATTAGTGACCACAGGAAAGACTAAACAATCATGTCAAGTTTGAAACTCAGCTCTTCAGAGAAAGTTGTTCAAAGTGCTTTGATTTTTTAATACCAGCAAAAAGGTGTATTTAGGTATAAAAACACTGTGGTGAATAAAATACTGTGGCACAGTAATTTTAGGATGTAAATTTGATTTCTTTCCTCTCTCATATTTTTCTGTCAACACTGACTTCAGGTTGAGATTTCAAAGAACATTGTTTTAATACTGTGGTTTTGCACCAGAAAGTAAAATTTACCTTCATTTCATGCAATAGTTTTGGACTAGGATGTTACCATCACAGAGTGAAGTGAGTGAAACTTTAAACCATTATCGTTCCTTAACCTGCTAACCGCCATATTTTTTGGTGAATATCTGTTTCAAGCAAAATTTGTATGATTTCTGCCAGTACTTTAAATAAGACAAGGACTCTTTTTCTTGACATCTTTGAAGAATTGTACTGGCAAATGCTCTGGACTTGTATTTAACTGAGGATGTGTAAGATGTAGTGTTCTTTCTGATCACTTCTGAGAGGCAAGGAAGCACTAAGCAATAGAGGATAGACCTGCACCTGTAAATAGTTCTGAGTTAAAATGACATGCAAGAGAGAAGCTTCTCCTTTTAAAACTTACCCACAGAATCTAGCAAAACACATAGAAACTGAAATTTTTGTGTAAGCTTGCAAGTGTCCTGGGCATCATGGCATTATGTAGGATGGGGGAGTGGGGGTTGACTTTGTTTATTTTTAGCTCTGTGTTAACATGCTGTAATGATTTGAAAATAAAACAAAGAAATTTAGGCTCAAATAAGTTACAATTAGGAAAAGATTTTCACAATGAGAAAACATGGTGGAGGAAATCTTTGTGGCTGCAGAGGTTTGGACTGGAACAAACTATAAAAGAATACATTGATGTAAGAGTACAAAATAAATTAGAGGGAAAAGAATGACTGCCATTTTTAGTGCCATTGCAGTTTTCATAAAAATAAGCGTGTGGTGGATAAAAAAACCTAAGCAAGTAAACTCCATGTTTGTCACCCTGGAGTGGAAGATGAGATAGAGACTGGAAAGTGGTGTCTCTCTGCTGAGGAAACTGAGTGCTTCTGACGTGCGTCCAGAATTCAGAGAATATTTTTCTGCTGTCTTAGAACAGAAAACCACATGACACTCCATTAGGCAATTTCAGGCTGTCTACATCAGTAGAGTGCTGTTATTCATATTTCTTGCCCATTTTTAAAATTCCCCTCAAAGCCATGTACCAATTTTGTGTCCTGCAACAAATATGTTAAGTTCAATGCAGTCCTACACAACTCCTCTGCAAATGTCTAACGTCATAGCACACACATCCAGACATCTTCCCCTGAGTTTAACATAGAAATTTCAGTTTCTAAAATACAGGGTATTTACTCATGGCTCCATATATCTGCTCACTTGAAGTCTCCCCAGTAGGGATATTTTTGTAGAATATGTTAGAAACAAAAGGAAAAAAAAAAAACCCTCTCAGAACTTAAATCAATTTATTTGGCAACTAATTGAAGCATGGAAGTGAAAATAGTGCATGCTAAATAGAACTTTGTAGTTCTTGGAGAGCTGTTTTTTAATATTCATCACAAAGGGTTAGGATTTTGATTTCCTTGGAGTTTAGAGATCTTATGCAGGCAACATTTTGAAGCACTGATTAGTTGACAGCAGAAAGAGTTTGGTTTATCCTTTTGTCATAAAAGTACTTTCTGTGGTGGTGGGGAATGAAGGATTTTGTACTAGAGTCTTTACTGCTAAAGATGGAAACTAAGAAAGCTAATGCAAAATATGTCAAGATTTAACTGTCCAGGGAGACTTTGCAAGATTTTTAAGAATTTTGGGCTTTTACAACAATGGTCAGGATCCCAATGATCACAGGCTGATCTTTCTAGCCTGTCAAGGACCCTCTGAATGACATCTCTTCCCTTCAGAGTATCAGCCACACTGCTCAGCTCAGTATCATCTGCCGAGTTGCTGAGTGTGCACTCAATCCCACTGTCCATTTTCCTGACACAGGTGTTAAATAATTCCAGTATGGATCCCTGAGGCGCTCACTCTTTGTTATTCTCCACTTGGACATCAAACCATTCACTGAAATCTTTGAGTACGACCATCCAGCCAGTCCCTTATCTGCTGAGAGGCCCACCCATCAAACCCATGTTTCGGCAGTTTGGAGACAAGGATGTTGTGTGGCACAGGATGAAATCTTTGCACAGCCCAGGTAGATGATGCCAGTTGGTCTCCCTATCCACCAATACTGTAAGCCACCGTAGAAAACCACCAAATCTGACAGGCACAATTTGCCCTCAGTGAAGCCACCTTGGCTGTCACAGATGCCCTCTCTGTTTTCCATGTGTCTTAGCACAGTTTGCAGGAGGATCTGCCTCACGATTTTGCAGGACTTCAAGGTGAGACAGACCGCTCTGTAGTTCTCTTTTTTGTCTTTTTCATTTTTATAAGACTGTTGCAAGTCTAACCAAGGCAGTCTGTGAGGGTAAAAATCCTTTCCATCCTGGATATACTTCTTCATTTCAGAGGAAGAAAAGCAAAACCAATAAAATTTTCATTAAGTTTATCATTGTGAAATTACATCCAAACATGACTTTCAAATCTGAATTAAAAAAATCAAAGCAATGAAAGAAACAAATAGTTGTCTGAAGTACCTTAAAATGTGTGATGATTGTTTAGGCTGGAAAAGAGCTTTAAGATCATTGAGTCCAACCATTACTGTAACACTGCCAAGTTCACCACTAAACCATGTCCTTAAGTGCCAAATCTACACACCTTGCAAATACCTCCAAGGATGGTGACTCAACCACTTCCCAAGGCATCATGTTCAAATGCTCAATCACCCTTTCAAAGATTTTTTTCTTAATAATTAACTTCCACTGGTGCAACTTGAGGCCATTCCCTCTCATCCTGTCACTTCTTACCTGGCAGAAGGGACCAATGCCTCCCTTGCTACAACCTCCTTTCAGGCAGCTGTAGAGTGATAAGGTCTCCCTTGAGCTTCCTTTTCCCCAGACTAAACAAGCCTCAGTTCTCTCAGTTGTGCCTCATAAGGCTTATGCTCCAGAACTTTCACCTGAATATACTGAAAAAAAGAGGAAGAGGTGAGCTGGTAACTGGTGCAGAATAATACCATACAAAACTAAGCCCCAGTGACTGCAGCAATTTAAAAATTGGGAAACTATTATTAATAGTCGAGGAATATAAAAAATAAGTGGTCAGAAATAATGAAATAAAGATTAAAAGCAGTGTAGGAAACCACATTGGCTTTGGCAGTCTAACTGCAGAGTGTAGAGTTGTCACTTAATATCTAATCCAATAAAACTGGTGCCGGTGGGAGTTTGCTGTGAAGTTCAATGAATATAAAATAAAGTTCTAACTAAATCAGTTTAAAATTATAACCTCATTTTCTCTTTCCTTTCTTTAATGTTCTTTAAATATTTTGTGTTTTAAAAGCTGAACTATGACTCCTTAGCAGAAGTAACGTATTCTTGTATTTCAAGAGATCACCTTTGCAATTCATTAGTATTCAAAAAAGTTGTGTGAAACATTGTACTTAATTTATAAGGATGGGTGCCCAGCATATTCTAAAAACATAAAGCTTTCTAAAGAGAACGATTCATTCAGCAGGTTTTCACAGTTTAAGAAAACCCATTCAAATGAGACAAAAATACAAAAGATACAAATCAAATGCTGCATAAACTAGCTTTAAAATATGCATCAATTTAGACCCAAGAACTTGCATTATTTAATAATATTAAGCTTTACCAGAACATAATCCACTCTAACTTATGTGATTAAATGACAGTTTATTCCCATCTCATATTAGCAAAACATGGGACGGTTAAAATTTAAGTGTTTATTGATGCTTTACAGTTGCAGCTGTGGCATGCAGTAAAAATTGTATATGACTCTCTCTTTTAAAACATTCTGTCTTGGCAAAAAGAAGCAATCCCCTTCATATTTATATTTTATCCATAATAAGAAGATAGTAATCCTTTCTGGGCACGAGAAAGCATAAAATTGAGCATGCTAAGGAATCCAAACTAATGATGTTTAGGAATTAGTTCTTAAGGTTCAGTTCATTATGAAGCCATAAAGAGCAAAGACCAACTGTTACTCCAAATATGTGGTAATACAAAACAGATGTTATAGTACCAGGGAGGACTGTACTTCAAATTTGTTTTAATTACTCTTGAGTGCACCTTCTAATGACAAATCTTGTTTTCTGCTCCTCGTTCTGAGTAGAAGCCATACCACCTAGCCACTTTTGAATGCATCATTAGGCTGGAATCTTGCTGGTTCTAAAATCCTTTAGCCTGAGGCCAAATAGAAGGCCCATGAGCTTTCAAAAAAAAAAAAAAAAAAAAAAGGAAAAAAAAAAAGCGTGATGAAATGGTTTTTTCATCAGAGAACCATAAGATTCTCCCAGATGAAGAGATGGTTTATTCATCCATCCCAAGTTATATAACCTGTAGAAGATATTCAAACCAAAAAATACAGAATACTTACATGTCATGCCCAAACTGAGATACTTCCTTGCGTGCTTTTGGCAATTCCTTTTAGACCAATTTATCCTGTCTTCCTTGATTAGATTGACTTTACCTTTCAATGGACTCCTTGCAGCTCAGCCTTGAGCAGGTGTCAGGCTGAGGTTTATTCCATGCCCCTCATGAAACAGCGTAGCAATGTCATCCTTGACATTGCTTTGCCTATTTCTTACCTTCCTCATTTGATTCAGTTTTTTATATTGAAGCGGGGTGGTAATATATAAGTAAATACATATATGCAGCATTCATATGCTCAAAGTTGCCAATCTCTACAGAAATATTTTTTTCCTAGATATTTGAGCTATTTAGATTAAAAATAAAAGGAAACTAGGTCAAGAATATCTAAATTTAAATAACTGAAATTATATATGCAGCTAATAATGAAAAGTGACTGTTGGCATCAGTGGAACTGCTATTACTGCTATAGGTAGGGATATTTCTTACCCTGTCAAGATTAAGATTATTCTTTCATGGGAGAAAAATTTTACAATAGTAAATTTTTCTAAAAGCTGTAAATATGTTGATTGAAGCTAAATGAATTTAAACTCCATGACAAATGGAGTTCATTTTTTACGAAGCAGAAATGATGTGATATGATGTGCTGGGTTTTTCACACTGAAGTCACCGACATCTCATAAGCATCATAAATCATTAAATCATTATGGCCCCCCCGGCATTGGTATTGGGATCAGTAGTGTTTAATATCTTCAGCAATGACATAGCTAGATAGTTTTGGACAGGACAGTTTGCACCCTCAGCAAATCTGCAGCTGACACAGAGCTGAGTGGTGTGGATGACACATCTGAGGGAGGTCATGCCATCCCGAGGGCCTGGACAAGCTCCAGAAGTGGCCCATGGGAACTTCATGAGGTTGAACAAGACCAGGCAAGATCCTGAGCCTGGGCTGGGGCAAGTCCTGGTGTCAATCCAGGCTGGGGATGAGCAGATCAAGGGCAGCCCTGAACAGAAGGATTTTGGAGGTGTTGGTGGGTGAGAGCTGGGCATGAGCTGGCCGTGGGCACTCACAGCACAGAAAGTCATTTGTATCCTGGGCTGCATCCAAGCACTGCGAGCAGCAGGGGAGGGAGGGGATTCTGCCCCTCTGCTCTGCTCTGCTCTGCTCTGCTCTGCTCTGCTCTGCTCTGCAGAGATCCCACCTGCAGAGCTGCAGCAGCTCTGGGGTCCCAGCACAGGAAGGACATGGAGTTGCTGGAGCAAGTCCAGAGGATCCTGGTGAAGATCATCAGAGGGCTGAAGCACCTCTGTTGTGGAGACAGAATGACAGAGTTGGGGCTGCTCAGCCTGGAGAAGGCTCCAGGGAAACCTCATTGCAGCTTTTAGTACTTCAAGGAAGTTTAAAAGGGGAGAAACTTATTAGCAGGGATAGCTAAAGTAGAAGGGATAAGAGTTTTAAGCCAAAAATCATTAGATTTAAACTAGATATAAGGAAGAAGGGATTTTTTTTTTTTTTGCTATAAGGGTGGTAAAACACTGGAACAAGTTGCCCAAAGAAGTGATAAATGCTCCAAGGTCAGGTTGGACTGGCCTCTGAGCAACTTGATCTGGTGGAGAATGTCCCTGCTCATTGCAGAGGGTTGGACCAGATGACCTCTAAAATCCCCTTCCAACACAAAGTGTTCAATGTTTCTATGATTCTATAATATTTATAAGTGCATGATGAATAAAAAGTTTTAATAAATTATGAAATTATTTAAAAGTATTCTAAAGTAGAGCTGACATTTTATTTAATTAATATTACAGTGATATTTGACAAAGTAGATTCAGAGATAAACTTTTTTCTTGAAGGAAAACATGAGCATAAAAAAGAAACCCAAATCATCAGTACAAATCCTCAGTGTTTCACAATATCAAATGCAAATTTTGCTGATTGGGAAAAATAGTGTTTATATATACATAAGCAAATGTAATGTATGTATTTATGCTGATCATGTTATCTTATACAACTATACAACTATTTCAGTTTTATTCTGAGAGTGGAATCCAATGTATCTCCCATAACTCATTGTAAATCAAGAGATGTTTGTTCATCTGGGAAACAGATGTTCACAGCTCTGTGGCTGTTTTCTGAACTGCAGCTCCCATGGTCCACAGCAATAACATCTCAAAAACAATGTTTCTGGTTTTCCCTTCATTCAGAGAAAGAAAAAACATTCGCTGTGGACCAGATAAAAAAGGAGTAGAACCATCCTTTGACAAGCACTAATAACTTAACAATTTTATTATATTGTAAAGGAAGGACATAGGGATTCCGGTCATGGAGGTCTCATTGTGTTTAGTTCTGCTGCCTTTCTCAGATATGGATTGATTTCTAGAGAAGCCATGCTGAATGCATTTGCAACAGGCGATGGAAATGTGAGACAGCAGATATTACTTCAAGGAATACACTATTGAAACATATATTCTAAAAGCTAATATGTCAATAGCAAATTGCAAGATCACAGTTGGCTTGGCCGGGAGGACAGCAGTCAGTTTTGCTATTTCCAGGTCACAATTGTTCCCATTTATGTAAGTTTGGAACAGCATCCCAAGAGACACCTTGACAGACTGACTTGACAAACTGCTCTGTGGTGTGGCCTGTCAAAATCAGCGCCGTCCCTGTAGGGTATGAAGGGACAAAGCCGAAGATTTCCACATGCCCTCACTCAGCTACTTCATGTCCTGTGTTAGAATTGAGTTCTCTTGCGTAATCCCAGACTCTGCAAAGTAAAGCACTTGATTCCCAGTACCTCTTACCAGTATTTCTACATTCCCACACTTGGGAATGTCCCTAAGGATGACTTAAGAAACTGCGTTATCCCTGCGGGGATACCAGGTGACCCAAAATGTAAGAGGAAGTATATGGGATGCAAATACACCCTTTTTCTCCCTCTCTCCTTCAGCTTCTTGAAGGGAAGGTCAGAAACATGTGGGAATTAACCTTTTTACAACTTAAATATGCCATTTGCCACTTAGCAAGGAAAGTATTTCAGTGATAATTGATAGTGAATGAGGGAGTCTATGCATAAATCATAAACATTCAAAAATATTAATAAAAGTCACTTGGAAATATGGTAATTCACTTAAATACCAAATCAGGGATGTGCTGTCACTAAATATATAATTAAATGCTTACGTTGTACATAAAAGTAACACTGCTTTAACCCTCTCTATTTTTAATGTCTGATGATTTCATATATACCCTCCAGCAAGGAGGACTGTGTGAGGTTTCAGCCTAAGGGAATACATTAGTTCCTAGTGTCAGGTCCAGTAAGGAGGAGAAAGCGGAAAAGGAGGAGGAAAAGGAGAAAGAGGAGGATGATGACGTCCCTAGAGAAGACCTGGCATGACTGGAACAAGGCTGTATTTCCAGAAGAGAGCCACACTCCCTAATCCCTGTGGCAGCAGCAGTGACTGCAGCTGATGAATACCAGCAGATGGAGGTTGCTTTCACCAGTCATGCCAGAGCCTATGTCAGTGAAGAGAAATTATACTAGAATGAAGGCTTAAAATGAAAGGAGATACATAATTAAAAAGTTGAGACTCCTTATCATCATGTCATTTTAACCTTGTTCCATTAGCAAAAATAAAATAAGTCACTCAAGACCAACTGTATTTGAAAGCGTCTATTTTAAACTTGTTCCAAATTGCCTCTGAGCTTATAATAAGCTGTACTGGTTTTTACTGACAGTAATTTTTTGTTCCTGTGCTTTTTGTGCTGATATATTGTGATAATACCTTGTATATTGAGGTAGAGGACTACACTTACAATGCATTGCAATGGATGTTAATGAAAATACATTAAAAAAGTTCATAAATATCCTATTTCCCCATTTTGGCTTCTACTCTTATATTCCAAATCATCACAGGCATTTAAAGAGATTGCTGCCCTGCAGACACACTAGAGGCAAGTAAAATAATTGAATAATTTCTTGGAGCAGTATGAAAGTTTTTGCTGCTTTCACACATGGCTCTCATTAGGAAGAGGTACACAGCTTGTTAGCAAAGGGACAGAATTACTGCTCTTTGTGGCTGGGGTGAGGGAGCTCCTTGCAGTTCGATGAAACTGCAAACATCAGATCATGGTTCAGTGGTGACGGTTAGAAATCTGCAGAAATATTTTCAGGGTGGAAATTCTAGTGGCTCTTGCTTGTAGGCTCTGTTAAAAAGCCCTTAATTACATCATAACCAAGGGGGAAAATCGTGCTTTATATCGTGACCTGAGCATTCACCAACAGCTCCTCTGATGAAAAGAGCTGTAGGTTAGTTTTCAGAAACAAGATGAATACACAGAACTTTTCTCTCAGTGCTGACATGATCCTCAGTGAAGATAGAAATTATAAAGTATTTTGTTCTGTAAGGTGCTTGAACAGTACCTATATGAATCAGCAAATAAAAGAAGGGCTATAAGATTTGAGAGTAAAGTCAATAGAAGATTTATGCCCTCAGCCTTGGGAGAGGGGTGCAGGGAGTTTGATTTTGGAGTTCACACAAGGAGGCAATCTTGAAGGACTCTATGACGAACATTTTATTCAACTTCTTCCTTAGTCACTTCCTTATTGAAACACCCACAGTTGCTCATCTTCACAACAGGGAATTTCACACAGCCCAGTGCAAATACCACCAAAACCACCCCCCAAACAATCAAATAAAACCAGACAGAAAAGAGTAGACCAACTGTTCATTCTGTGTCCTAAGATGACAGGCTATCAGAAGATCCATTGCTTTGTCATTGGATTAAAACAGACTGTTGGATTTCTTTCAAAACATTTTCTAATTTCATTAAAGTATATTGTATGCTTTATATTGCTGATGCCGTCAGCCATTGTTGGAGTAGTACAATGTAAATTTTTTAAGTCGTTGATGACATTTTTCTGGTTCTGTATTAAAATTGTTTTACTTAACCCTCTTTTACTTCTCTAAGAAAAGTGTGGAAGGTGAGCTGTATTTGTGAAAATGAAAGAGGTGAAAGTGACTGAGAAAATTTTGTTAAAGTTACCCTCTTCCATAATTTCGATGAAAGTTCTGTGAAGTTGTCTGGAGCCTGCTCTAAATACATGAATTTTCCATGCTTTATTGTAAAAATCTTGCCTCTAGTTTTTCCAAAATTGAAATTCTCAGACTTTTCATGAAAAAAAATCTTGCTCAGATAAGGTCTGATTTATGGAACTTCTAAAAATAGTTTAAGTAAGGCAAAATTTTCTAACAAAAGTAACTTAATAAGCAAACATTATCAAGTTTTCCTAATTGTCAGGTAGAAGGATAAGTAGCTCTTCCTTATTGCTTCTAAAAGGTACAAAGTTATTAGACAGATTACAGCTGGCTTCAATACTTTGGACAAAGCTAAATTTTTAGCAAATTTTCTGTCTTAAAAAAAAGGTTATCCTTGCATAATTCAAATAAAAACTTCATGTGTAAGCTACTCCTCCTGGTACATTTGATCAAAAATCTTGGGGTGATAACAGCTATTAAAAAACCAACAACTTCATATTAGCAACAGAATTATTTGTCTTTGAAGAGGAAAAAAATTTACTTATCAAATATTTTGCTCAAAGAACAAAAAACTTTGAACAAGATCATAGCTTCTTGGCTAGAGAGAAATATTCACAATTATTTAATATTATGAACTAACCATTAGCTGATTTAATGCAGAGTACAGGTGTAGGGTAACAATGATGTCAACATCTCATTGCACTGGCACAGGTTTTCCACATTATTTCAGTAAAGAAAAACAGTTTCAGGTATTTATGGTGCCATCATGTGGAGACTTCTGAGCATTGAAGAGCTTGAATTAGAAGAGCTCTATTAAAAGAAAAGGAAAGCTGGACCCCAAAATAGTGCTGGTAAGCTTGAGCTATAAACAGGTGCTTGAAACTAAGAAATTCTATCTTATTTCCGAGTCAAACTTCTCATCTGCTTGCCCTCCTTAGGTATCTTGGCGTGACAGTCACACAATCCACCAGAACTTACATATTTTACTTTAAAGAAAAAAATGCCTCTGAGTTTTTTTCTCAAACAGGAAAGAATATAATTTTGTCTTAGACTAATGTAGATGAAGAAAAGTAATGACATAGTTAAATAGACACAAATATAAATACAAACCAAATGTTTTCTTCAAAGCCTTCATGCTTTTCCGTGGACAAGGTAGTCTTAGGTTAAAGTTATGCAACAATGTGCAGGCTGGAAGGTTTTCTGTGAGTATATTAAAGAGACTAGGTCAAAGTTACAAGTATCCAGGCTTACACTGATGGAGGGAGACAAAAATGTTCCTTTGTACACAGTCTTGAAAAAACTCAGAAAAGTATTTACCTAACAGTAGTTTTAATGTCTTCTCTTTTTTTGCATTTTTTCAGGGACAAAATTATTTAATCTACCTAGGAAGAGACTGAATTAGGACATTTCCTTTTTTTCCCTAGATTCAAGATGGAATATTATAATAGTTCCTTTTAATTCTGTATATTTTGGCCTGCACAGATGCTGTGATTCATCGTGTGAGCCTATTTATGCTCTTTTATTTTGCTGCGTAGGACAAGTTGTTCTTTATCAGTTCTTTTATGAGCATCCCATTGAATACCTCTATGCATGCAGAATGACACATTGTTTCCTAGACCTTTTTTTGTTTTTCTTTCTCAAGGGAAAAGGAAAAAATGAGCCCCCTAAACCTGCAATAGATATCTTCACAGTTTTCTGCTCAAAGCATTTAATTGTCCTAGTCTTTCTTTATAGAACATAACACTCAGTCTTCTGTTGTTTCCAATGAAGAAATCCATTGGTTTTTACAGCTGATGTCTCAACAGGTGGTTATTGGCTTTTTAGATCAATGTATGTTGTTTTTTTTTTAAGACACCAAGTTGTCCTTCATTTGAAGCCTAGGTTTGAGAATAAGGACTTCTTTTTTTTTTTTTTTTTAAGTGTGCCTCCAAGGATTTTATACAATTAATATAAACATGGTGGAGGTTCTTTCCTGTAGCACACTTACACTATTGTTAAAAAGTAACCTCTTACACAGATTAATCTGCCTAAGAGGTTAACCTGGATAATTGCTAGGCATGTATCTTATGATTTCACACTGTTGTGGAAGAGAAAGCCCTGTTTTTATCATCACATTTTTAATTTACCCATTTTGATTTTTTAAAGAGTGATCAGGTGTTTAGTTTATGGATACAGTTTGGAAAGCTCAATTCTTGAGGTTTAAGTGTGATATTTATGTGTGAAAAATTTGTAACTATGGATAGTTTATAAGGAGATGAAGATTTATGTAAGATGGTGACAGGCAATAACTTTATCTTTCTGAATTTTTTATAGAGTTTTGATCGAGTGATAGATGGGCCTTAAGTGGACTGTACAGGTATTTCTGTATGTCTTACTGTAAAGATGTTTTGCATCAATCTCCAGGGTGTTAATTTTGAAACTCATAGCTGAAAAACTGAGATAAGAGGTAGTATAGTCTGTGGTATTGGAAAATTATTGTTGCCTTGTAAAGGGAGCCCAGGGAAGGGAGGAACTGTATACAGGCAAAAATAAATGCAGTAGATAAATTGCAAAGTAAACTGGCTAAGAAAGGAAAAATGATCAGTAAGAAAGAGAAAAATATGTGGAATGAATAAACCCAACAAGACTGTTTGTTTGGGAATGATCCTTTACAAGTAGGTAACAAGTTCTAGTTGGGCTACATCTTAAAATCCCAAACCTGACAATTTCTTTTTCCCCAGTACATATTATTCTACATAAAAAGAAAAATGAGATGTGAGTCTAATGGGCCTTTGAGAAGTTACATACAAAAATTATTGTAAAATTACTTCATAGCCTTTGGTAACAAGAATTGGGACTATGGGGAACTGTAGTACTTCATGAACTGTAGTACAGGCAGTTACTGGTCTGTTTTTTTTTTTTTTAATGTTTTGCAAGGTTAGTATTCTGGTAAAAACACAGGATTTGTAATGGTTTGTAGTCAGTTGCAGAAGGCACTATAAACATGATTTTTTCTGGCAGTCTGAGACTTGAGAAGGGAAGGCAGTTTCCTTTTGACCTTAATTTATGTGCTGATAAAATTAACTTTGGACAGACAAATGTTTTGCCTTTCAAATTAGATTTGTGTACTCAGATTTGCATCAGCAACCCAGTTGCAAATGCAATGATGAGACACTTCCAAAGTTGTCTTAAAATACCCAGTTGAATTTTGACTCCAGTCAGTGTCTCTTTCAAGCGCCAGAAGAAAGATTTAGTAGTTTTTTTACACTAACTGGAAACTGATAGAGTTCTTAAAGAATTATAGGGAGGAGCAGGAAAGACTCCCATTTTTCAGGAAATTGAGATTAATTTCTTAGAAGGTTGTTAATGTTAAATTATGCTTATTTTGTCAATGTTTTTGATTATACTCGGGAACAACTGCTAGTGATAGAGCTCATAACCTAAATGGTTTATAAACCATCAGCTTTACTGAATTTGGATAGACAAATAGAACAAAAATTGGGAGACAAAGGTGTTAAAAGGTGTTTAAATGTTGCTGTTGCACTTTGTTATTTATATTGTGTTAGTACAACCACAGTTACAGGTAGCAGTGGCATGAACATGTACACAGAGAGATGGCCATAGCCACGGGGTCGAACATCCAAAATATCAGAGTAGAACATTAATGAAAAAGAAAAAGATATAAGGAGGGCCAAGAGAAAGTTAACAAGTCTGGTTAATACGACATATGACAGTGAAGGTAAATTAATAGTCTTATATATGTCAGTAAGGTTTATAAACTTTACAGTTAATATATTCCAGACTTTCTTTGTTTTGGAGGTGAAAGGAAAAGAAAAAACAATCAAACAAACAAACCAAACCCCAACAACT
The DNA here is from genome assembly GCA_036630365.1 of Acanthiza pusilla. Taxonomy (NCBI): domain Eukaryota; kingdom Metazoa; phylum Chordata; class Aves; order Passeriformes; family Acanthizidae; genus Acanthiza; species Acanthiza pusilla. The sequence continues at coordinate 24,134,964 of JAXCHO010000098.1, forward strand.
TGTTGAGTACATAAGCTGAACAAATACCTTTTTAGAGAAAGATTTATTTTTCAAATTAAAATTGTGACTGAGCAGTCTGTCAGAGGCTGCCAGAAAGGTTTATCCCAGTCATACCTATTGAAAGCAAATACAGAATTACTGCTGAAGGTTATGGGACTATTCTGGGCTCAGAGCACAAAGAAGTCAGAGATTACACAACTATGTACTGTGATAAGCAGATTTTTTTTTACAGCACTGATATTTTTGATAATGGAGAAGTAACAGCAAAATTATTATAGAACCACAGTGTAAACCAAGATGCGTGTTTTTCCCCTTCCTTTAAGGCAAATCTAAGGAGAAACTGAAATACTAGTGAGTAGGGGTGTTTCCACTATTGGTATTATAATTACTCTTGTTTACTTATGTGGCACAGTGTGAGTGCATGAGTCTGTTTTCTGACACAGCACAAATTATGTACGGCTTGACTCGCAGAAATAGATCATCTCTGTGGGTAAGAAGAAACCCATAAGGAAGCCCTTAACCAACATTATTTTTCAGTTGTAAACCAGTCCTTGGTAAAATTTGCCAATCCTATTGAGTGCTGTAGATGGATTTTTTTACATTACTAGAAATTAAGGAGTGAAAAGATAAAATTGATTTTTAAAAATTTTCCATGTTTCACAACATTTCTTTCAGTACAATTTTTTTTTTTTTACCTAGGCTTTCTTTTCACAGAAGTATCATTTAATAGGCATTCCACCCTTGGTATAGTAATAATTCTCATCTGCTTTCCCTAAATAATTATAAAAAAATTCTCAGGTTTGACAGAGATCTAAAAGGAGTGTTCTATTCTTCATAATTCTCTACTTGTATTCTTATAATAAAACAGCATTTAATTGTGCCTTTTGAGGTTTTAGTTATTTTGTAAGTCTCAAGAGACTGTTACCAAGTTAACAGTGTCTCCCCATATTTGTAATTAAAAAAAAAGTGTCAAAAACAATAACAGTTTTAAGTTATTTTGGAGGACTGTTAATGGATGAAAGGAGTGTGATAATCATGGAATCACTGTGGTCTCTGCTACGGCCCAGAATCTGACAGTGATCAGCACTGTGTATATGTGCTCATTAAGGCACTATCCCAGCCCTAAATATCTTGCAAACTCCATGGAACAAAGTGAAAGAAAGCTATGAGAACAATTTTTGATATGAAGAACTGATGAAGGGCAGAATTTGCTAAGGGCTGCAATGTAAGTTTGTACTAGTTGGACTCTACTGAGTGACACCAGTGACATCCTTCTGAAGGTAATGAGATCAAAAGTACCTCTGCTATTCACTGTACTTACCATCAAACATAAAGTGTGAATTTTTTATTCTCTGCCCCAGCCTCGAGGTTCCTGATTTAATTTTGTATTGTGTCACAGCAAGGGACTAATGGTGTATTTTCCTTATGTGAATGTAGTTTTAGATAATTAGTTCCACAAATATATCTTCCGATAATCTTTAAAAGATTTTTTTTACCTCTGAGTTTCTTTCTTTATATGCCAATAATATTATATAATCAAAATTAACAAACTAGTGTATCTAGCACGAAATAACTCCAGTACTTTGTGTTTACCTCCTGTAGTGAATTCTATTATGAAGCTGTCACTTACTGCCTTCCTGTGGCATAAAGAAACCCTTTCTGACTCAGCAGTATCCAAAGATCCTCTGTTTTTTCAGGCTTAGGCCTGAGTGATGCCTGTCCTAGATCTCACAATAATGTGAAATGATGGGGTGGGGGGGGAGAAATTAAAATTTGCAGGAGAAAAAGCCAAATAGTTTGGTAATAGGATGCTTCTGAACACATGCAGAGAGCTTGGTATCATTAAAACAATTGAGAGAGGGGAAGATATATTAATGATTATAATGCAGATGAGAGGTTAAAAGGTGCACAATAAATATTACTTATGCAATATCTGCAGCCCATCCATGGGATTTATGCATCATGATTCTAGCGATACAGCTAGACCTTCACTGCCTGATAGCTCAGTCTTAATGTTTAAAGGCGCCCTTTGTGTGAAGTGGGGAAAAATATCTGGAAAGATGTTAAGAAACACTTCTTATCTGTAAACGCATATAAAAAGGACTGTCCTATGTAAAACAATTTGTGTTTTTCCCATATATGTGTAGAAAATGGAACGTAGGTTAAATCTTTGCTTTTTGTAGTTCCAATATAATGTTTTCTTTTCCTCTCTAATTTATATGGCTGTGAAGATGCATGATTATGTTTGCCTAAAAATAAATGCTTGCTCTCATAGACAGGAATTTTGTATTAAAATAATATCAATGAGCTGGTATCAAGTTCTGTAGCACAAGCTGGCCTTTAATTTGCATTGTATTTTCAAGGAGTCACTTAAGGCAAAACATTGCCAGCTGGAAGTACTTCTTAATGTAACTTACTATTCACTCTTGCAGTCATTCTTTTTATTCCAGATTGTACCTCATAATGTTACACCAACATTATAATTGAAAAATCTAATGGAAACAATTAGCATCAGAAATGCCTTATATGTAATATGTGCTTGTATTTGTACAGATTGTGGCATAAACTTCTTAAAGTAGAACAGAAATATTTTTAACCCTGCCCAAATGCGGGCTTTCAACAAACAGATATATGGCAGTGCTTTTGAAAAAAAATCCTTTTGAGTAATCAATCCTTCCTATTCTCTTATTCTCATCTCCATCTCCTGCTTTACTGAAAACATAAAACTTGTACTTCTTTTCATTCTTCAGGAATTTATTGACATCTAGAGGCTGACAACATAAACAAGAAGCAAAGGCTAAGGTCAAATCAACCAGTACATCTAAAGGAACTATAAAGCTTGACTATGTGCCCCCAGCCTAAACTAACATTTCTGATTTTAAATATGCATCACAGTAAACTTCAGATTCACCTGGTGTTTTCATCACTGTAAATTTTAATCCTAGTCACAAGAGCCATTGAATGATAGAATTAATCATAATATGGTTTGGCACCAAAAAGGCCTTCAAACACCATCAGATTCCAACCGCCCTGCTGTGGGCAGTGACACCTTCCAGTACACCAAATTGCTCACGGCTCCATCTGACCTGCCTTGAACACCTTCAGGGATGATCCATTTCTCTGGGCAACCTGTTCCAGTTCTTCACCACCTCCTGGGTAAAGAGTTTCCTCCTAACATCTAATTCAAATCTCTTCTCTTTCAGTTTAAAGCCATTCCCACTTGTCCCATCATCACATGCCCTAATAAAAAGTCTCTCTCCAATTCTTTTTTAGGCCCCGTTTAGGTACTACAAGGTTGTTCTGAGGTCTACCTGGAGCCTTCTCTTTTCCAGGCTGAACAACCCCAACTCCCTCAGCACCTAGGAGCGGTGCTCCAATCCTCTGATCACCTTTGTGGCCCTCCTTTGGACTTGTTCCAAAAGGACCATGCCCTTCCTAAGATGAGGACCCCAGAGATGGACACAGTGCTCCAGAGCAGAGTAGAAGGGCAAATCCCCTCCATCGACCTGCTGTCTAAGGTTTTTTTGGATGCAGTCCAGGTTACAATTGTCTTTCTGGGCTGTGATCCTTTACTGTTGGCACAAGTCCAGCTTCTTGTCCACCAAAACCCCCAAGTTCTTGTGCAGAGAGTGCTCTCAGTGAGTTCTTCTCCCAGTCTGTACTCGTGTCTGGGACTGCCCCGAGTCAGGTGCAGCACTTGGCCTTGTTGAGCCTTATGAAGGTAACTTAGCCCCACTTCTTGGGCTTGTCCAGGCCCCTCTGGATGGCATCCTGTCCTGTTGTGTCAGTTTCACTATTTAGCTTTGTGCCAGCTACAGACCTGCACTCAATCTCATTCTCGGTGTCACTGATAAAGACATTAAAGAGCATCCATTCCAAGACTGAGGAAAAGCCCTGAGGGAGAACGTTGGTCACTGGCCTCTACCTGGTTAAAGAACCACTGATCACAACTCTCTGGCTGCATCCATCCCTCCAATTCCTCATGCACCAAATAATCAATCCTTCAAGTCCTTTTCTCTCCAATTTAGAGGCATGGATGTCGTGTGGGACCATGTCAAAGGCCTTGAAAAGCTCTAGGTAGATGGCATCACTTAGTCTTTCCTCATCAACTGTTTCAGTCATTCTATCATTATCCATGGATGAATCATCCCTGGTAAGGATTCCATCACCTGTTTTAGCTGGAATTCATTCTTCCTTGGTTTTCAACTTTACCAAAATACCTGACCAATAATTAATAGTTCTGCCTTAAGTGGAACACTATTAGTACTGAAAGTAGTAATGAGGAACAATTGCTCTGGGATCACTTGATCTGGTTGTAGCCTCTGTACTTCTGCTTAGCATAACTGCAAAGCACTTCAAGACAGCATGCTATAGCAGTTATCCTGTCCAAAATGGTGAAAACAGGTCCAGAAAAGAAGAAACAAGCCTTCACAACTTCTTGTTAACAGCCTTTTGCTGTGAACTTCATTTTCCAGCAAGAGCATCTTGCTGAAGATTGCATGTTGTATTGATATTAGTACAAAATAGTTTAGAGAGAAGCTTTATGCATAATTTAAATTACTCTCTTAGAGAAAATGCAAGTAAACTGATGGATTTAGAGAAAAATACCTCTACATTGTGGCAAAGAAATATCTGCTGTAGCTACCTACCTGAAATATCTTTTCCCAGTGGCCCAATTAACTTTATCGTGTGGGACTGAGACTCAATTTTTTCTCCATCAGAAAAGGTTTTTATGCTCTGAGTTATACAGTGACCTTGTTTATATCATAAACTCCAAAATAAGGTGACAATTCTGTCATGTATTTCATGTAAAACATTTTAAAGAAGAAACTTGAAGCTGTAAAATAAAGTAGAGGCTTTTGGATAATATATGTTGCATATTTGGTGTCTTTGAAAAAGCGACTAATAGTGTGTTCCTTTTCTCAAATTCACATATTTTGAGGGAAAGTGAAGTGGCTATAAAATGCAAATGTAAAATTAATTTGTTTTGCAGTTATCTATTTTTAGTAAGCAGAGCAGCCTCCACAATTACTTCTCTCTAAATGAAAAGAAAAAAAAACCCTAAAAACCCTGCCATCTCTATGTAGCGTTATGATTTCCAGCAGTGCCATTTGATTTTTGGCAGCAGGAATGCCTGAGAACAGCAAAATAAACCATAACCCTTTTTTTTTTGGTGATGGTTCAGTGCTTTAGTAATCACATATGTCCAATTCCTGATAGTATTTCAGAGTGGAGGTTTTTTGGTTGTACTTAAAATCAGTGGCACTTGAATAGGTTGGGGGGAAGACAGGGATACTGGAAAGTTTCCTGAATGATTCATCAGAGAACGGTCTGGCTGCCCTTTTGGGGAACAGCTACAGGAAATACACGGAGGATATACATCTTAGAGCACTGTTTGAGTCAAGTACATCCTTATTTGCCTTGATGGCTGCTTAACACTAGACTTTGTATGTGCCTGGGAATAAGGCAAAGCTTAAGCAGACCTAGAACAGGGTGCAACATTTAAAAACCCTTGGAAAGAATGGCATGGCAAGATTTCCAGTTAAGTTATACTCAGAGAACTTTATATCAGAGAAAGAGATAATCCAAGTGCCTCTGCAGGTCACAAATCAAATACAAATTAAATAAATGAATAAAATAAACTGTATTTCAGCTCATGTTATTTTGCTTCAGAACCATTTTTCTAGGGGAAGTCTAGAAAAGTGAGACCACTGTGAGAAGTCCAAAGCTGATTTTGTGACTTGTCATGCAAACAAAAAGCTGGATCTGACAACAATCAGGTGTTTACTGATTAGCTTTTCTGTCCTGTTGATAGGCTTGCCCAGCAGAATAACTGTAGTTCTTAGAGATTCAGAACCTGCAATGGCTCTTTTCAGGAGTCTTTCCCACCATCTTTCTCTTTAACCTGCTGCATACTCTGGCCTTGCAAATATTTAGGTTGTGCTTCTGTGCATTCTACTGGTAATTTTCACCCTGACACACAGTAAGATTTTCTAAACTAAAGAAGTTTTATTTTACAACAAAAGAACAATATAAAAGTCACAGGGTTTTTGTTGACTTTAATGCTTGCATGCAAGGTAATGCATATTGGAAAAAGAAAATACTGCATTCTATGATAAAAATTCATCTGTTGCACAGTAAGGTGCAATTATGAAGATTTTATTATTCAATCTTGCACAACAGACGGAAACTTGTTGAGGTTTCAACAAATAATATAGGCATGGTAAGCTGTTAAAAGAAGGCAACGTGATTAAAATGACAGTTTGCACAGCATAACTTCACTTAGGATTTATATTCAAGGAGCCGCTGGTAACTCAACTGGATATGATCCTGCAGGTATATATTGCTTTGACATAATTTTTTAATATTTTTGGCAAACACCATAGGGCTTCAACATAGAGGACAGTACAAATCCAATACCACAATTGTGCCATTTGAATGATTGCAGTATTCATAGATTAAAACTATAATCACATTAAAATGTGCTGCACAGTAAGTTGATAAAACTAATAAGGTCTTTCTGAAGGAAAAAGCTCTTCTGCTATAGGGCACAAAAAGGTTTTAGAACATACCTTGAGTTATTTGTGGCTATTTTACCAGCACTCTAGACTTGCTGAAGTTATTCACAAAGAATTCAATGCCTCTAATTTATGTGAATGTTGTCAATGTAAAAACTTGGCTTTTAGCCAATGTTCCTTCCTTCTATACGTGAACACAATACAATAGATACCATCACCTGGAACAGAAAAAACTCTGTAACTAGTTAAAAGATTTAAATATTTTTATGAAATACTGCATTTGTTTGTTTCTTTAAATATGTCAGAACTGATTTTTCAAGATATCGTGATAACTGTTTCCTGGGAAATATATGACCTGGTGACTGAGGTGAACTGCAATTGCTCTGGTTTCTTTTGGCCGCCTGCAGCTCCCATTGGGCTTCTGTGCACACATGGAGCCAGCTCAGAACATCCCTCCTCTGAGAGAGGAAGAGGTACTTGAGGAAGGCAGTATAAAATTCATTATTATTATTATTTTTTATTGAAAGCAGCCTATTATGAATTTATTTTTTCTTCTGACTTAAGGAATTGCATTAATTTTCTGTGTTTTCCAGTAAAAAGAATAAATTGTTGGGAACACCTAAGAAGTTCTCAGTGTTCACACAATTTTTTTTATTTTTATAATCAGTCTGAAGAAAGATCATAGTAAAAATTACAGTCAGGCCTGTAGAGGTGAGCAGGCACTAGTGCAAAGAAAGGACAGAAGTATTGACATGGCCTAGGCACTGCTGAAAGGTTCAGCGCATGATCTTGTTTGAATTTTACAAGGTAAAAGAGAATCTAGGCTAATAACAATGCTTAAATGCTTATCTAAAAAGCATTTTGAATTTGAAAGTGTCTATGAGTAGGGTACATTTCTGAAACATTTCTACATTTCTGATATGAAGGTGATGCCAGCACATTAAGGCTCTTGGGGAAAATGTTTAATAAGGCATTATTTTCAAATGTTCATCTGTAATTTGCCTGGTATGTACTTATCTTTTGAAGAGTTGCTACATCATTTGGAGTCTAATTTTAATCACCGAAGGATGAAATGGGAGAATTTTAATCCTGCTTTAAGTGCTCATTTCAGTACAGCATTAACTGTAGTGCTGCTACTGATACCTCTGTAATATATCTGACAAAAGCAGCTTGGACAAGTTGGATCAATCAATCACTTCAAACTCAATGAATATATTTTTTTCCAACCATGTTTCCTTATACCTCATGAGAATCCTGTGGATTTTTCATGACTTAGGTTAAAATGAATGGTATAAAATGTGTCATGCTTTAAATATAATAAGAGGATGAAAAAGTAATTAATCCAATGTATGTGTGTGAAACAGCACCAAGAAAGCGAAAGCTTATATATTACTCAGTGTTTTCCGTTTAATCATCTTGGGTTGATTCTTTGTGGGTTTTTTGGGGGGGTGGGTTTTTGTTTGGTTGATTGGTGGAGTTTTTTTTTGTTGTTGGAGTTTTTTTTTTTGTTTGTTTGTTTGTTTTTGTTTTGTTTTGGCTTGGTTTTGAGGTTTTTAAAGTTTTTTTAAAAATACTGAACTTCAGAACAGGGTTTGGTTTTCTGACAAGTGTTTTTTCTTGTTCCTTTTTGAGCAAGGGGGAAAGAAGGCCTTCTTTGAAATGAGGAAGTAAATAGAAGAAAATAGAAAAACTCTGCTGGCTTTAATGTTTGTTGTTACCAGATTAGAAGCATCCTTAACACTCTTTAAGCTCAGTCATACATATACTTACAATGATGCTTATATAGACACAATGAATATATATTCCAAAGAAAAATTATACAGAATTCTAACATCCACCCTCAAATTTAATGTGTTTGAAAGCATAACATGAATTGGTTTTCTTACACAATTCCTTTTTTCCCCTAATGAGGTCTGTAAGACATGATAGGTAAATCTGAAGTCTGCTGCACTGAATTTTTCTGAATATGTAATTACATGAAGCTTAGAGGAAAAAAAAAGAGCTCCATTATGAAAGTATGGACGACTCATGCTGATATAAGGGGTTTTATTGCTGCAACAACAAATGGTTCTCAGGTAGGGATTAATTCCTCTGTATGCTTCCTGACTAAATAATTACTGATGTCTAAGGCATTGAAAGATTTTGAGAGCCTCTATGCTGCAAGATGCTGGCTCATTTCTAGCTCCTCTAACAAAAGCTTCAGAAAATGGGGCTTCTCACTGGCGCTTGGGAAGGCACACTAATCACACTGTGGGTTTCTGTAAGCCAAGGATACAACAGAGGAGGATTATCTTCTGCCTAGCACATTAAAACTGTGAATACCATTCACAAACCTGTGCCTGTGTTCACGTGCTTTACCGTATAAAATCTGCCTCACAGCTTCTTACCTGCTTGAAATGGCTGAAAGTAAAAAAAGCAGAAAAGAGATAAAAGTTGAAAAAATCAATTTTGCTGACATGTGACATCTGAAAAACCCTCAGCATGTGGGAGGTCTTATTAATTTTAACCATTCAAATTATTTAAAATAAACCTGTGTGTATGTATCTTAGAATCGAGGTTGTAATATCTGGCAGTTAGCACAAAGTGGCACTTGCTGTGCATCCTTCTCTTCCTCTTCTTGATCCAGCACGATCCTTCACTGGAAGGGTAGTTAGGCATTGGAATGGACTGCCCAGGAAAGAGATGGGATCACTGCCCCTGGAGGTGTTCAAGAAATGACTGGATGTGGAACTTAGTGCTGTGGTCTAATTTAAAAGGTTTATGGTCTAGCTGATTGGTCAAATTTTGGACTCCATGATCTCAGAGGTTTTTCCCAACCTTTAATAATTCTACGACTTTTCCTTGTCAGGATCGGATCTCACTGAAAGAGTCCTCAGCAAACCCCAAAGTAGCAAAGCTAGACTATAAACATTAATAAAAATGTATATAACTAAGAAGAGAAGTCAGTGAGGAAAAATACACTTTCAAATGAATGGAAAGAAATTTGCAAAGAAAAATAGAAGTGAAAACCAAGTATTTTTATGTGTCCTGACCTCTAAGTACCAGCATAGTAGAGTTTGTGTCAATGGATATATGCAGGGCAGGTAGCTCAGGGTGAGCTGCAGAGTGAGCAGAAGGCTGAGCTCTGGGGGACAGGAGCCTGAGAAAAGAGGCTGTGAAGGGGCAATGAAGGCACCCTTTGCATAACAAATGGCTCAGGACCTGTGCCCTGCCAGGTGAGGGACACCCAGAGACACGACAGGAGCTGTGGACTCCCAGACTTCCCAGCATTTACACTGTGAGGGCTGAATCAGAGTTTCCTTTGCTCAGGGTCCCTCCTCAGAGACACCCAGTTCACGCTGACATTTTGTTCCTGAACTGTGATTAAATTATTTTAAGGATTGAGATGTCTGAGACTCTGCTATGGGAAAACTGGGGTTGAGCCAGCACGGAAACCTTGTCTGACTGTGGGAGTGGGGTCTGTGTAGCTGTGAAGAGTTTTTGGTCCCAGCTCAGGGTGAGAGAATGACTGTCAGAGTGGCACCTGCATGGTCAGAGAAGGAGTGGGAGTAGACTGGGTTTTTTCTTTACATGAATATGGTCATGTCACAGTGCCTCATCCAATATCTAAAATGCCTTTCTAGGACGTGTGGGAAAGAAGCATGATCAAAATTATTTCAAGAAATAGATGTTTCACTGATTTGTTTTACTGGATTTATAAATCAATACTTGGGGGTTTTAAACATAAATTCATGTTGTCTCTGTAGATACTCTCTTACTGCCCTTTGAGAATCCTGACATATATGTCTGCAGTACTTCTTGATCTGACGCATGAGAGAAGAAAAGTGGCACTTTTAATGAATTTCTATAATGCATATACATCATACACTGCTTTGTCTTGCACAACTGCATGTTTTCTCTCTTTTTTTTTTTTTTTTTTAAGAAGACTAAATATTCTGGTTAGAAATTTTGTATAATTTAGTAGGAGAGAGGTAGTGCTTTTTCAAGATACATGAGGAAGGAGAAAAGCATATTTTTGACAACTTGTCATCTGAAATTATGAAAATTGAGCTAATCATTCCTGTGTAAAAGTGGAACTGAATACAGATAAGAGCTTGTTTACCTGCACTGTTAATTTTTTTTGTTGTTCAATAGCCAAGTAAGTACCCCAAGCTATAAATGGTCACTTATCTTTAAGTAAAAAGGTATTGAAACTGAAGAGTTAGGAATTCTCACTTCAGGGATTTCTAAACACTCAGAAGACAAAAGGAACTGTGTGCTAAATGTAGGTAATAAGGAAAAGTGGCAAAGTTTTGAGTTTTTTCATCAGCTCCCTTAAAACAGCATTCCTGTGAAGTTCAACCTCTCTGTCAAAGGAGAAAAAATATGGTTTGGTATTATCACTCCTTTGTGATACTTAGTCTGCCATACATTTAATATATTGCAGTTTTAAATTTTTAATTATTAATAGTCTTAATTACTATTGCAATAATCACATACATCAGAGCACTCTTGCTTTGTAAAGGCCACTACAATTTTTGTTTTCCTGATCAGCAGTACATCTGATTGCCACTGAATACCTGCAGGTGACCAACAGGAAGAATTAATTTTATACCAAAACCAAAATATGTATGGATATGGCTATTTCTGCCATGCAAAATAGTAAACATCAATGCTCACAAAGATTTTATTTATTCCCAGTTATGTGTCTGATTGTAAACTAATAAACTAATTATAAACTGATGCTGCAATGACTTCCCTTTAAAAATACACATAATAACTTTTTGAGAAGAAAGTAGCACATGTTTGAAGTACTCCTTTTCATCAATACAAGCACTGCAGCACATTTATAAAAAGTATGAAAAAAGTGCTGAACAGGTCTAGGTATCAAAGGAAGATCCAGCTGAAAATTGTAATGGCCTTTAAAAGGCCATGTGATCATAGCGCTGAAATTCCATTTCTGATTTTCACAATGGGTAACAGGAAACTGCCTATAAAACTTCACTCACTTTAATCAGAATTTAGATTCTGAATCCATGTGACCAAATGACCCCTGGAAAATGGTTAGTGAGAGATAGTGAGGTAGCTTCTATGTCTGTCAAACTATGAATTTTTGCCTTCTCCATCCTATAGTTTGCCTTCTTAAAAAAAAATATATTACTACTACTATTACTACCTCTACTTCTACCATTACTATTAACCAAAATTGGCAGGTAACATCATCAGTCTCTATTTATATTACATTGATCTACAGGTGGGTGAAAGAGAAACTCTTCCTGCGAAAGAAAGGGGCAAGGTATTGGGATTGTCTTGTAGAAACTTACAGAATTGATAGAACTCACATATATGTTGTGTCACAGTTTTTATGCCACTTAGAGTATTTTTTGTGGTTTTTTTTTTTAAGTTCAACTGTTTTCTTAATTTTTTCCAAAACCAAAAGACTAAATCCATTATCTTTGTAAGCTTCAGACTCTATCATCTGAAAGGATTGGTGAAGTGAAAAACCATACAATTATTTAAAATAGCATCTCCTGCCTTTGTTTGAGATGCATCTGTTCAGGTATCTCTTGTTTAGCAGTGATAGCTTGGCTGTTGTCCAGCAGTTTAATTAGCACTTGCTACCTAATCTCTTATAGCAGATATTATTGCTGAATTCAGGGACTTTGAAAATCCCATATCTGACAAAGCAGGCTTAATAATGAAAATCACTATGTTTTTACATTTTATTTGTCTTGGCAAGAACACCTACTAGAGCACATACATTTTTCACTAGCTAGAAAACATGCAGTTCAGAGTTGCAATCCCCGAGTTGTTCACTCTTCAGAAAAACAGAATTGAGCAGGAATTAAAATTGAATGAAAACTGGAGGGGGAGTTGCAGAGAAAGACAAAGTGTACAACAGAGCATCATTTTCTAGACAGATGTTAATTTGTTTCTCACTGGGTGAAACCGATCTGCTGTAATGTATCTGTGTGTATATTTTGAAATGTTTTTGAGCAGAATATCTGTGAAGTGCTGAGGGTTGATTTCAGCCCATGGGTTTGTTCCGTTCTCTGATTTCTTCATACAGGCTAGCTAGCATGGCTCCAGCTTTACAACTGCTGGGAGCTGATTTTCGGAAACTTAGACTCATGGTGGGTGGGAAGGGGGGAGTAATTTTGTGTTTTGCTGAAAAGAAGGGAAATATCCGTAACTGGTGGTTTTCAGAAGCAATGCCACCTTGGTTTTGTCTCTTACTCTCTAACCCTGTTCTTGGCAGTGGTGTGGGGAAATGGATGAGGAAGTTTATTGTTAGTGACTATGAATGGACTACAAAACTAAAAAGCAGAGATATGGAGATATAATTTCCTTTCACTGGCAAACTGAAGATTACTGTGTCCTTCTAGCAAAAAGGAAAAGTCCTTTTGCAAGCACAGGTGTGTACTCTGCTGTACAAGTGCTGACCTTCTGTCTTAGAAATTGCAGGGGTTCTTGTCAGTAGCTACACAGCAAAACATTCCTTTGTGTTTTCCCATCCTTGTTATGAGACCCACCACAGTTCATGATCTCTTATCATTGGTCTCCATCTGCGAACACATGCAATTTAATTATAACTAATTTTAACTCTTTAATTTTCACATTCCAGCTTGCCCAGGCCCCTGGGCAGAACTTTCTCTATTGAGTAGTCAGGAAACCAAGTTTCTGTTGGGCACTCAAAATAGATGCTTAAAGTAGACAGTCTGAGTAGTCAATACCCAAAATGTCAATTTTCCATATTTTTTTACAATGCATGAATTAAATCATTCTTAATAATCATCTTGTGGTAAAATGAAGAAAATGTGGTGCTTATAATTCTTTTTTCTCTCTTACAAGAGCATCTGTCCAATCTTTGATATTGTTGTATTGAGATTCACCACTTCTGTGTGTGTAGCAACAGATGTAAAATGTCAATAATAAATCACAATGATGAAATGTGTAATGAAAATTGTATGTAATGGTTCTCTTGGAGTGGTCTCAAATCTGCCAGGCAGCACATACTTTTTTAAATCAAACTGGAGAAAACCTAATCACTGACTATAGTCTGATGTGATCATATTGAGTGTTGATAAAGGTGCTGATAAAGTTTTCTTTAAGCATTTATTAAAATTAGTAAGCTCGTATTTTTCTTTTGAAAATGCTAAACCCCTCTGGGAGCAACTTGTAGCATCAGTAGCTAAAGCAATTATTTTCAGTGCCTCTGTTTTGTAATTTTGCCTTTGAAGTACACTGGTTCCAGAATATTTAATGCATCTTCAAAAAATAAACCTTTTTTTTTTTTTTTTGTGCAATTTGATGCTACCAATAGGCTTCTTAGTACTACTAGTAATATTCCACCTGTTCAAAGGGGAGTGTTCCTTGCACGACAGTGACCAAGATACACATTGATGATACACCAAATTGTTTTTTCTCTCCTCTTCATTTCAGATAAGCATAAGAGATGGCCATAAGGTGGCTGTAGGGCTTTCCCAAATTGATAGTCACAAACAAGAGATAATAAATTAAGTACACTTGCGCAAAGAAGTGCAAATATAAACTGACCACAGATAAGTGTAAGGTATAAATTAAATATGGGCTGTGAAAAACAAAATAGTTTCTGAACACTCAGGGATGGAGACTGTGAAGCAATTTCTAGCAGGAGTTTCAGAAAAAAAAATTAAGTGGTCTTAACATAAGAATTAATATAAGAATCTCTATTTCTTCCTTTGGTGAGGTGATAGACAGCAAGAACATTTTCTTAGAGGACTTCACCCTGTTCTGCCATTAAAAACATTGTATTACTTTATAACAGAAGGGAAAAAGTGGACATCCATAAGTCTTGCAAAGTCTGTACCCAGTAGGTACTCTGTACAATAGTGTTTAGGAAGAGTTTTACTGTGATAAAAGTCAAGGGGTTTCATTTTTGCTTGTGTTTGTTTCATTTTACTTAGTATTCAAGTATATATCACATATTTTCATGTGAAAGGTTATTTTCATTAACCTCCAGTATCTCTACATATTCATTTTAGTGAAATGGATCTTACGATTTTTTTTAATAAAAGATAGAATAATGCATTTATATGCAGATTAAATTAAAAGCTAAGCAGCTCTTGGCAACTCAAGAAATAGATCAAAATACTAACTTATGAAATCTTCAGTTCCTTATTCACTTTTGGGTGATTTTTCATTACTTTATGTTTACCATGGAACTTTTTTGATTCTGACATTTTAGAATTTAATTTCAATGTCTTTTGTCTGCAGTGGTTAATTCTTTTACTATTACATTATGTAGCCACCTTTTCAATAGGCTTGATTCACAAAGAAGTTCATAATTCTACATCACTGAATGCCGTGATGGGACCTGATATTCAAATGGGTCTTTAAAGCATGCTTTCCACAGTAGATCTGCAGGATATTTCACATGGAAACAAAATATTTGTCACATAACACTATGAGTTAGTTCTGAAAACTCTTTTTCCATTTCCTTCTCAAGAGGTTTATTTGTATCATAATAGGAACAATTTTGTATTCTACTGAAAGTTTTCCATTGCAGACTATTTATTAACTCTGTAGTGCCATGTTGCATATATGTGGCAAAACAAACAAACAAACAAACAAACAAACAACAAAACCAACAACAACAACAAAAAAACAAAAACCCCCAAAAAACCAAAAACAAACCACCCAACAAAAAACCTCCAAAAACCAAAACAGGCAAAAGAATACCTTAAATAGACAGTGGCAAAGTCAAATATGAAGTGAAAACCTTATAAGTTAATTAATTTTCTAGTCAGACTGAAAATTTCCAAGATGCCTGGATATCAAAGAACAGCAAAAAAATATTATATTTCTAAAACCTTTTTCCAAAGTGAAACCCCCACTCTACCATGAGTGTTTCTGGCACTTACTAATTTCGTCCTTTCTGACAGTCTTACTATACTTGGCTGCAGGGGAGTGAGTTTTGCTCTTTTTTAGACAAATCCATCTTTTAATACCTTTGTGTTGTGCTGACTCCCTCCAGCAACATCAGAACTAAAGAAAATTTAAGTTAACAGAGATGCATACCTGACATCTCTGTAATGGACTAGACACAAAATATGAATATCCTCTATCCCACTAATCAGAAACCACACTCTAATACAGACAGGAAAGTGATGGGAGGGAAGGGAAAAGACATTTCCTCAGAGACCAACTGGTCCATTGCTCGTGAAGAACTTTGTTCTATGGCACTCATGCTGGAGAAGTCTGTGGAGGACTGTCTGCTGTGGGAGAAATTCCACGCTGGAGCAGGGCAGGACTCCTCTCCCTGAGGAGGAAGCATCAGGAGAAACAATGTGTGCTGAACTGTCCATAACCCGCATTGTCCATCTCCTTGTGCCACTCTGGGGCTAGAGGGAGAGAATTGGGGGCAAAGTTAAGCTTGGGAAGGATGAAGGGGTGTGAGGAAAGTGTTTTTTAAGATTTGTTTTGCATCTCATTATCCTACTCAGATTTTGATTGGCAATAAATTAAACTAATTTTCCCAAGCTGAGTCCGTTTTGCCTGTGACGGTATTTCGTGAGGGATCACTCGCTGTTGTTTTCTCAGCCAAAGGGTGAACCCACCACAGCAGCCCATGTGCAGGTAGGTGAGTGACTCCTGAGTGAGTCAGGGAACTTCTTTATAGAATGGGAGCTTTCCAATGGAAGGAAAACAGGGATTTTTTACTAGCTGAGGCAAATCCAGAGGTTGGTAATGCAATTTTGTGAAGGGGTGTTCATTTTAAAATCTGGATTTGTTATGAATAGCAATGTTTGGCCATTTTGTCACAAACAAGAGTGAAAAAATTTCAAGTCTGGTAAATGTTTTATCTCAAGTGCTGATATTCTACATTCAGTTCTATGCTCCTTTGCAGTAATATGAATATAAAATACAATTATTTGACAGGGAAAAGTGAATATATATTTTGAGTTTGATGTTGTCCCCTTGTTTTTTTTTTCCAACTTCCATTCCTAAAAGAATTTTTTAAAGACTGACGCAATTTTGAAGGCACCCTGATTTCCATGAATTGAATAGATAATTTTGCTGGTTTCTGTAGTTATCTCTTCTTCAAAAAACTGGATAAAAGGTAGCGATAGAGACAGAGTGCGATGCTGAATTGTAGAAAAGAGGAAAGAAGGTTTAGGTTTCTAATTCAACTTTTATGAGGGGGTTATAATGCATAAATGGAATAAAATGTGTTTTGAAATGTGACCTGTCTAAAACACGGTTACATAAAAAGCTATATAATGTAAGTTTGAGCTGTGTGATTATCATGATTTTGAGAAGGAATATAGCAAGCATTTAGAAGATAAAAGAAAAATCCAGAAGGGATTGGTTTAATGTTTTGGGTTTTTCTCTCTGAGAGATAATATTTTTGAGAAAAAGAGAATCAGTTCAGATATGAAGACATTGTGTTAACTCTGGAAAAGAGATTCAATCAATGTAGTGTGAAATGAAAGAATTTTAATAACTTTCAGCAAAAATCTCAATGTGTCCTTAGCTATGGAGTTACTAATATTTTTATGATAATAAAAATTTCATATAATCTACAGTTCATATATAATCATCTAAAGTGTCCCAAGTTAAATAGGAAACCTGGATTTTAATTTTGATCACTCAATTCCTACAATTAAAAATAGCCTTTTTTTCCCTTTCTTTTGTCACCATTTTAAAAATCTCTTCTGAGGAAACAGAAAACCAAACCCCTGAGGATGAAGTCTGTGAGAATCTTGAGATTAATACTTACATACCTTAGCCCGTTTATTTTCTTTATTAAATGTGTGAAATAATATGCCATATGCCATATAGTGAGGTTCAATCACATCAAATTACACACATACTGTACAGTGGATGTGTCTTAGTGTTGATTTTATTTCCTTACCTGCCCCTCCGGGTTAGTGGCACATTAAAGAAGGGATTTGAAATTGCCTTTTCAGGAGGTGTATAATCTTACCTTAGATTTTCTTTATTCTATTTTGCTACTAGTGGGTCTGCGTATCATAATGTGATTTTTTTCTAAATAAAAATAATCCTCTGGAAATATGTTGGCCTCAGTTTCAAAGGTTAGCTGAAAGAAAAAGAGATTTGTGTCAAAATCTTACACATCAGGGTCATTTGTATTAATCAGTCTTTTCTGTTAAGCTATAATCTTCTTATTCATGTTGGCGGAAGAATTCGTTTGCTGGTTAAGCCACAAAAAAAATTAAACCTTTTCCTCAGATTTGTTGTCCTTAAAGATCAAGCCTTTGAGAAAAGTGGTAATTAAGCTGCTGATGACCAGTGTAAGAACTAAATTTACTTACACACTGCAGCATAGCAGTGCCGAAAACATTGCTCAGCTGGAGACAATTTTACACTCAAAACCAATTTTGCCTTGATATTAAGAACACTATGATGAGGAGAAGCTTGATAAATACCATTTCTTACTCCGTTGGCAAACCCAAGTGTAAAACGAGACTCGAGTGTCAGATGGGAGACACGTATGACTTCTCCTGCTGTTTGGCTAATGTGCTGAGAAACACCATGTGAGCAGCCATTGTGAGCTGCTGGAGTGGCACTAATTTATTGCTGTAAAATGGGACAATGAATGGCACTACTCATGAGACCCTGGGGAAGGTGTGTGAAAAAATGAATGAGGGGTTGCTCTAAGTTCTCTGGCTGCTTGCAAAGGGGAAGTAGAATTTCTGCGTTGCTTGGAGATGCCTGCACTGACAGTTGTGAGCTTTTCAGCTTTCCAGGCTGCAGTCTCATTAGCACAGAGTTGCTCCCAACCTGAAGTACAAAACTCAACAGCTTGTGCACTCAACTGTGCTAATATTGGGCTGTTCCATGCCCAGGCAGTGCAGGCCAAGTAAAGTGAGCCAACCTTCGCCTGCCTTATAAATATATGGAAACTCTCTTTTTTTACACTCAGAATAGTAATGAAATAGGTACAGGGGGAAAAAAAAAAACCAAACCACCAAAACAAAAAACAAAACAAAAACCAAAATTTGAAACCAAAGAAAAAACCCAAAAACAACAACAAAAAAGAAAACACGTATAGGAATGTATTTGCACATGTTGTTTTGGTTTTTTCTCCTAGCTTCTTAGAGACTCCTGGTAGGCTATTGCTGTCCTGCTGTATCCCTATTTCAGGCAGTTAACCTGGTGTCTAAATGCCAATTGAAGCAACTAGAATGGCCCAAGTATTTTTATCCAAAGGCATAAAAGCTGTAGGAAGTCCAAGCAAAATAAATAACTTGATTATCACAAGGGAACTTGTACTCAGGCTAAATTTCCTCCCCACTGTTTTAATTGCTTAGAATTTCAGAAGTCAGTGTTGCAATTTTAGGCTCTTCTATATCTTCTTCTGTCTACCAGAAATTGCAGTCTTCTCCAAATGAGAGACTGTAAGTTTAACACATCATAAAACAGTCAAATATGCTCATGAGTAAACTTTGTGTTGGAACATTTTCTAAATTGATATGTATTATTTACTCCAGAGAAGAAAATATGGGGACATAACACGAAATATTGCAGGAATTCACTTGTTTGCTATTGTATTCACATGAAAAATACTTGAATGCTGAGGGGGAACAAAACAAGACAAGACAAAACAAGGAGCAATATAACTGCTTCTGTTAACGAAAAGCATATGAAACTATATTAAATATGTTGTTTTTTCATATGTCTTCTCAGCCCTTCAGGATTATCCAGACTTGGTTCCTTCTCATATTTTTATATACTCTTTTTTCTACTTCATTACCTTTAATTTTATTTCTTTTAGTTGTGAAGAGAAAAAGATGGCAGCAGTTTCTTTTTTTCCTAATAGAAGAAGTCCCTGGTCTTTTTTCTTCTCTCCATCTGGAAAGAAACACACAAATTCATGTTTGGCTGTACAGATGATGTGATCTATATCCATTTGTCTTCTTCAGTCATGGTTCTTTCTTCTGACATAAATCTGATCCTATATTTGTACATTCCACATGTTGCCTTCCTACAATATTAGCAGAGGACTATGACACCAGTGACCCTCAAATTGTGCAGCTCCAGATTGCACTCAGATTCCATTCTCATTGGTATTTCTTATAACGTGCAGCAAAATTCATCATTAATAATTAAATTGTATATTTAAGTGTGCCTATATGTGCAGAGGACAGTGAAGACACACAGAAGGTGAATTAGATCTTAAATTGAAAAATCCCTGAAGAAGTTTTAAATAATCACGGATCAAAATCAATTTCAGCTCCGTGACCTTATCTTGAAAAATATACTAGTGTTTTCTTTACCTCAGTGCATTTGAGGTAGCAAAAAGACTGTACAGAGATCAAACAGAGTGAAGCATTACTCAATAAAAGTTATTCTCAGAGGAATATTTGGGTTATAAGGTGCTCTTACAACCATTTCTAATTTCATTGAATTCCTTTATACAAACATTCATTCCTGCAATGGCTGGAAAGGCTCAGTGTGAGTTTGCAGGCCAGGTTTTTTAGGAAGGGATTGTGAGCAAGCAAGGTGTGTGCAAAGAGGCATGGCCCCATTGAGTGTGAGTGTGCACAGCCCTGTTGTGAGCACCAGCACTGCTGCAGGGTGGGGTTGAGCAGGGCACCACTGGGATCGTGCAGGGCACCACTGAGAGCACGTTTCAGGCACTGCTGCAGTGTGTGAGTGTGCAGGACACTCCTGTGAGTGTTGGATGTTATGGAGAGGCTGGAATGTCCAGGCTTCTGGGTAAGGACTGAGGGGAAAAATGAATGAAGTGGCTGTCATCATGGACGGCTGCTCTTGGCCACCCAGCCAGGACAGTGGCACCAACAATTTCTTGTTTAAGGAACCAAGGGATGTCCCAAAACAACTGCCCTTGCCCCTGTGGGGGAATTCAGCTTGCAGGTGTTAATTGGGACTGTCACACAGCTGGTACAAACAGGTCCAGGAGATTCCTAAAACACCTGGGTGACAGCCTTTTGGTACAGGACTCAGGGAGCTGTCTTGGAGAGGTGCTTTCTGTGGTTTGTTGCTTGTTCCCAGAGAGGCTCTTGTGGGTAAAGGGGTGATTGGTGACTCTCTTGGCCACAGCAGCTGTGCAGCCATTAAGTTTCAAATCTCTGGTGTCTTGTCTGCACTCATCTTGCTCCCAAGAGCAGGCAGAGGCGAGCATGGTTTGAAAATCAGCACATTTTATTAACGTGCCCACGGTGAAGCTGTTATCCCAAAATGGGTTCTTTCACCTGCTATGCAAGAAGCCAATCCCCACACAGAGTGGAGGAGTTTGATTTATTTTCAGTTCTGCACTGAAAGGGGTGCTGGATGGCAAATCCACAAAGCCAGCATCACGATTATCAATACTTTTCATTATTTATATATATTAACAAACCAAGGCATTAATGTTCATTGACCACAAATTATATGGTTCTCTAGTTAATTAGTATTCTGTCTTCTATTGTTCAAAAGATGCAAGTTATTCTGCATTCTCAGTCTTTCTCATCCTTTGGGTTGGTGCGTTTCTTGGATTGGTGAGCCAGGAGCCAGTGGTCCTGATCTCCCCCTGCCAGAAGCACCTACAATCAGGCGGACCTGATTGTAGCACGGTTGCTGAGTTGGGTTTATGAATTTCTTTCTGCCATTTTCTTCCCATTGGGACAACCCTTGGTGTCTCTCATTTTCCCACTGGGACAGATCTTGGACACTCACATCTTTCCACTGGGACAGCTTCTGGTATCTCTCATCTTCCCATTGGTACAGCTTTTGGGTACTGTCATTCCCCATTGGGACAGCTCTTGCTAGGGGAAATTTGAGCCATCTAACCTGATGATGAGTCTCAGTGTCACTGTAGGAAAATGCAGTTCCACAGTCAGGTAAATATTCTGTGTCTGTTCATTGAACCAAAATGAAAAAATTATTTTATAATATATCGAAAATTTGTCTTTCAGTTGAAGATGATGAATTTTTCTGATTGAAAATGTTTACAGAATTTAATTCAAAAAATATTTCTATGGTAGTCATAGAATCAGGAAAAATGTATTTCAGTATAATAATGTTTTTTGTTTGCTTTATCTAATGAGTTTTAATTTTGAATGTATTCTAGAATATAGCATAAGGACAGAAAAGGAAATGCTCTGATGTTTTGATTTTGTCTTTGAAATTCAATGCAGCTAAGCACATCAGTGTGCTTACCTGATCCACAAAGGTACCTGAGGAAGCTTTTTATCTGAGTCTTGTGGGATTTGGATTCCTAACTCAATTAAATCCTTTCTATTTCTTTAGATTTGCTTCAACTAAAACATTCATACTAAGCTTTAAAGTAAACTTCAGTAAAAGGTGTAAAGTTTTCTTCTCAAACTCAAATAATAGTGATTTTAATTTCGTTTACCTAATGAGATTAAAGTACTGAACTACTGTATTACTCTGGTGACCTCTTTCTCTTTGGTAAGCTGTCTCAAGTGTGGCAAACATGTGGCATATGGGAACAGAGGAAATGTCAGAGAGGGGAGCAAAGATTTACAAAATTTAATAACTTTCATAAGCTTTAGCTTCTTGACTTAATATGGACCAAAAAAAAAAAAAAAGGAAAATGCCAGATGCTATAATAATATGGGTTTTTCTAAAACAGAAAGGAGTGTACAAACAGATTTATAATGACTTTTTGTAATCCTGGGGTGCAGATTTGCTGTAGTTAATATTTTCTCTTTAAAGTTCAGTTAATATTGTTGTTTCTTTCTAAGTCTTTCATGAAGTTCCTTTTGGCTTAAACCAGCATGCTTTGTACTTAGTAACATCTGCAGTAAAAGAGCATATATCATTAAAACTTCTTAAATTAAAAATTCATTTCTGTTTCAGAAGAAAATATGTACTTTCTTTAGCCATTTGATGATAAATTATACCGGTATTATACATTAATATAAGGTTTTCTTGTGGTTTTGTGAAATGAGAATACATTTGTGGTTTTTTGTCCCCATAGTCTGTTATATTCTACCTTTGGAAGCCATTAAATAACAGTATTTTTTTGTATAAAAGATGATCTACAGACTGACAATGGCTACATTTCTTATGTTTGGTTAATACATATTTTCTAATAATTATGGTAGTTGGTGCTGTGTTGTGTGCTGGTAGTAGGCTTCAGAGTAATGTCAAGAATTTACTTTTCCTTCCAGTCATTCACATAAAAAATGTTAAAAGGCTCTTGGAACTAAAAAGAAATGCAAAAGAGAAGGAAAATATGTCTTTCCCAAAAGCTGGATGCTTGCCCACATGTACACTAGGCAGTGTACCAGTATCTATTATCAGTGTATGTTTTTTTAAACTTGTTAAGATATGTAATAACATAACAGAATAGACCATTACAAGGATAATGTTTCAAAGTAAATGTGTCACCTGCTGAAGATACAGCTACAGGAGGGTGCAGTTTGTGGGGATTTTTCCCCATCTGTGGTCACTATTTGCCTCTGTCTGATGGCAGCACAGCGCAGGTGCTGATCTGACCTGTGCTGTGGGGAATGCCTCTGGTCTCCCTGTGCGATGATGCTCATTTCCAGGCCACCCCAGGGTGCCGTGGCAGCTGTGACCAGGCCATGGAGCAGCTTCCCTTCCGCACCTCCGTGCCCTGTGCCTCCTTCCCTCCTCCCAGGCTCAGCCTTTCGGTCCAGCTCTGCTCCACCCACCTGCCCCAAAACATCTATGGGAAGAAGACATTAATCTCTCTTCAAGTGTTTAAATGTTTCTGGAGTGTCTCAAAACTGCTGGTGATTACTAAAGCCTTGATTAACAGATTCCTAATGGCACCATACATTTGTATTAACATATTAATGTAAATATTGACATCATATCCCTGTTCAAGAACATTGCAATTGCTAGGTCAATTCTTTTTGCATGCAAATGCACGCACAGTAAGTCAAATTGAAGCAGTGATATATGCTGAAGACGATTAAAAAATTCTTGCCAGCTTTGGGAAAAATAAATTTGTTTGTCATTATGGGTAAAGAAAAATAAAAACTTCCTAGAACTGCTTTGTGCTGTCTAATGCTCTACTGCATTCTAAGTTCTATTTAATTGCAGGTATAGACACAAATAGCTTTCTGACACATATATGGCTTTAAATAAATCCATATCTGCAGTTTCAGTCTAGCAGGACTACCCATAGGCAAGAAACAGCCATAAAAACCACTAGGAGTTGTATGCAGTTAGCATATTCTTTCACAAAGTATATTGATATTTTAAATCAAGATCCCAGTTTCCATATATGGACTCTCTCCTAATATTTTAGGAGTGAAAGTAATGTAGAACAGAATAATAAACAGATATAAGTAATTTTAACAAATATGTGCATTCCTGGTAACATCATGGCCTATTTATACTTAATGATTATAGAGTTAGAACTTTTAATCTTTGAAATTTAAAGCAAAAATGATGCTTTGATTCAAAGTCTGTTTGAAATAAAGTGTTTCTTTGGGTTTCAGCTCTTTACGAAGCTCTCACTGCAATTCTTTGAATTTGTGCACAGTTCTAGTCACATAGTCATGATTAAAAAATTTCCACCAGATAAGTCACAGCAACAAGGTAATTGTACTCTCCTATGCACATGTTGTAATTCGATTAATTTTAATCCTCTTGTATTATGAACTAATCTGCTGAATTTTCGTATATTTACTCCAAGTGGACAGTTCTCGCATATTTAGTTATCGCAGTTCAGCTGATGCTCAGCAACTTTGTGATTTTAAACAGCTGAATTCTTTGTAGGAAAAAGCTTAGAGGTATACAGTGCAGCTGTTACTCAAGTGCTACTGAAATTCCAACATGAAAAAGTCCTTGATCTTCTCATAATCTCCAAAACGAAGCTACTGGTGAACAGAATGTATTTTCAGAAGTAGTTTCAATAATGAGAGATTATGGAAGAGATTAAATAATTTGCCATCTGCTATGCAACACGATATACCCGTATGGCCTGGAGATTCTCTTTTCTGGGAAATCTCCTTTCTAAAGAAAAAAGTACCCTTACATGTGCTTGTTCAATTTTTAGAAATTGGTGTAATCTCTACCCATGGTAGTTCTCTTCAGGCTGAGTTACTATTTTGTTTCAGTGACTTTATTTAGTCATTCCAGAGGGAGGTCTAAGACCAGCATTTCCCAGACTTGACTTCCTCGCATACTTGTGTTGAGGTTCTCTATCTAAACATATATATGTAATGTATATAAAAGATTACATAAAAAGTTATGTAATATATAGAAATTGTGTGACAGTGACACCCTGAGTAGAAGTTGTCTGTCAAAATAAATCACAGTATGTTTCAAAAAGAACTGCAGATAATCTGGTATAGCCACATAAGGAATACAAAGGATTTGGTGCTAATAAGACCGAGGTTGTGGGTTTGATCCCGATATGGGCCATTTATATAAGGGTTGGACTCGTGATTCTTGTGGGTCCCTTCCAACTCAGACTATTTTCTGATTCTATGGAAAACAGAGGACGTAGAATTGCCCTCAAATAAAATTGTACAGCAAATACAACAAACAAGAAACAATTCACTTCAGATGGGCACAGAAATTAATGCAGTTTAATATCAGGCTTTGGAAATTAATCTAGTAAACAAACTCTTGTGTTTTGCAGCTGTTGATTAAATTATACTCCCATCTCTGTGCTGTAGCTGTAAATGTACAGACAGTCTCTGGGCTGAAAATGAATAATTGAAAGAAGGTAGCAGACAGAAGTGCACAGAAGATTGGAGATCTGTGTACCAGCTCTGGCTGAGATGGAGTTATGTTTATTCACAGCAGCCTTCATGGTGCTGTATTCTGGATTTGTGACTAAAAAGTGTTGGTAACACACCAGTGTTTTGATTATTGCTGAGCAGTGCTTGCGTCGCATCAAGACTTCCCTTTTCCCCATTCTGCTCCCCAGGGGTGGGGGACAAGAGGTTGGGAGAGGACACCACTGTGACAGCTCACCCAAATTGGCCAAGGGGATATTCCACACCAAATAACATCATGATCAGAAATTAAAATGGAGAGGTTTTGGCTATTGAGGTAGCCCTTGTTCAGAGACAGCTAGGCATTGATCTGCCTCTGGGAGATAATGAGGGAGTGCTTCTGCACCACTTATGGGGTTTTTCTTCACTTATTAAACTACTTTTTATCGTGACCAAGGAATTTTCTTGCTTTTGCTCTTCCTATTTCTTCCCCTGTTCTGTTGCATGTGTGTCTTAGTGATTGAGAAGCTGTGTGGGTGCCTGGCTGCCGGCTGGCGGTCAGTCCAGCAGAACCTGATCCATCAGTCCAGCCAGGAAACCTTTAAAGTGTGTGTTTATGAATCCTCTTAATTTATATGACATAGAGAAGCAGAAGAGGAGGATTTGAAAGAAACAGAAATTACTGAAAAAGCAACAGGGAAAAACTCTTGGTTTAGAGTAGGAACCTAGGAAGTGCAGCATTTGCTCCTGCATTGGTCTGTCCTGAACAGTATATTTAATCTATGTTTTTTTTCTTAAAACAGCTTTTGTGGTTTAACTTTTTCTACAGCATAATTGTGGTAATTAAAGGATTAGTATTAATTCAGAGAAAAATTCTATTTAATTTGGCTTGGAGTAGGTAAAAGAGAGAGTGGCATAAAAACTTCCACCAGATTGACATGAAGGTATTTTCATCATTATTATGCCTCTAAGTAGTCCAATACCTAAGCGTATGCACTCTCTTTCACATTGCAGTATTCTGAAGCCAAAAAACACAGCATCTTAAATTAATTTGTGGTAAGCCATAAATTTCTTTTTTTCATTTTTCCTCTTCCTATGGGCTAGTGCATTTGCCAAGATTCCTCAACTACCAAATCTACCGCTTTTGAAACTTAACTGGGGGTGGAAAAAGTGCAATTTTTAGGAACTAACTTCTTTAAAAGATTATAATATCCAAAATAATTTTTCTGTTTCCCTGAAATGTCCTTCAACATCTTTTTGCATTACTGGCAACTTCTCATAACAGCCACTACACAGTTTTAGACTGAGAACAAAATATATGGTTTTAGACTAAAATATAATTTTTATATGAGTTTCCAAGAAAATGAAAAATGCCATCTCAAAATGAAAATGTTATATCCTATAGAAGTGCAGTATAGCAATATGCAAAGCTGTAATAGTAGTCAGTGCAAAAGGAAATTTAATTGTGTATAAAAGACTTGATATGATCATTTGATAATATTAGTACTAACAATTTGATTTTTTCCCCATTTTTCCAATTTTATACTGCTAGTACTTTGAAAGAACAAAATCTAAGCAAGTCTAAGAATAGAACTGACCATGTTCTCTCTCGTCTCTATAATATGTTGTGTTTCTAAGCTCTGCTTCTTCATTCCTGTCAGAGCTTATTTTTATATCAAATAAAAGCATACGCAAACCAAAAATAGACAATCTTTGCATGCCTTCATAATGAGAACCCACACTAGAATACCATGTGTTATGTTGCATAGACTTAATTGGCTCAGGCACTGTAATGAGTGTGCTATAAACTAGAAAATCTTCATTTTTATTTTTTTAATTTAATGCTAGATAGTCTAAGCAAAAAACAGAAAGTAACAAGCAGAGTTATACAGAACAGACTGTGATTTTGATGGTAAAATTGTTATGAAAATTGTTTTAAAGAAAGTAACCTTGAGTCTTATGCATCACTCAATGAACGTTTGAAATGCTGTTTTATGAGCAGCCAGTTAAGGAAAGCCTGTTTTGTTGACCTATTATGCCTTCTATTCTCCACCCTACCCAAAAATCTTACTGCATGTTTACAATATCCTTTGTTTGCTTTCCCTACCCATCATGTTTATTCTCCATACATACTGTCATCTTTTTTCTGCATCCCCTAGTGCCCTCTTTGACAATTTCCCAGCTTTACTAACAAGACCTGGTGCTTTCTCTTTTACACACCCACTTTTCAAATTTTTTTTGTGAGTTATGGTTATCACTTTTTTGTCAGGTTTGCAAATGCCTTATTAAAAAACCCTGAAGTATCTGACAAATAAGTGGAAAGCACAGTGACATTGCATAATACTCTATAGAAAACTAAATTAAGAACAGAATTATCGACACAAATAAGCAGGAAAAAAAATATTTTATTAAATATCATTAAGTGAAATAAATTTAGGATAATTTGCTATTTCTTTTACAAATTTTTTGGGGAATTGTTTTCAGCAGTCAGACCTAATTGTTTACAGATCTGGAAATCAGATTTTAACCAATGCATTGGAAACTTGCAGACCTTTTCTAACCTTTAAACCTATATATTGAATTGAAGCTTTTGAATGAGGTAGCAATGGACAGAGGAGTTATTAGCTTTCTACTTTTGTCTTTTTCAGCACTGAATTTTACTTTGAAAATGGTAATATGATGCCAAGAAATTAAGGGGAAAGCCTTCTTAGTAATGTTAAATATTCTGTGCGTTGGGTCCTATCCAGCAGGTACAGCCTGAAAGACACTTGCTTATTGAGCAGAACAATCTCATTATTAGGACAGTGATGTAGCGCCATTTATTTCATACCCTGAAATCAGTCATGGAAATAACTGAGTGAATGATATTTATCCTGGACCCTGTATTGTGCCATTATGTGTAGCAATAACTGGCAGCATATTAAAATAAAGATCAGGGGCTACAACCATTCTTTTGAAGGCAGTTCTGAAATTTCAAAGCTCTTGAATTATTCAAGTATTCTCCAATTTATAAAATAAAAGATGATTGACTGTTTGATGATGAGACGATATAAATAAAAACATTGAGAAGTACTGAGTGTATTTTTTCCCCATATTTGTTTTGAACCACGATAATTGTAGGTGTTGATTTTGTGTCATTAGCAGCCATAATTAAGAAAGGAAACATTTGATAATTTCTTTGGTCAATGCCCTACTTGTGTAGAAAGAAAAGAAAAAAAAATCCAATCAAAGTAGAAATGGACACAGTTACAATATGAAACTGAGTACAAAGAATCTATTTAATATTTAAAAGTCATGATGAACATTAAGCCTTTGTTTTCTGTCCCTATTTACAAAGCCAGTAACACAAGTTTAACATGTAAATATGTAACAGTTTTAATGTAGCAATGACAATACAAAAATCAAAAGGATTCTCTGAATATATGTTTGGGTCTTTTAAAATGTATCTTTATCTTCTTCAAGGAATCTGGAAATTGGGCTTTTAATTAGGTTTTGATGCATCTAAGTTTTTCTAGGCAGAAAAATGTGCCTGTACTCTACACACCACATGCAGAGTGTACATAGAAAGTGTTGGTTACTGTGCATGCGTGCTATCATCATCTGAGTGTTCACAGTAAGATCATTTTTAAGGACGTGTCAGTCTGTTTTTCTTTCCATTATGTGGTTTTAAGCCTCTGTTTATATTCCTTGGTTACTGTGGAATAGGGAGCATTTTATGAAGAGATCGAGAGTTATCTCCTGAAATATCAGTTATCACAAAATATCACAGAAGGATGTCAGTGTCTTATGATGGGAATGATGAACTTCTGTTATATCTGACAAAATTGAATTAGCACCTTCTCATAGATTAACACATTGGCTGTGCAGTAGTGTGAGGATTTTCCTGGAAGATTTTTAAGGTATTAAGCCTTCCAGCTGTAATAAGGTTAATACAGTTGAGTGACTTGAATGTCAGTGTTGGCAGTTTAACTGGTATAATATTTCTGCAAGCAGGAAGGGAAACACTCTCATGTTCACCTCATTGAAAGACACATTGAGAAGATGATATTTGTTTCCTTAAGATTATCACTGAGTGTAACTGTAATAAAGCACAGAATTGCAGAATGGTTGAGGTTGGATGAGACCTCTGAAGGTCATATGGTCCAAACCCCTGCTGAGGCAGGGCCACCTAGAAATGTTTTTTGAGCACCATGTCTCTCTGGCTTCTAAATATCTCCAAGGGTGGAGAATTCACAACCTCCCTAGGATACCTGTGCAAATTTTCAGTAACACATCTTTGCACCTTCCCTTCAGATATTTGTATTCATTGCTAAGATCCCCCTGAGTGTTCTGCAGACTGAACAATCTCTCAGCCTGTGCTCATAGCAGAGATGCTCCAGTCCCTTAACCAGCTTTGTGGACCTTTGTTGGACACTCAGCAGTCTGTACATATCTCTTGTATTCAGGAGCCCAGAGCTGGACACAGCACTCCAGCTGTGGTTTCATTAGTGCTGAATAGAGAGGACGAATCACCTCCCTCAACCTGCTGGCAATACTTTGACTAATGCAGACCAGCTGGTTCATGTTCATCCCCTTGGCTCCCTATTGAACTTCATGATGTCCTGTCAGCCTATTTTCCCTGCCTGTTGAGGACCCTCCACACAGCAGCACGACAATCTGATCTATCAGCCACTCCTTTCAGTTTTGTGTCTTCATCAAGCTTGCTGAAGGTACACTCTGCTCCATCATCCAGAATATTATTGAAGATGTTAAACAGGACTGGACTAAGTATTGACCCTTGATGAGCACCATTACATAAAAGATACTAATCCATAACATGAACATGAAAGTATTTGTAATAGCTTGGGTATTGCTGTGGGTTTAGGCCCAGCTGAAAATTAAGCACCGTGAAACCACTTGCTTAATACCTCCCTCTTGCTCCCCCACCACAGTGGAATGGGAAGGAGTATCAAAGTAAAACTTGTATATTGAAATAAGAAATGTTTGATAATTGAAAATAAGGTAAAATACAGTAGTAATGATAAATTACAGTAATGATAAAAAAGCGTCTTTGATTTAGGATAGCCACGATTTAGGAGAAAACAAAACATGAGTGTGTTATCAACACCATTCTCATTCTAAATCCAGAACACAGCACTGTAACAGTTGTTGAGAGGAAATTAACTCTGTCCCAGCTGAAACCAGGACAAGTAGATATTTTCTTAAGATACCTGGCTGGACATTTTGATGTGGTTTGTGCCAACAAATGAACAAATAGTTCAGTGGATAGATAGATCAGATGATCGTTAGCAGGCTTTTCAAGAATCATAGAATACACCGGGTTAGAAGGTACCCATCACATCGAGTCCAACTCCTGGCCCTGGGCAGGACACCCCAAGAGTTACACCACGTTCCTGTTGTGCCATGTTCCTGAGAGCATTATCCAAATGCTGCTTGAGCTCTGTCAGGCTGGTGCTGTGACCACTTCCCTGGGGAGCCTGTTCTGATGCCCAACCACTGGCTGAAAAACAGTTTCTTGACATCCAACCTAAATCTCCCTTGACACAGCTTCATGTTGTTTCAAGTCCTGTCATTGGTCACAAGAGTGAGGAAATTGGGACCTGCTCTTCTGCTTCTCCTCATGAGGACATTGAAGACTGCAATGAGGTCTTCCCTTGGTCTCCTCCTCTTCAGGCTAAGCAAGACAAGTCACCTTATACAGTCCCTCCACCATCCTCATGGCCTCCTTTGGATGCTTTCTAGCAGTTTAATATCTTTCTTACATTGTGGCACCCAAAGCTCCCCCAGCACTGGAGGTGAGGCTACCCCAGCACAGAGCAGAGCAGGACAATCCCTCCCTTGCCCGGCTGGCGATGCTGTGCCTGATGCCCCCAGGACAGGGATGTCCCTCCTGGCTCCAGGACACTGCTGAGTCATATTCAGCTTTCCATCAACCAGGACCCCGAGGTCCCTTATGAAAACAGTATTCTGAAATAAAGTCGATGGTATCTACCCTGCACAGTTAATCCTTCATCCAATACAAAAGGCTTGAAATAGGGCTGGTGCTATTCAGCAATATATTCTCACCGATTCTGCAAGTTCAAGGAATTGGGTACCATTAGAACTGGAGATCCTGAGAGAGAAGACATAACTAACAGACTAATAATGTAAACCAAAGTGTACTAGCTAAATTAAGCAGTGAAAAGCAAGATTACAATTTAATGATAAAGTATGATGAAGAAGCTATTACCTGGTAACTTATATAATGAAATTAACACTGCTTAGAAGTGTCTGTTAATTCATTTTTGGCATTGGGATTTAGAAGCAGAGAGAAATAAAATCAGATGAGCAAGAGAGAATGCTCTTTCAGAAAGGTAAAAATGAAATGATAAAAGATGTAATTGAATTCTGAAATAAATGAAAGATGGTTTCTTTAGTCCTAAGGGGAAGCTAATAGTGTAGCTTTGTTTCCGTTCGCTTCAATTTGTGCAAGAGTACAACTAAGTCTTATTAGGGCCTTGTAACAGTTACTAATTTTTAGGAACTGTTGTGTAGGAAAATTGGAACAGGGACATATTATTTTCCCTTCCTGGTCATAAAAGTAAATGCGGGAGGAGATGGTCCAAAGATTTATGAAATATTTGTTTATGTGAATTCTGTTTGCAATGCAAATTAACTCTAAAGTTTTTTAGGTTTGTTTTTTTTTGCTCCACCTTTCTATGTTGGATCAACTTAGGTAATTGCTTACACAGAGAACAGTGAAGATGTCTGAGTCTTTCTTATTTTGCTTTGTTTAATAAGTACTGTGGCATTATCCAAATATAGGACTCAAAAAGTCACTATCTAGTGTGTTTTTCTTCCGAGTAACAGATCAAAATATTGCCTAGGTTTAAAGTGCTAATATTGCTTTACCTTGCACAGTAGCTAGAATTCTCTGTTAAAGTTGGTATTGAACCAATTCTAGGATGAAACTTGAGCTTTGCAAACATGGATTTTCTAAGTTAGTTCTCTCTCTGAGCTCTTTTAAAGTTAATAAAGTGTCTAATTAAAAATATCTGTATGGGACATTGGTACTAATTTTAGGATGAAATAAATTGTCCCTTGGTTGTACTGATTATTTTCTACTGACTGGATTGGGGCCTAGTTAACTAGCTGAGACTGGGCACTGAGTTTTAAGTGCATGAACCTTTGGTCAACTTTCATGGTTGAAATTAGTTGAGAAAAAAATAATAAATTTTTTGTTAAGGAAGGCATTGTAGGAAATAGCTCTTTTCCTTTTGTTGTTTTGGTATTCTTAACTAAAAATACAGGGGAAGAGGGTGTGAAGTTGGTGGGTTTTTGGCCTTGGGGTTTAGTTTTGTTACTGGGGGTCAGAACGTCAAATAAATTTAGTATTGCTTTCTCACGAACAGTTATTGTGGGACAGTATTGGTAGGGGCTGATGTTATTCCACAGGAAAAAATTGAAAACATTAAAAACCATAATTTTTAATGTAATTCTGGAAAGTCAGGAATTCCAACTAAGATCTGTTTAACATGTTCTTGAATAATTAATTAAAATTACTGATAGTAATTCTCCTGGCAGAATCTTTTTGCATATCTGGTCTTATTGTAAAGACAATTTCTTCTCCTCCTTCAAGTCTGTACCAAACTTTCACACTTTTTTGGTTCAGACCACAGCTTCTTGCCCTTATATCTTCTGAGACTTTCACTTACCTGGTAGCCCTGAAGATATTTGGTTGATGCTATTTAGATGTTGACACCCTGTGAAGCATGTGCCCTCTGTGTTGCACTAATTTCACTTCATTATTTTTTAACTGGTCATGCTGGAATTCCACAAAAGATAAAAGAGCAATTGCTCAGTTATCTTAGAAATTGTCAACATTTAGCAATATTTGTCCTAATAGCTCTGTCCAGTATAGACAAGTACATGACATAAACATAACAAAAATGCAGTTAATTTTTCAGGGATAAAAAGAATACTGCTAGTCCCTCAATGGACCTTTTCTCAAACACAATACTTTCCCACAATAAAGACTACTGTGTGAATAGTGCTTTCCAAAGCCTTTGACAATCTCTTGTCATTTTCTCTTCTCTTGTAGCTGATGGATGCACTGACTGGTCTGTGGATTACAAGAAATATCAAGTTCTAGTGGGAGAACCTGTTCGTATAAAATGTGCACTCTTTTATGGATATATTAGAGCTAATTACTCCCTAGCCCAAAGTGCTGGACTTAGTTTGATGTGGTACAAAAGCTCTGGACCTGGAGATTTTGAGGAACCTATAGCTTTTGATGGAACTAGAATGAGCAAAGAAGAAGACTCCATTTGGTTCCGACCAACAGTGGTACAAGACAGCGGGCTCTATGCATGTGTTATAAGGTACTATATTTTAATATACTGCATTTTAATTGACCAAATATGAAACAAGGCTCTTAATAGTCAGACTTCTGTGCCAAAGAATTTTTTTTCTGTGTTCTTTTTTCTTCTCCACCTGGCATTACCTTCCCTGAAGTGTTTTATGCCTAAGTAGAAATTGCTATTGAATGTCTTGAACATATTCAATTTGCTTTTGTATAAATTTAGTCATTTATAACAAAATATAAGATTTATAGTGTGGTCGGGACTGGATGAATAACTCATGTGTTCCTTTTTCTGATTCTGGTTTCACTCATGGAATCACTATCCTAGACTAAAAAGTTTCTTTTTTGCATTCAGATTTAGTTTTATATGGATTTCATTAAGTGATTTAACTTAACCAGCTCTTTTTCTGTAAAAAAAAATTTGCTATTTCATGTAAAGTATTTGCATCGAGGAAAACAGAATGAGAAATTTCAGCATTCTTACATACATCCTCTAGAATTACATCTGGCTTAACTTGGTAATAGAGGCTGGGTGCCAGATGTCTTCCAAAAATATTTAACCTTCTGATTCATCATGTTTTATCAGCATAAATTGGACTAGATTCTGCTTCTTCTTTCTGCAACAAGTGTTCAGCTTTTTTTCCAGCTCTTTGCAGTGTTCCTCTCTATCTGGATATCTATAAAAGTGGTCTTTCTACTAATACACAACAGAAAGAGTCAAAACCAAAGTGTAAAGCAACTGAGTGGCTAGAAAAGGAATGTACGATGCAGCTAGTCCAGTGATGCAAGGAAAATAAGGAAATGGTTCTACCAGCAGCAGGAGATGTTTACTGTCTGATACTATTTTTTGTTCATTTCGGGGGTTTTGTTTGTTTGTTTTTGGTTTTTTGTCTTGGGTAGAGGGAGGGGGAACATAGATTGCTGTCTGACTTGTTTGTGCTGAAGGAGTTTTTTACTAAATAATGTGTTTTTAAAAACATTATTCTATAATCTCTTTATATAACCTCTGAGACAGTTCATATCACATCATTTGTCCAATAGCATATTCAACATGATTTTTCTGATAATGACAGTTCTTTTTAAAGGAAAACCACAAAAAATCTACAGGTTAAGCTCCTTAAAGAGAATGTTTAGTTATATTTAAATTAATATTTTCTGGTAAGTGTGTAACAGTAGCCATGAAAATGGAAGCAGTTTTGTCAATTATTCCATAATGCTATTTAAAATACCATAATTAAGATCCTCTGTTTGTATAAAGAAAACCTTAATTATCTGATGTTGCATTTTCCAGCAACTATAGACAAATGCTGAATTTAGCTATTCATTCATAGTTTATGTTTATTGTCTCAACCTGTATTCATGCCCTTTTTTACAGTTCTATTTAATCCAGAGGTAGGTAAAACCATGTTCTAATCGGCTTTAAACTGCTGTGGTGGTTTGCTACCATTCAAAAACTAGAGCTACAAATAAGCCACTCCCCAACACGCCCTCCAGCAAGACAGGGACAATGGCAGAGATTATGGGTTGAGGTAACAATTTACTGAAAGAAATCAATGGAATAAGAAACACATAGGAACAGCAACAATATTAATAACAAAAGGTGCTTTACACACAAAAGGTGTTCCCCACCTTGACCTAGTTCTGCATGGCCACCAGGACAAAGACAAGATGGTGGCACTCCCTGTAGCTTGCGTCACATGGCTTTCCCCACACAAAGACAAGATGGTGGCAGTTCCCGTGCCCAGCACCATGTGCCTTTTCCCACATAAAGAAAAGTTGGCAGGGGCCTCATCCAGCTGGCTTTCTCCATCCCCAAGATCAAGACAATGGAAAAAAATGATGGACAACCCCCTGACAGTGAAATGATTCGTGTCACACCGCACTGCCACTCTGCTGTGCCGGACTGGGCTCCTCTCGCCTTTGTTTTGCCTGTGTTTTGTTCCCTGCAGCTGCTTCCCACACCAGCACCACCACTTTTGACCTCTTTGCTCCCCTGGGGCTCAGGCTACATTCGCTGCTGGTCAGAACCAAGTCCCAGTGCAGTGCCTGAGGAACAAGAAGGGGATGGGCAAACGTGGTAGAGGATGGGATCCACAGGCTGATCTGAACCACCACCCCTGCAATGAAGAAAGGGATGTCACATCACATTGTGGTCTGTTGTTTATCATACATGGACAGTGAATATAGCTAGATAAGCTGCACTAGGAGTTAATGTATATATTCAAGTCCAGCTCTCAGAAATTATGTATATATACATAATTATACACACACCTGGTATAATAGTAAGTAATAAGTAGTTTCTGTCAAAAGTTCTGCCTTTAAAGTTTCAAAAAAAGCTGAAATATTGTTCCTGTCAAGTGAACACTTCCTTCATGTAGTCATCTTTTACTTCCCTGCCTGAAAACATCAATTATAGTGTCTCCAGTAGTTGCTCAATATAATTATAAGCATAGGTCAGTGAAACTGGACTTCTGTCGTGAGGTCTTTGTGAAGATTTACATGCTTTAGAATCATAGAATCATTTGGGTTGGAAAAGATCTCCAAGATCACAGAGGCCAATATTTTACCAAAGACCACCACATCAACTAAACCATGGCATTAAGTGCTACATCCAGTTGTTTCTTGAATGCTTCCAGGAATGGTGACTCCACCACTTCCCTGGGCACTCCATTACAATGCTGAAACACCCTTTCAGTAAAGAAATTCTTCCTGATATCTCACCTGAACTTCTCCTGGTGCAACTTGAGGCCATATGCTCTTGTCCTGTTGCTGGTTGCCTGGGAGAAAAGGCCAACCCCCACCTTGGCACAGCCTCCTTTTGGGTAGTTTTAGAGATCGATTAGGTCTCTCCTGAGCCTCCTCTTCTTTAGACTAAACAGTCCAAACTCACTCTGCCACTCCTCATATGACTGACTCTCCAGACCCTTCCCCAGCTCCACTGCTCTTCTCTGGACACACTCCAGCCCCTCAATGCCTTTCTTGTAGTGCGAGGCCCAAAATCAAACACAGGATTTGAGGCGTGGCCTCACCAGGGCCGAGTACAGAGGGACAATCCCTGCCCTGGTCCTGCTGCCACACTATTGCTGATCCAGGCCAGGTGCCATTGGCCTTCTCAGTCCCCTGGGCACACCTGGCTCATATTCAGCTGCTGTTGACCAGCACCCCAAGGTCCTTTCCTGCTGGGCCACTTTTGAGCCACTCTTTCCCCATCCTGTAGCACTGCATGGACTGTTGTGACCAAAATGCGGAACCTGTCACTTTGCCTTATTTCACCTCATCCAGCTGGCCTCAGCCCATCAATCCATCCCATCCCAATCTCCCTGCAGAACCATCCAGCAGATCAAGATTCCTCTTCTAAACTGTCAATAAAAATATAAAAAGAACTGGCCCCAATAAAGAACCTTCAGGGATTCAATAGAGAACCCACTAGTGATGGCCAAGAACTGGGAGCTGCACCATTTACTGAGTCTCGGGTCCCAGCCACCCAGCCATGATTTATATTTATGAACATGTTTAATGTTTATGAACATTAATTGCTTTGTTAAGCAGTAATATTTAGCTGAGAAAAATGCACACAAACAACTAAGTCTTGTTCAGAAACATAAGAGCATCTATAAAGAATCCATAGGATACAGACAAAGAGAGATAACAATAGAAGTTTAAATAAAGCATTACAAATTACATTATAGATGAAAAATCTTCACCAATTTTAACATACATAAAATAAATTCATTAGGTACTTATTAGCCATAAAATGCTGCCTATAATTAATTCAATGATATTCAGCTTTGAAGATTCAAATTCAGATGACAGTAAAGTTCAAACAGGGAATAACAGCAACTGTGGAGATGGTTCAAATCTATTTTCAACCCCAGTTGGTAACAAACCTGAACATCTGCTTGAGTATCTTTAGCTGTTCCTAATAGTAACACTAAGTACAGCATTTTAGACAAAGAGGTAATGACTGAAATAGTGTGAAGTGTACAGAGTTTGCTGATTTTACAAAGGAAGGAAGGAAGGAAGGAAGGAAGGAAGGAAGGAAGGAAGGAAGGAAGGAAGGAAGGAAGGAAGGAAGGAAGGAAGGAAGGAAGGAAGGAAGGAAATCAGATTATTGTCTATTCTTGCATTTAGCTTCATTACCCTTGCTATGTCCTTGCACATCTGAAGGTAGAGGTTTCAAAGGTAGCAGTATTTCTAACTCATTTTCAATGTCAGCTTTAATTTTTGCTGTTTAGCTCTATTTAAAATATGCCTATTCAAATTCACAGCAGTCGTTTTGTCCATTTTTATATTTACACATAGATATGCACATGCATCCAAACAGACATTATGGCGTTGAATCACGTTACTTCCCTGCCACATAGTTCAGTTAGTATATATTTTTTTATTGGACAGAAATAAAATAGAGTCCCATTGAGAGATTTTAAATAAAAGAATATTAATATTCTCCAAAAAGTTGTGAGTTAAAACTGCTTCCCAATTACCTTTGAAAAGCATGACATTACAATGTAGAATATATTTTTTTTCCCCCTTGCCATGATTTGAAATGTGAGATTGTTGAATTTATGAAAAAATAGTTCTTTATCTTCATCATGTGATTAATTTTAGGTTTAGATAGTATAAATTTGTTTTGTTAGGTAGGATATGTTCATCTTCAAATGCAAAAGTATGGGTTTTCTGTAATTTTAAAGATATAATTCTGTCAAATAATGTCAATTATTACTTAAGCAATGTAACTATTTAACTGTTCATTTCTGTACAGTTAGTTAAAATAATTGCAGTTATATGAATGATGCATTATTATCAACACATAGTTATTTTTTTTAAATAAACCTGAAATAATAAATGGGAAGTATAAAATAACGTGCAATCAATTTTTAGTGAGTTCAGTTAGTCTGTCTTTCTTTCTTTCTTTCTTTCTTTCTTTCTTTCTTTCTTTCTTTCTTTTCTTTCTTTCTTTCTTTCTCTCTCTCTCTCTCTTTCTCTCTCTTTCTCTCTCTTTCTCTTTCTTTTGCTTTCTTGCTTTCTTGCTTTCTTTCCCATGGAGGCTAACCATCTGTAGTAGGAACTTGTTGGATTACCAATTCAATTTGAGAAGAAATTTTTATATATTTTATGTATGCATATGATTGTTTAATTCATTATCAGAAATCCTGAATACAGAATGTATAAGGAAATCTTTTCTTTCCTGAAGGAAATGGTGAGCAAAGAAAAGAAATAGAATCAATTTTTCATAAACCTTGTGGAAGCATCATTTCTTCATCATCTTGAATAATGTAAAACATGTTGACAAATGGGAATTGCTATTTCTCAGTACCAACCATTTTTGAAAACTGTCTTACTCTAGGAGGGGCTTTTATCCTGGCCATATATGCTTATAAATATTTTTATTTCTTTAAAGAGTTTTTACCAATGATTACCTTAAGAAATGAGTAAGTGTTCATATAACCATTACATACCAAATCTCAATGAAAATCAAAACAAAAATAAAACAAAAAATCTAAGAAAAAAACCCCAGAAATAGAAAAAAAAGGAGAAAGTATCTGAAAATGAAGTCTTAAAACAATTTGTCTTAAAAGTTCAAAAACGTGGTGTTCCCTAGGTCTGCATGAGATCCTTGATTTTATGTGTATTAGTGACAAAAGAATCTGACAATGGATAAGAGAAATAAACTTCCTCAAAGGAATACCAAATGAGCTATCAATACTCAGAAAGAAGCCTCAGAAGAGCCTGTAATTCTATTAATTCCTTTAAATCAGTGTCATCACCCATTTGCTCAGGTGACAAGGGACAGGACAAGAGGAAATGGCTGCACAGTGGTGACTGTGGAAATGCTACATTAGCAGTAGGATTTGAGGATCTTAGAGGTCTTTTCCAACCTTAGCAATTCTATGGTTCTAAGACAGTTCTGACAGCCTCTTGAAGTGGTGTGCAAGTTCAGGAGAGCCCTTATCAACACATGAGATGGACTTTCCTTGGTCCCTGCCTTTGTGTTCATCTGGTTTATAGAGAGTACGGGCGGAGATTTACTGTGCCTTTGCTATTTTTACAGGCCATTTGTAAGCTTGCCTGAGCCTTTTCCAAGGTCTTTTCCTTCTGCAAAAATGGTAACCATCATGAGGAAT
Organism: Acanthiza pusilla; assembly: GCA_036630365.1. Lineage (NCBI taxonomy): Eukaryota > Metazoa > Chordata > Aves > Passeriformes > Acanthizidae > Acanthiza > Acanthiza pusilla. The sequence goes on from JAXCHO010000098.1 coordinate 24,174,601, forward strand.
CTGGCTCTTAGGAGATGTGGTTTTCTCATGTTTGATCCATCTTCTCAAATACAAGCTTGGTAGGCTAGTCAGATATCCATGGAATTTTTGACTGTGACTTAGGGATGCCTTGGTGAGCAGAAAAAGCCTTCAGGCTAACATTAGGAATTTATACAGGTTGGGTAGCTGGAGCTTACATGAAGTGTCCTGTACAGATGGCAAAGCAGTTGGTCCTAGAAACTAATGTGGGATTTTCTTGAAGTTAATTCTTGTTGAAAGTCAGGTGACTGAAATCGACTCATTCTCCACTCCCTTGTCCTTCTGACACTGCAGGAGGTCAGCTGACTGACATTAGCATCCTTATTGAACCTGATAAACACCTTCCACATGTGTTAGGATAAAATAAATACCTAATACTGAGGAGAGAAGCAGGTGAGAGCAGGGGGCATCTTCTCATTTTGAAATTGGTATAACTTATGCATAAAGCTAAATTCCAGCATGTGTTTGCTATTTGCTTGGCTGAATGAGAACTCAACAAAGAAAATCAAGCAAACAAGCATGGTGATGAGTAGAAAAAGGAGCAGTATGATCCTTTTGGGCGGAGTCATGAATAAGTGAGGAGTCTTGATAGGCTAGAACTAATTAGGCTAGTCCAGATAGTTCTTTTATGTAAGACTTCCTTAAAGGATGTATTAATTTTTACTGGGGAAGAATATCAAATGCCAGTATTTAGAATAGGGGAAGAATGTTGGTATCAGAAAAACAGGAAATTAGTGTATTTGACTGAGCAGAAGGCATTGTTAATATTGCATTTTAACAGCTCTGAACTTAGAGGAGTGGGATAAATAATGCTTGAAGAAAGATTTAAAGAGAAGCCTTTTATTTATTAACCAGTTTCTTTTACTGCTAATTCTTTTGTTGTTGAGATATTTGCTGAAATACAGAAATGTAACAAATAACTTAGTTTGACTACTGCTTCCACTGTTTTATTAGAATTTTTTTTTTTGTTTTTCCCTAAGAACACTTTCAACAAACGAGATTTTTTGCCATTTGGTTGTCAAGGTTCTTCTTGTCATAACTAAATTAATAATTCTGACCAAAAAAAGTAACACTTCAGATCTCATTTCAGAAAAACAATAAAATATGACTGTGAGGTTTGGTTTTGCAGCTGTGATTTAAGTGATGAAAATCCTAACAGATTGTTAGGTTGCATTACTCTGCACTGTTCATAGAAAAAACATAGTTTATATTTTGAAAGAAGTTGGCAGTGTTTTGTCTGTTTTACACTCTGCTTCTAACTTCATTCATCTTAGAAAAAATTCAAAACCCATAAAACAGAATGGAAGAAGTGGCTTTCCAGCTGCCTCTTTAGCAAATGCAGGAGAAGGAGAAAATACAGATAAAGTTAATTCCATATAATAGGTATTTAAGTCAAGGATAGATAATTTTATTCACAATGGTAGAAAAAAATGGAAGACAACGGCAAAGAACTAAAATTACTTTCCCTCATTTTCCAAAAGGGGTTTTTAAATTTTTCAATTTTTTATAGATTTTTTAAAATTGTTTCCTCTCACAGAATTGGAAACAACCAAGTTGTATTGCTAATAATAATATGGACCACCTACTTGGTCATTTAAGTTTGTTCTTAATATCTTATTTAGTATTGTATTTTGAATGTGCTCTGCAAATGCTTACCTCTTTGTATATAAGCTATCCAGGGACATCCAATCCAATTTAAGCATCTAGGTTGTACAAAGCTGCGTGTCAGTTGCTTCCTTTTTCAATTCTTCCTGTTCTCAGGACAGAAAACAATTTAACTGATGTTAAAATATAGCCAAGATTTGATTCCATTTTAGGAATGGATAAGAGGGATAGGTGTCTAATGCTGTTTTAGAGGCTCTAGGAGCATTTCCAGGACACTTCCAAGGGAATGACATATTGACACCTGATCTGGAGGAGGCTGAATGTGGGATACATTTGGGTAAGCCACATGCCACTACTCACCCACTCTAAGGTAAATAAAATGAGCATTTTGTGGCTTCTCAGCTAAACCATTTTCTAGGCTCCATCAGGCAGACTGACAGCTACAGTAGGAGTTTAGATGTGGCACAGGTGTATGAATGTAAGTGGATGACAGAACTGAAATATCTTAAACTGAATTCCAAGCTAAATTAACTCCATTTGTGTGATCCCATCACATACATTGAAATGCAATGGCTGATGTGAAAGCTAAGGAACATATCTCTGTACTTAGTGCTATGACATGAGGCTGGCATTTTAAAATATTAAACTTATTTGATGAGTTTATAATGCAAGGAAGTAATGGAATTGAATTAATTTGTAATCATAACTTTTCTGAAATGCAAATCTAAAATAGTGACTGAGGCTCACAAAATTCATCAGACTGACTTAAAAGCCACCATTTGAACAAACAAGACTTTTACTAATTAGTTTAGCATTTCCAAGGTTTCCAACCAAATAAATATTACAAATCCTCTTTTAGAAAAGGGAAAGAAAAGCAGCTGCTGTGAATCTTTAGTCAGGCTCCCAGAAGTATCAAATATTAGATGATCTGTGGTGAAGTTTTCCATGACTACTTCAGAAGGATTCAGCCTTAAAAGGGGGTGTGTGCCATATACTAATACAGTTGAGAGATTTTAGAGAATTTTCCTACTGATTGCTTTCTGCTGCCACTATGGTGAGAAGGTGCTGTGTTTTCAGGATGTCTTTGGAACAATTCTATCAACATCTGCTTCCTGCAGCAATTAGACTATTTCCCCCAAACCAAGACTTCAAGCTGGGGCTTAATTATTTATCTAGGGAGCATTTGTGTGTTCTGTGGAAAACTGAGTAAGAGGACATCATGGTGAGAAAAATACTTTAACAAATTTTGGGGGTATTTTTTTATTTTATACCGGTGAGGAGAAGTGTTTAGGAAAATTCAGATGAAAATCAGGTGGACATTTGGAAACTTGTTATAGTCAAAACAAAATTATTGAAAGAGAAAACAGTGGTAAAATTAGCAGCAAAAAAAAAAAAAAAGTCTACTGCAATTAAATAAAATTTAATTAATTAATTAATTTAAGTTTTCTGATATGTCTAACAGATTCTTTTAATTTTTGGACATCAAGTAAATAATTTTATAGGAATTCTGGCTTCTAGTCAAAAGCACAAATAACAGCAATTATGGAGGGAACTGGAGTGAAAAAAGGGAGCAGATACTTATTTACACAGCCTATATGTTAATGAAATTTTGCCTTGGAAATGTAGGGCATGAGAGAAGCAAGTTACTTGCTGAGTCTGGCAATGTCAGAATAGCAGGTTTTTCAAAGGATTGCTGATGCACATGATTCAATAGTTCATTGTGAAGAGAGTAGAGTACTTGGAGAAGTCATATGAGATCTCAAAGTGTCTCCAGATTTGATGTGCTAGAAGTAATGAAATGACACCTAAATCATTTGGATTCAAATATTTCACTCCCTTGTTCTATTATCAGAAAATCAGAGTTCACATGTAAGGAAGAGATAAATAAAGGCTGATGCTTGCAATGATTCCATTTCATAAGGAATTGTTTCTTCAGCTCCAATGGTGTGTATAGTACGACAAAAGAGTAACTATTTTGTCGTAAATATATCCAGAATTGATGGTAGTCTGAAAATGATAAATTTACTTTAGTTTTTAATGTCTTCTTTTAAAGCTTACAAGCAGACTTAACAGATAGAACTTATTTGTAATACTGAAAATAATATAGTTCAGATATTTCCAATATAGAGCGAAACAAATGAAATTTGCATATTTGGGGCATGTTTAGTGTTACCATCTGTCAAAGTAATGTAGCCTGGTGCTGCTAATCTCAAAGGTGATGAGAGTGACCAAACAAATTTGTGGTATTGAATTGCAAAAGCTGAGAAGATTATCAAAGGTCAAGGCTGTCTCTATAATCTTCATTCTGTCTTTTAATGTAGTAAACATTATGATATACCATTTGAGTGCTAAATTGGGACTTCATTTAGAAAATGAATCAAGATTAGACAGTGCGAAGGGCTTCTGTTTTCACTTATTGGAAGAGTCAGTTTGTGCATATAAATACACACACTAATACACAGATACATACACATCTGTAGTTGCACAACAGAATATGTGTATATTTCTAATATTTGAAGATATATCTCTTTATGTATAATAATAGAGTCAAAGATTGGTTTGGGTTGGAATGAGCATTAAAGATCATCTATTTCCAGCCCTTTGCCATTGGCAGGGATGCCTTCCACTAGACCAGGTTACTCATAGCCTCATCCAGAATGATCCTGAGCAGTTCCAGGGATGCAGCATCCACAACTTCTTTGGGTAACCTGTTCCAGTGCATCACTGCCCTCTGGATAAGGAATTTCTTTCTAACACCTAAACTAGTCCCACCCTCTTTTAGCTTAAAACCATTCCCTCTTGCAATATCACCACCTGCCCATCAAAAAAGTCACTCTCCATTTTTTTTAATCTCCCATAATTACTGAAAAGTCTCCTCAGAGTCTTCTGATTTCCAGGCTGAACTAACGAAGCTCTCTCAGCCTGTCCATAGCATGGGTGCCTCAGATCACCTTCATGGCCTTTCTCAGGACCCTCTCCTACCCTCTCAAACTTCTCACATCTTTCTGGTGCTAGAGGCCCCAGATACACATGTATATGTATATGCAGGAAATAATAGGATTGATAACTTTCAGGTCCATGTTCAGAGATATTCTCAATCTAGATGCCATGAACATAATTCTTACATGTTTCAAACAGCAGTCAGTAACCTCCAGCTGTGGAATTCTGTTAAATGAAGAACACATAGTCAAATACTCCCTCGTGGTTGTTGATAATGTGTAATGGCACTCACAGGCAGTTTCTCTATGTGTGCCATTATTGTACTAAAATTGCTATTGTTCATGTTATCTTCAGTATTGTTTAAAGTATGACTATTAATATGGTACTTTACAGGCAAAAGTTTAATCAAATGCATTCTAAATTGTGTGCTCATTATCAGTGTTGCATACTAAAATTAGCTTTGTTAGTAACATATTTGCTTTTGGCTACAGTTTTCTTGTACTGTTTTTCTATTTGTGGATTTTTGCAAAAAGACAAGGCTTTATAAAAATTACATTTATTTCAGCGTAATATTTTATATTGAGGCAAATGAAAAACAAAAGCCCTTATCTTGTCTTTTAATGGAAGTATGCTTCCAGAATCCCTTTCCACTGAATGCTGAGGAAAGGATAAGGTGCATAGACCTCCAGGCCTTCTATCTCTTCAGCACCTGAACAGAGCAGACTCTCAGCCTCAGAAAAACCCAGTTCTACCAGAATACAGGCAAGGCAAATGTGTGATACCATGTCCTGCAGTATGATTCTGCATAACACTAACAACAAAGTGTAGAAATCAAAAGACAAGGCTTCTAAACCACCATCTTTGCTTATTTTGCTATAGGAGCCCTGGATAGGCAATATTCCAGGACTGACAGGCATTGGATTTGCCACTATTGTCAGCTGAGCTGGAAAATAATATCTTGAGAATGAGCACTTAAACTAATACTTCAGAAAAAAGAGCTTTAACTGTAGCCTCTGTTCTGGGTTCAAGGCATCTGAATCTCATTTTCTTTAGGAGCAATTCTTTCCCCAACAAGCAAGGGCTTACACTACCAAAGTATAGAAAATACAAGTACTTTTCAGTAAAAACTCTTCCCTCTCAAAGTGTCTGAGTTTTCAGCTGAGACCCTGACTTAGTCACTGGAAAATGGCTGATAACTCCTGTGGGACCTGGATTTGCAGTTATCCATTTGTATTAAAAGCTTCAGAGCTGTTAAAAACTACAAACACATTTTTTCCTCCTATCACACTAATGTGTTTTCATTTGAAGTAAAATTCAAGAGTTGCTGGAAATGTCCTTCATAACCACTTAGAGTCTAAACTAAAATGTGAGAGTACTCACAGTGCTCGCTGAGTACTCAGTTAAAGCAGCTGGAACTCATAAACTGAGTTTGCATTACTTACCCATGGAGTAAGCTTTTTCAGCTGCTCATGCAGTCATTCCAAGTACATGTCATTTAATCGTCACTTTCATTCAGTCAAGGTTTATTTGAAAGGAGTTAATCTCAGGATTAAAAATTTCAGTTAACTCTGCAGTAAAAAACTAGCTCTTTAGGAATTGTTTGGCCTAAGTTTTCAGGTTGGGCAGAAAAAGGAAAAATATTGCCCCAGGAGATTGCAGCCAAATGTTCTAGTTTGAAAGGTGAAAGGTTAATGAAAAACCTGGATAGGGAAGTGATAAAACTATATACGAGTTTATAAGGAAATGAAATCCTTTGTATTCAGTTCAGGATATACAGTAAGTAAAACCAGGACCTGCATACTGAGCAGTAAGATAGAAAGAAAGATGAGATCAGAGAACATTTACTGGGGCTTGCACATCCAGAGGACCAAATCAGAAAAGAAAGTGGCTGAGTAGAGGAAAGATTGGGGAAAAAGAAGTGTGCTCATGCTATTTAAAGATAACATTGTAATATAGGCACACAGGGTGGTGGGATTAAGGAACCTTTAATTACTGCATTCCTTTACATCTAGGTTTTTTACTTCCCCTTTTTTTGTTCAGGTATTTAAAATATACAGATTACATGGTAGTAGAGTTATATGATTTTAATTTCAATGGGATGTGCATACCTTGCTAAAATTAATATGTTATCTCCCACTCTTCTGTCCTGTGAATTTTACCCCAGGCTCTGCAGCACTGTAGGTAGAAAAGTTATTAAGAAATTGTATGGCTTTACTGCTATACAAAATTATGTTGAATCCTGTTCCTGGTAAAACACATCTCTAAGATGGCAGTGAGATTTAATACAGACACTCCCAGCTATCCCATTTCTAGGGTGTATCATTCCCTTAGTCTCCCAGTAAGGACCGAGAGGGCCAAGTGTCCCCAGGCAGGCACAGCCAGTGCTGGAGGGGACACTGAGTGTGTCCGATGTCCCCACTGCAGAACACTCACTGCTACATGCCAAAATACCCTCTCCCCAAAAGATTTCCTTCACAATAGTATTGCTCTCAAGCTTGGTAAGTGACATCCCTTTTTCTGCCACAGCATTGTTGCATTGATTCATTCATCTCTTGAAGTGAGGAGAAGAATGGCTTCAGACAAATGTGAGATCTACTGGACTGTTATGATACACTTTCAACAAATACTCCATTTGTGCTTATTGAAATTGCTAATTTTTCCATTTGGCTCTCAAGTGCTGAAGCCAAAAGAGCAAGCAGACTCCTTTATGGGCCTCAGGAATACCCTCTCAACCTCAAGCATATTCATTATTCAAGAGGTGTTATATTAGACCACTTGTCTGGCCTGAAATATTGTCTACTGCTTTTGGAAAAGTGTTCAGTTTTGCCACTACAAATAGTTTTCCTTTTCAGAGCAGATTTGTAGGTGTTTTTTTGGTGGGTACTTTATTTAGGAAATCATTCTAAAATCATACAGGTCCCCGCATTAGACCTGTTGGTGGCAATGAGTCTTCAATAGGGAATGAATAGGAACAAGGACTCTGTTAACCTCCGATATTGCTCACCAGAGAGAAAATACCTAGTTGTTAATTAGAGCAATAAACCGGCTGTGCACGCAGTAATGTACAATTTGTTTAGAGTGGTACTTCTAAGCTGCGCTTTCCTATTATTTATGAGGAAAATACACCCACACATGTTCAAATCTTGTGGGTGTTTAGCACATGAGGAAAATCAGCAATGGCCAAATGAAATTAAATCAGCTAAAATAGAAGAGTTTGTATTAATGTGCTTATAGTCAAAATAATAAGATCAACAAGGTTAATCAGTAAAGCCACTTCTGTGGATGTGATATGAAGACTTGAATTGCACCAGGTTTACTGACAATTACATTATGTTAGTGAAAGAGATATGGCACAATTGCATATGAGGAAAAAATGACCCAGATTTTCTGGAAGGCATTCTTCAAGCACTGAAAACAGGAGTCCCTCAGTGCCATCAGGGCAGAACAGGCAGGGCTGGCTGACAAATGAGACAAGCTGGGCTGGACAATGTGCTCCTGCTGTATCTCATACCAAAGACTTGACATAAAGTGATTTATGCAGGACAGTGTGAGTCTTATGTGGGATATTGAGGGTGTCCAACAATGTATGTCTTCCCTCTGAAATGATGGGAGGGGGAATAAATCTGTGGATGAGGCTCTGTAGCAGACTATGGTGTGTTTGTGCATGACACAGAACAAAAGGTATCTTATTAAAACCTTAATTCTGGGAAAGTACAGCATATCCTGTCAGTTTCTCAAAGTCTCATTCAAATGGTGACTTTACATGAGCAATCTGCCTGTCCTTTGCTGCCACTGAGAGTCTCATTGACATGCAGCTTACTTTCACCATCATGTTTTGCTCTTTGGTGTTTAGAAAAATGCATCAAAGAAATTTAATTTGAGTGACAGAATAACTATTATAGACTCTCTTAACAGTGTGAAGACTGCTAAAGGGAAAGTGATGTTTTTGAGTGAACAGCTACATGACTAATAGCGTTTTGGGCATTTTATATCAACCAGCATCTAACTCTTTATGACTCTTCAATAGTTCTAGCTGGAAGACATGTGAGAGTCAAAGCTAAGTTTGCTGAAGCACTGTATATCATATTTGCAGAATTTGCAATTTATAATACAGAAATTATATATCTTTGCATTTGTATAAATCTGAATTGTATAGTGGATGATATTGCTTTAAAGTGTACAAATATTCACTGAGAATTGTATGATGGATTTGATTTTCTGTCACCAGAAAAAAAAAAAAAGGATAAAATATTTAGTTTAAGGCTCTTAATGACTTAGATAAAAAATGGCAGGGAAGTAATTGTCATGATTTTAGACTAAGTTTGGTGTGACAATAAAGATAACAATCCAAATAAAATGTGGGTGATTTGTTCATTGTGTACTACCCTCAGAATTGTTGCAGCTTATTTTTCTATAGTCTTTTTAAGTGCATAAAAGGTGTATTTATTTCAGTAATTTCAGCTTCATTAATTGGCAAATTACCACTTCAGTTAAAAGTTAAAGGTCAACATGCCGAGTATGTAAAAAAATTTTATGATTCTAATGAGACCATGAACATTACTTCATTTAGAAAAGAAATGGAACTGGAAATTATGCAAAAAATAATCTCTGTCTTGTTCAAAATTAGTCAAACCTCCAAAAATCACAAATAAATAAGGATATCATAATTTGCATTGTTTATGTTTACTTAAAATTTCTATGCTTACCACCATATCTCAGTATGATTTAGTTTTTGGTAGCCCTGTGAGGAGCAGAGAGTTGGACTCAATCATTATGTGTCCACTTCAATTTGATAATCCACGATTCTATGATCACCATGGAATTTTTATCCTATAGCCTTGAAGATACATATTTTCTCCACAGAGACAATGCAAATGATATCTCCCCTTTTTAAGCTTTTTGCAGCTTAGAGAACAGGAAATATGCACAGGCATGGTTATCTTCTGTCAGTCTGACAGGTGAGCTTCTTGCTAGGGATAAATGGCTTCACCTGGAGAACTGCCCAGCATTTTCAAATAGTAACACAATATGTTTCCAGTTCTCTGTGGTATGTATAAGAAAGGAGGAAGAGGAGGATATACGTGTTTAGGATTTTCTCTAGAATATATATGTTCACAACACACAGTGAAATACAGAAAATCAAAGGTATTCTCTTCTAGTTCATAATCCATTAGTTCTATTATGTAATACCCTCAGTGAAGAAAGAAAGCTTAAGTGGATTGAAGCAGTGAGAGATCACTGCCTTATCTAATTGTAAGAATTTTGAGCTTTCAGGAACCTAAAAATGTACTATAAGTAACTTAATCATGCCTTCAAAATATTTTTAATTTCAGTAAAGAAAACAAAACAAAAGTATCTAGCTAAACATGTAGTAAAATACTGTGAAAATCAGTCTGATCACTTTTACAATGCAGTTTTGATTCCAAGTCAAATCAAGAATATATTAAGTGTAAAGAAGTGTGGTATAACAACACCTATTTTTAAAAAAAGCATACTGTGATCCATGATTTTCTTCTTCCCTTTATTGTGCAAGCTCTACTGTAGCTGCTGCTATCATAAACTCAAAACAGTAGCAGACAAGGATCTTGCAATTAACTTGAAAATTTTGTTTTATCTTGAAAAGTTTAAGTGTGTATTCAAGTCTATAAATATGTGGCCACTTGATTATTATTACATATGCTTTTTTTTTTTTTTTTTAAATGAGGAAATGTTAGGAGCTTCGTTGAAATGAAATATGTGCACCAGTGCACCAGTTATGTCATGTCCAGCAGAGGTAACTAATGAACTAAATCACATCTAGGATGGTTTGAGATAAGGTTAAGAACCTTGATAGACAACAGCCAGAGATAACCCTACTGTGTTAGCACTGTATATTTGTTTAAACATTTCAATCCCTTCTCTGGCCATTACAGATTTCCTTTTTTCAGAGAAAATATACCACTATTCCTGGCAGATTTATGCAAGTAAGACATTTGGCAGATGACAAATTAGATAGTTGTAGGCGCTGATTTTAATTTTCATAATGCAAGCCTATTGAAAAATATGACCATTTAATCCTTTCATATATGCATTAAAATTTTTAGAACAGAGAAGGCTTCACATGCACAGGATGAGGAACTCTGCCCAGGAGTGCAGTGACTGAAAAGCTCTATGGAGTCATTGTAAATAGTGCTCAGACATTGCTTTGTTTCTGCATCTATTATCCTAAATATGTGACAGAGAATGGGACCATCAAGTAGGATGGCTCTGGAAAAGGCAGGATGGGGTTCTGTGGCAGACACGTTGAAGAACATGATCTCAGGCTAGAAAAAATGACAATGACTGACTTATGACTAGTATATTCAGAGCCATTTACTTGTTGGATTGGTGAATTGTTAATTTGCTGCAACATTTAAACTGAATAAAATGTCCTTTGTGAAGCACATGCCAGACCTCAAACAAAAGTTGCATTCTGGTACTAAAATCATGCATTTCATAGTGTACATTATGTAGTGGTTAGACTACAGAGTTATAGTATGACCTCTTTGGGTGTAAAAAAAAAACAATTTGGCAATGGAACCACAGGTTTTATTCTTCATGATGCATCTTGATATTATTACTAGGAAATATATCCTTTCCTGAGAAGGAGCCTAAAATAGTTATGTCCTGGAAACTTAACAAGAGACCTTGATAGACCTGAAGAAAATGATGAGCTTAATGCTGTGAAATAATTGGGGTTTGTATTCTTGTGCTGAATAGGGTTTATGTCTGACCCATTGCCTTATTGTTCATTCATGTGTATTCATTCTTCATTGTTCTTTTATTCAATTTTGGTTTTTAATGCTGTAATGAAGGAGGACATGGTGCATGTATGATAACCTGTAAATGCCCAGTCATACAAGATGAAAAAAGAAAAAATAGATACGAACAGGGAAAAAGAAAAAAAAAAAAACAAGGTTCCAAAGAATTCCAGGACATAGGCCATACTTCTTTACATCCTTTGAACAGCTACAGGAATTCTAAGGCAGACCATTGTAAATATTTATCAGATTTTGAATTTATAAGCATTTGTCTCATAATATATGTTAGTTTGATCATTATATAATTTATACTATACATGAAAAGACAAAACTGCATAGGTAACTTTGACAAGATGCTTCCCTGAAGTTAATGGACAGGCAGCCAAGGTAGCCGGCAAATTTTTGAAATTAAACAAATAATGTGAATAGGATGAATGAGGTTGATTCATTGTGATTTTTTCTGAAAATGTACTTTATTTTTTTCTTCTGCATGAGAGAGTATATGTGAGGGACAAAAATAATGTGAAGGCAATTAATAAATCCTATGTATGTATAAGATTGGATTGTGAAGAACATTGCAGATTACTAATTATGTCACTACCACAACACATTTAAGTCCTGGAAAACAAGAAAGGGAGCATATAAACAGAGGGAGCTTATAAGAAGATCATGCTGTCCATCAGTATTTTATTTTTGTCAAAGTACCACTAAAATTCAAGACAGTGAAATGTTCAAGGGCTTTGTGCATTGATTAAAATTATTGGCTTTGGTCTAGTATTTAATGAACTGCCAGAAAAATTTATTGCTTAGCATATGCAAGCAACATGAATATTATCGATTCATCTTACTAATATAGACAAAGCAAATGCTAATATTCTTGGAATCGGCAAACTGAAAAACTGAGGTGTTTTAGTATATACATACAGTGCTTGTATATACATATATGTGTACATAAAAGCCAAGGTAAGATTGGGCTATCATGATGCATTAATAAAGACAACTGCTCTTTGTCTCCTACTGTTATCATATTTCTCATTATAAAAGTTTCAAGTTTGTAGTTGAAAATGTAAATTCAGATATTAATAATACAAATTTAAAAATGTATGTAACACTGGACTTGTAGATCTCTTTAAACATTATTTTCATGATTCACTTGCAAGGTCAGAATGATAAGCTTTCCACACCATTTCCTATTACATTTTAAAAAATTGTGATCAGTTGTGTCTCCTGGTTGAAACTGGATTCTTCTGACACAGGAATTAATGACTTAATTTCGATGACAAAAGGAGGGGCACCCATCCAAGTCTTGAGGCATCAGCCACGTGAGTTAGAAGGACAAAAATTAAGTAAAATATCATCTTATCCTTTCTCATCCAGAATAGCTGAACTTCTTCAACCATACCAAAGTACCCCTAAAAAGATATAATGCATGATGTTCTAAGAACAAGCATTTAATGTTAGGCTGCATTTTTCTTGCAGTTACATTTATAAACTGCTGACATGGAACTGTTTGCAAGAAAAAGATCCTAATCCGCTATAACTAAACCCTGTGACAGCTGCTCTGTTATACCAAACATTTGTCCCATGATGATAGCCTTGATCTCAGGAGCATAGACCATAAAAATTAAATAGATAAAGGTGTTTCCTGATGTTCAGACAGAACTTTCTTTGTTTCTTTTCCTGTGACCAGGCATCACTGAAAAAAGCCTGTCTCCCTCTTCTTCACACCTTCACCTTCAGGTATTTATATACATCAATGAGATCCCCCTGAGGCTTCTCTTCTTTGGGCTGGAAGGTCCCAGCTTTCTCACCCTTTCCTTACATGAGGAGGTGCTGCAGTCTCTTAACCAATTAATGGATTTTCCAGTGTCCCTGTCTCTCTTGACCTGGTGAATGCAGGCCTGGGCTCTGTACTCGAGGTGTGGCAGCACTTCCATCTGCCGTCCGCCCCATGCACTCGAGGCTATAATTGACCTTTTTTGCTGCCGGGGCTCATTGCTGGTTCATGTTCACCTTGGTGTTCCCCAGGACCCTCAGGCCCTTTGCTCCAAAGCTGCTCCGTGTCTCCCACCACAATTTGGTACCCAGAGTTGCTCTTTCCCAGGTGCAGGGCTTATCCTTGTTGAATTAGATAGTAGACCTGATATGAATAATACTATTATGGTATGAACTAGATAATAGAATTGATATGAATGAGAAGGTATTCCTGCAGATTGCCCATTTGTTAAACAAAACAGCTTAAAGTTTATCATTGATCTTCTATCAACTGGCTGTTATTTTAGTCTGCAGTTTCCTAATATTTTCTTTAGGGACTTGGCTTCATTGAAAGGGGCTCAGTTCTTTCCATTCCTCTTCTTTCTCTCTGACATGAAATCTAAACTGTGAGCCAAAGAATAAAATAAATAGCACCCTATCAATCAACAAGGCCTTCCTTGGTTGATAATTTTAATTTTTTTCCTATATTTATTTAACAATTAAGTTTCAAACTCTCCTCTCTCAGTAACTAAAATCACTACAGAGTCACAGAAAAATTTGAAAGATGAAACAGGGTCATATAATATTTGAAAGCTTGATTATCTGTCTTACAATCGTAAAGTCCTGGTGAAAAAATGATCACGTACTAAGAATTCTGCTTGTGCATCATCAGTCTCTGATCTCAAGTCTGTAAAGTCTCTGATCTTCTTGCCTCTCTAATCTTTGGTCTGTTTCCTGATAAGAACACTCAGTACCTTGCCATAAAGATTTTTGGAAGGTGTTTTCAAAGTAGAAAACATGAAAAAGAGAAATTTTGTGTTCAAAGGAACACTAAGAAATTTAGAGTTAGTTTAGGCAACTTCCATTTCAGTGATTCAAGAAAAATAATCTCTAAATTACTAAAACTAATACTAACCACAGGAAATACAAATGGGGAGAAGAAAGAGTTTTTGAAAGTTTTTCTCCCCATTATATACAATCATGATATTTCCAGTCTGTGTGATATTTCCTACTTGTATGATATTACAGCCTCTCTTTTTGTGATAGAAACATTTTAGAGTTTTACTCATTCAGAAGTTTATAATAACTAAAGTTCTAGAAAATGTTTAATAAGATATATTATTTAAAATCATATTTCAATAACAAGTTGTTGATGATTCTTTACACACATAGTGTTTTTTGACAATTTGGAAATAGTAGAAGTTGGATTTCTCAGTTGCCAGTTCCAATTTCACCCCAAAAAATCATTATACTAACTCATAAAGTATCTTCTAAAATAAGTTAGAAAAGATGGGAAAATATAATGATTTCTTAATTGTTTCTCTTTATTATTCATGCTTGCAAGTAAATGTTAAAAAATGTGATTATGAATATTTCAACTGATAAAACAGTCTAAACACAAAAATTAAAGAGAAACATTTATTTTATTAATGAACTTTTTCTGTCTGATTAATAAATTTTTAACCTTATATTCTGTCTTTGACTTATATGTGACCAGAATTAATTGCTTTATTTTCTACCTGCCATTTATCTGTCATCTTCCTATCATTTTTAATTGCCAAAATCTAAATGGTAAGCAGTGTGTTGTTTTAAATAGAGATTTTCAACACGACTACAAGATGGTATTTATCAAATTTCCATGTAACAATTAAATATGAAGATGAAATGTCAATTTTAAAAGTGCATTTGGAAATCAGAGGGTTCAAAATAACTCCAGAGAAGAAATTTGGTGAGAGAGAGATCTTTGAAATGGAGAGAGATCACCTTCTAAAATGTGTTCCCCTCACAACAACATGACCAAAACGTAAACTAATGGTAAATGTTTTTTTTTTCTTTTAGTGACAAACAAAAACTTTTTGTCTTTTACCGGGCTCTGTATGGTCTATATTTTAATACTATACATCGCCCTTGAGATAGTGTTTATAAAGGATTCCAAAGATAGTTATGCTCTAATAATTCCTACTGAAACTTGCAGCTTAGTCATGGATACATAAGTTCCAAACTAGGATTACTTAACAGTTTGAAATATGATTTTGTGAAAGGAATATGATAGTCAGAGTAAAAATACACTAATTTTAATTATTTATGTGTGCCACTGAAAAGTTACAATTTTTTAAATTATTTATTGGTGCAGCTGAGATTGCAGCTGCACGAGGACCATTTTCCATGACACCTTTTCCCAGAATAGTTTTAGCTGAGCTGAATCCAGCAATGGGTTTGAGAAGCTCAAGCTATTCTTTGAGGATTTTTTTTTTCAGATTGCCTACAATTCTGGATATGACTTTCAGACAGAGGAGCAGTCAGTTGATGTAATGAGTGCAGTAAGAAATTGTTTTGTCCGGTGGCAAAAGGAAGAGATTTTATTTAAACTTTACTGCTTGGGTTATTATTCAAGTTTAAATTGTTGGCATTTTTAAAATAAGTCAGTTTTTAAAGATGAGATAAATTCTAAAGTCTTTTGTTCTTCTATTATTTGCATTTTCAGTTTAATATATTTTCTTCCATTTTACTTAACGGGTATTCTTCAGTAAAACAAGTAACCCAAGTAATCTGCTGCTGTGGCAGCTGACATAATTTCCTGCTGAGAACGTTTCATTGATTGGTTTATTTCTGTTTGTATTTCTGCCCTATTGGGGGAAACAGTGGTTTATAGATGTGATAGTCCTGAGCTGTAATTCTCAGTGAGCCTACATCTGGATGATTGCAGACAAGCCACTTGACCTCAATATGACTCAATTAACCCAGCAGCAAAATTGGGTAAACATCAAAATCTCATTGAAAAGCAGCTGCTGCATCTAAATTGAATTGTCTAAAATTGCATTGTGACAGCATTGCCATTGGGTCTCTAAAGATCTGAATTTTAATTGTTTTTCAGTCATAACACTACATGAAAATGGCTCTAAAAGGCATGCAAATAATGATGCCTCCATAGTTTTGCAATGACATTGCCTGTATGGTCAATGGAGGCATTTAGATCAAATCTATAAAATGGCTTTTTGCAGTTTTTAGATTTTTTCCCAACCATTTACATGTATATCTTCCTGCAAGGGGTGTGTATTTTTATGCTTTTGGATAAGATAGTAGAAATTTAATCTTTAATTCATTATACAACCTTAAGAATTTATTGATCTTGAGTGAAATCTAGAAAAAAATGACGACTAAAAGAAGTTTTATGAGGTTTTGGAAAATGAATGGCTTGGTTTTGGGAAATACTTCATAACAGTCTTTTTTTCCAGTAATGGTGGAGTCCACATTTAGGAAGCCATGCATGGTCTAGGTGTTGTCTCTCCTGGCACAAGCAGTTGTAATGTTTTGACAGGATTTGTCTTAACATCTTAAGGAAAAGTTTTTCATCATAATGAATTTAAATTCTGCTTATCTATCTATCTATCTATCTATCTATCTATCTATCTATCCATCTATCATCTATCTATCATCTATCTTCAGGCTTATCTTTCTCATGCAGTCCTTTTATAGGATTTAGGATTTTCTCATGCAGTACTTTTATAGGATTATAATTTGAGATTTGGGTTGTTATTTTACTCAGCATAGTGAAGAACCTGTGCTATTCTGGGGTCTTCATTATCAGTCACTTGAAAAATATTGAAGATTAGTACTAATCACTCCAGTATTCTTCTCTGCCACTAAAAAAAAAAAAAAAAAAAAAAGAAGATCCTTAGCTTACTTGGTAAACCCTAAAGTCAAGTTCAGTTCTGAACTTGTCCCATAGGACACCTTATTCAAACATAATGGCTAATAGCAAGCATACATGCTATTTATTTCCCATGCTGAAATTGGTAGTGTTCAGTGAAGTCAAGCTACCAAACAGCTGAGATCCAAGCCTGGAATCCTCTTTTCTATTAATTGTATATTATTCCTTAGGCATTACATTGAGATTTTTACCTCCTAATTATCTTTCATTGTGAATTTCTCATCACAATGAATACAGTCATTATTTTTTATCTACATGCAATGCACACCTCAAGTGCCAATCAGTACAGTGGTGACTGTATTGACAATACACATTTCATACCATACTTGGCTCTTTTCTAGTCTGCATGTTGTCTTTCAATTATGACCAGGAACCCCGTGAAAGGGATGATTTTGTTAGTTACTTGATAACCTACAGAAAATTTTATTTCATATAATCAAAAAGAGCTTCTGAGTTTATCTGTCAATAATTCTCACTCAATAAATTTCCTAAAAACAAGCACATGAGGGGAATCTGATGTTTATTTCAGCGTGGAAGCAGATTTATAGGGTAGAATTGTCTCTGTGTGTGAAAAAAAATTATCATTGTTTACTATCAGTAATCTGCTTACCTATATAGCAGCAGAGAGATAAATGCCTCTTAGTGTTTTAATAATTAATTGAAATTTCTCATTATGAAAATCAAAGAAAGAGCATACATCTGTCAGTGTGTGAGTTCAATTATTCAATGCTATATTCTGTTTTACTGTATTTCCTATTGCTAAGGTAGCCATAGCCAGATGGTATTAACAGAATTAAAAATATATTCCTGATAGGGATTACGAAAGAGTCTGTACATTACCTTTAAAGAAAAGCTAAATATTTGGCATTTGGTCTCATGCAAAAAAACCTCACTGTGATTTAAATAAAATAAATATCTATATCTTCAATATAATGGGTAAGTGGAAATTTCAGTACGGTGATCTTGAAGATAACTTTAGTAATGTAAAAACACATAAGATTTACTAAATATAAAATCAATTAAGACATATTATAAATTGGACAGAAGAGCAACATGAAGTTCAAGAATACACTGTCCTGTGTCTGGCAATACAAACTTAATACTTTAGGTAATCTGATTAAATACAAATATTTGGTTACATAATGTTAAAAAAAAATAGGGTAATTTTGCCTGAGTTAGTTTCTTACATAAGGCATTGTATGTAGAGCCAAAACCATACAGCAGTTCCAAAGGGACACACAATAAAGAAAACCTGCTCAGCTGGGAGCCCGACCTTTCTATAGACACTTGTAGCTTTTCACTTTTGATTCATTTTTACTTCTGTGTGACTGAAATTTTTGTAAGGAGTTAAAAAATTATCCAGACTATGACTCTCCCACACTGAGAAGTGTGTGCAAGGTTGAGGATGGATGTTTCAGCACGTGGTTACACGGAAGATGGAGCAGGAAATAGTTCATTTCCAGCAGTAATAATGGAGCACTTCTTTATACAGTCTGGTTCCTGTCCCTAACTGGGAAAATCGATAGCAGTTGCAGCCACAAGTGTGTGCTCAGAGAAGAATAATAACAGAAGGAACAGTCTTCATGGAGCACGACACACAAGCACACAAATTGATTTATATAGTAAATTTGATATATATATTGATGACTTCTGCAAAAGTGGAGAGCAGCCCAGCAGCAAAGCCTTTTGTAAGGCTGATGACACTCCATTACTTTGCAGAATATCTTCCAGGGGTTTATTTGGTTCCAACTGTTACTTTCTTCTGTTCCAATGGAAAGGACCAGCGTGTAGGCCTCAGGATTTTGTAATGCTTACTATTTAAGAAAAAGAAACAAAGAAAAAGAAACAGAAGTATGTAGTGGACCAACATGATTCAAATACTAATGATTTTGTTGCTTATCTTCTAGTCAGTCTGATACAATGTTTCCAAGGTTTAATATAATAATAATAACTATTATTATAATAGCAATAGTAATTAGTAATAGTAGTAGTAATAGTAATAGTAATAATACATATTCTCTCCATGTAAGGCATTGTTAAGAGCTACACTACATATATCCCTGTGGATTAGACAGTTGAATCCCTGGTCTGAGGAGGGCAGGGATATCCAAATAAAATGTAAAATTCAGAATGTGCTAGTGAAGTACTATGTACCATTACCCATACACTAAATTTCCCTTGGAAGGAATTCACAAGCCAATGAGGAACCCTAGTAGATAGGAAAATTATGTTTCAACTATCTCTGAGAGTTCCTAATGTATCATTTCTTCTGAAACATCTCCATCTAATAATAGCAACACTCAAAAAGCTGCTAAAGAGAGTATCAGATCCCCAGTATAGACTTTAAAAGACTGAGGATTTTGCTTTATATGCATTCTTTTGATTTGGTTTCTTTTTGGGAGTGGAATATGGATTTTATGGTTCAAAATTGTATTCACAGTTCAGCTGCTGTAGTTGTAATGCTGAAAAGCACACACTCATGGAAATATTCAGGAAAGGCCAAATAAACTTTAATTCATTCAAGTTCCCCACCTCTCAAATACTTTCACATTGTTTTACTGAATTTAATATATTCTATATAAATTATCTATGGACATTAATGTCATTTTTATGCTTATAAAATGTCAGTTTCCTTCTTTATGTAAAATATCAAATTAAATTTTGAAAAGTTTCAGAGTGAGTTTTTAATATTGCTCTGCTGACAATGTGAGTCTTATCTCTTTAATGATTTTTAATATTCCCCAAGCTATGGCATTTATCCTTCCTTTTCTCTGACCAGTTAATAATTACACATTGTCATATAAAAACATGCTGACTTTTAAAGGCAGAATGAGCAGATAACTTTCTATCTACAGGTATAAATTGCTGGTTATTAAGTTAAAAAGCAGGAAATTTGATATAGAAATGTACAGATCTAGTGTCTGATTATGTGAAAACATTATATGTTTTTAGCTTAACCTAATTGTGATGCATAAATAACATAAACTAAGTTACTGTAAAGCAATTTTGAATATTTGATTAAAATTTTGTTTACAAATATATTATCAACACCGAAACTGTGGAAAGTGGAGTACTAGAAAAAGGCGAAATTTTCAAAATCCAAGGAATGGATACAACAAAATAATGTACATTCAAATCCCACATCCAGATCTTCAATAAAGGTGTTAAATAGGACTGGACCCAAAATTTAGCCCTGGGGAGCACCGCTGGTGACCAGCCAGCTGAAGCCATTGTGCTTCCTGAACCTTGTCTGCTTGGCTGCAAAGTTCAGTGTTTGTTTCACCATCTGCATTCATATCTGAGTGGTTCCATAGCTGAGCCCCATGTTCCTGATGTTCCTCTAATCCCAGGTTACTGAAATTATCCACCTTTCCTACAGAGGA
This sequence comes from Acanthiza pusilla, assembly GCA_036630365.1. Classification (NCBI taxonomy): domain Eukaryota; kingdom Metazoa; phylum Chordata; class Aves; order Passeriformes; family Acanthizidae; genus Acanthiza; species Acanthiza pusilla. Next base: position 24,195,012 of record JAXCHO010000098.1, read on the forward strand.
TACTTTCTGCGGCAAATCACATGAAAGGCCTTCACACAGGTAATTTAGGTGTACTTGAGTGGACTACTGGCAAATTAGTCTGTTTTGGGGTTTTGTTTTTTTTTTTTTTTTAATTATTGGTAATTAGTTTTCCTCAAAGGAATTGCAGAATTTTTTTTTTCTCATGAAAAAGATTTTTCTTTGTAATCCTTGATTTTCCTTGGAAGAGTGTCTGCTTGCAGCCACTAAAGATTGTTTATTATAGTATACCCTGAGTGATTTTGTTTCTATGTACACAACTGTTACTTTTGGGTGGGTTTTATATTGGCATGTGGGTTTTTCCTCTGTTAGCTTTGACTCTTTTAAATAACTTTAAGTTCTGCTCAGTTTTAGTAGATGCATTCTTCTGAAAAGAATTCAAGAAATAAATATCTGACTGTCGAAATTACATGGTGCACTGTACTATGTCTGAAGAAGCATATTTTTTCTTGGCACCATATGTAAGAAATTTGAGTAACAGCTGCTGACAAAGGCAATAATTCTCAAAGTGAGGTTTTTTTCTCTCTTCTCTCAAGGCTATTTTGTTTCATCTCTCTGAAAACAAGAAATTGTGTAGTCACAGCATTTTCTCTAATGTGATAGAGGAAGGTATTTAAAAATGCATTCCACAAAGGTGGGCTGTTTTGGGATGTCTTTGCCACATCTTCTCTGCATTGTCTTTCCCATTTTATAATATGCTATCTGGAAGTGTAAATCTCTCTTTAACCTATGTCTCATGAGATACTGACTTAATTGTAACTTAAAAACCCAGACAAACAGATATTTTACTGATTATTTCCGGAGCACAGTGTCTACTTCATTTTGCAGCTTATCCTGCTCCTGTCTAATTAAAATCAGTAAGTGCCATGTGGGTCTTTATGCTCAGCAGCAACTCTTTATGGATTTATTTTATAAACTAATACTATTTTAAGGGTTTTCTTTTTCTGTCCTAAACTCTTCAGACAAAAATGCTGTTGGAAATTAACATATCATGCACCAGCTTCTCCTGACTACTTGTGTTAGAGAAATAGTTTCCTTGAGAACCCAGTTCCCTAACCCTGTACCAATTGTAACATGATTTTTTTTTCACTTTGGGATATTGAAAGCATCAGAAATGCAGCCTGAGAAATGGCCTGGAGCAGCAGTGCTGGCCCCTCTGGGCAGAGTGTGCCACAAGGACCCTGCTCCTGGAGCAGCTCTGGCTCGCCAAAGTTATGGCATTTCCAGTGCTGCACAGAGGTGACTCAGGAGACTTTGTATTCCTGTTTCCAGCACTGACTCCTGTGGGGTGAGGAGACCTGGAGCCTAATTAAGCCCTTATGAAGGCACATGGTGAGCTGACTGATTTCTTAAAGGATTTACTCCACCTTTTCTTCACCCTCAGACAGGAAAGAAACCAAAAAAAACCAAGCCCTACTTCGAAGTTATGTAGTTAAGTGTAAAAAATTCTGTTCATTGCAGCTGTCTTTAGATCAGGAACTTTTCTGTGGCATTTCAGAGATCACTCATATCAGAGCTGGGCTTACTCTAGGTCTCTCCTCCTGCCAGGCTTTCTGCCTCTCTGCCTACATTCTGCTTCTCATTAAGATACAAATAGTTTCAAAAACTTCTTTAAAAGTCCAAGTTTTCTTTTTATCAGTGATTTACCTGTCACAGGTTACAGTCTAAGCACACTCATCTTACTTATTTTTTCAGTTTCAGGGAAAAAAAGGTAAATTTTCTGAAACCAGGAGTAAAACAAACCACATAACTTTGTGTCCCAAACACTCTTTCTTCTCTTTATGAAAGGTCTATTCTTCTTTTATGTAAGGCCTTCAGTCATGTGCTTTCTTCTTGAGTGTTTATACACAACACCTAAAATAGGGAGGCATTCATTTTGACTGGAGAATTTGACACTACTAGAATACAAATAATACATTACAATCCTCAGACTTGAACTACAGGAAAAACATGGGATTTCTCTTAATTTTCAGTATAAAGCAATTTGTAAGAGTGGGTTTAAAACTGATGCATGGAGAGAGATACAGATTTTGTAAAATCTGTGCTCTGTTGTAAACATTTATATGTCTCTACTGTTCAGTATCTAATTGTGACCCATTAAATTGATCACAGAGGCCAGCCTGCTTAGTAAATAGCAGCTGCATCCAAGTTGCTTCAGTTGGCTAGAAAATGAAAGCATCCAAACTCCTGATTCAACCTTTTAGAAATACAGAATGCTGTGTCCCATTCAGCCTTCTTCCCTAGGGAGCAGGCCAGATTGTTTGCATGCAGTGTAACACGGCTACCCCTCGGGACCTAGAGCAGCAACTGGGCTAGTTCTGCTGAACACTAATGCTGCTTGGCCTCCTTTTCAGTTACTCCTGTGTGTTAATTAGAATATAAGATTAAATGAAATAGAAGTTTCACAGAGAGATGCAATGTGTTTGAATAACAACATCAAAGTATGGCTAAGGAGGATTGCTCCATGTCTTTTGCAGTGATTTATTTTGGATGATCCATTGATTAAAATTATTTTTGTGCCTTTTAGTTGTTTTTTGTTGTTGTTGTTCTCACTATTAATATTATATCTACTGAAAAGAAAGTTGAAAGTAATTTTGAAAAACACCAAGTATTCTATAAAAAATGCATTTTTTAAATACATACCATTTCACACTGGAGAGGTGACTCTGTACCCGCAGATACTCCTCTGTCTCAAGACACATCACCTTTGAGCCAGTGCTACCAGTGTTTTGGAAAGCATTTGAGAATTACTGTTGAAAACTTGCGCGATTCTGCATTTATTTGTCTGTTCTTTGCATTATATGACACATTAAGATAACATTCAAGATGTTTTTGCTATTGTTGCAGCCTAATTTTTTTTTAAAAAGGAAGACAAAATAACGTGTCAGTAATAGATAAAGAGAAAGCAGCAAACACACCCTTAAAAATTAAAAGACAAAATTAATTTCTTCAAATTTTGAAAAGAGCTCTGGATTCACCCAGCTGTAGGTATAGTCCTTTTATAGTCATTCCCCATTTCATTCAAACAATTTCTTTGCAATGCAGTTTTATTCTGGTTTTGCTAAAGATAGCTCTTCAATCATGCCCCATTTTATGGTCTTTTTCTGCCTTTTAGTATTAAAAAAAATTTGGTATTGTACATCAAAGTGATGTTCTTGTCTAGTCTCCAAAAGCAATGCTTAAACAAGTAATGCTCCTGCCTACCATGTCATCTTTGTGTTCATTCTGTAACTCTGCAGAAAATCATGCAACTCGTGTCTAATTTTTCAAGCTTACAATATATAATAGCCTATCTAAAACAAAGTCTTTTTTTAATATATGAAGGTATTGCTAAGGAGGATAGTATAATTTAAAAAATATCATGAGAGAATTAAACATCAGTAAAAATTAAAACCAAATTTTTTTCTCATAGCTTTGGGATTCAAAATTACTTTCAGTTCCATTAGGAAGTTAATGGTTTGCCCTTGTGGGTTGTTAAACTTGGCTGGCAGCCATATGCCCACCCATCTGCTCTCACACTCCCCTCTCTCAACAGGATAGGGGGAAAAATAAGTTGAAAAAGCTTGTGGGTCAAGATAAAGACAGGGAGGTCTTTATTTTTAATTACCAATTTAATTTACCAATTACCTTCATGGGAAAAACTGACTTGATTGGGGGAAAATTAAATGTAGGATTGCAAGAAAAAAAAGCAAAACTAAGAGCAGCTTCCCCTAGACTCAATTTTATTCCTCTTTCTCAAGTCCTCTGTCTCATCTCCACCAACCCAGTGTGGCACAGGGGGATGGGGAATGAGGGTGGTTGTCAGCTCAGAGCAGTTCATCGCTGCCTCTCCTTCCTCACACTTTTACCCTGCTCCAGTGTGGGATACAGTCTTTCATGAGGGTACCCAATGTGGGTCCTTCTGCAGGCTCTGGTTCTTCAAGGTTTACTCCACATGGGTCTTTTCCACAGGATTTAGTCCTTCAGGGTCACATTGTTCTAGCATGGGTCCCCCCTTAAATGCAGCTCCTGCCTGTTGTATTCGCTCTTGAAGCAGCCTGACTTTCTCGGCTGCCCTTGCCTGGGACACGAGCCACTGGCCCGCCACAGGCTACTGCTGGGATTTTTCCAGCCAAGGTGGGGCTGTTCCTAGCGAGCGGTCAGCTACAGGCGCCACTGGTAAAGGAGGTGAGACAAGACGAAGGGTTGTGGGAGGTGGTCTCCCCCATGCTCTCCTTCATTATAGGGGTCAGTGTGCAGGTTCTCGGGAGGGAAGAGAGTAGGAAAAATCCCAGGCTCTGTCCCCTAGGCGGCCGGTTATAAAGGGGAATGGGCAAACAATAGGAGAAGAGAAGAGGGGAGGGAACAAGGGTTCAGGGTCCAATTACAACGTAGAAGGGGAGGGTACAATTGACAACAACCAATGATACTGTGAAGCTAACAGAAGTCTCTGGAAGACGGGGAAGGTCCAGGGCCCTGGGCACGCCTCCCTTCCAGAACAGGGGCAGATCTTGTTCCCCTGAATCCTCCCGTCGGAGGCTCCCTCTGAAGAGGCGGAGCTGGGTAGGGAGACAGCTGCCACCAGGGATGGACCCTCCATACCTGCCAGATAACCTAATTCTGCACAGGATCTCCCCAGGCTGCAGCTTCCTTCATGGATTGTCCACCTGCTCCAGTGTGGGCTCCTCCAGGGGCTGCAGGTGGATTTAGCTCCAATGTGACCCTCCATGAGCTACAAGGACACAGCCTGTGTCACCATGGTCGCCTGCAGGGGATTCTCTGCTTCAGCTCCTTGAGAACATTTCCCCCTTCCGTTTTCACCATGCTCAGAGTCTACAAGGCTGTCTCTCCCATTTTGCTCTCAGTCGTGTCTCACAGCAGTCACACTGTGGTTTTTCTTAAATGCATTCTCCAGTAAGCTTTCCTAGGGACATGGCCAGCTTGGCTGCTGAGCCCAGCTGTGTTCTGAGGCAGATCTGTTGGGGACAGCTGGAACAGGGTCTGTCTGATCTGGGTCAGCCCTGGTCTCTTCTCACACAGGCCACCTCTGCTGCTAGCACCTTGCCATATAAACCCAATGCAGCGCTTTATTTTGTGTGGTTCTTCCAATCTGCCTGCTGTTCTTCTAATCTATCTGCTGTTTGACACAGGCTTCATCCCTACTATTTATTCTACCTGCATCTTGATTTCATTTCTGCTATATTCCTGATGTTATCACACTGCTGTGGATGTTTGTATAAAGATTGAACAAGTGGAGGACAAAATGGTTCAGTCACAATGATGCTGCAAATAAAGTAGGAATGTAACTTTTTCTTTCATATATTCTTTCTGGCTTTTTCATCCTGTAATGTGTTAATTTAGAAATGGAGTTGATTTTGAAGGGTAAATATTTAGACCTGGATTTAAATTATTTTTGTGCTATTTAGTCATACTACTATTTGTGAGGAGCGGGGAAATAGTCTTCCTGTTTCAGTTCCTCCTCTGCAAAGTAACACTTTTACACTTCACAGATGATGAGGTAAATGTATTACAGAGTGTGAAACACTTGGCTGCCTTTGGTTGAGGTCACAGGCAAGTACCTGAGCAGGAGAGGGATGGCATTCTGTGTCAGGAAACTTCTGGGGCAAAGTGTACCCCTCGTGCTTTGGGTGAGATTTTTTTCTACTGATGGGAGTGATCAGATGTTGTCATTGTGACAGTATGTTGTTCATTGTTCAGGATGGATGGTTACTGAATTATTTTGTGTGCTGTGCTCTCTGTATCTCACTTAGATTGCTGTATTTGTTTCAGAGACAAACAGAGAAAAGTAAATCTGAATTTTTTTGCATTTTTTTCTGTGATGAGGTTTCTCTTTAAAGAGGCAATATGGCTGTATGAAAACACATCTGAATTAAAATAGTTATTAGATATTTGTGTGAATGCAATATCACTTTACTGGATGTTTGTATTCAGTGAATAAAAAAGGTGGTTATTTTTATAATGGTCAAATAGAGCAGCTGTTTTGAAATCCAAACTGAATATTCATAAACTCTCTGCCTGCCTGATTTAACTGATTTGAGGTTTCAAAGTCTAATGTTTCCTCAGAAGTTGTTCTAGAATTGTAACCAATAATCTTCCCATGTTTATAAAACATGCAAACACACATATTGCACATACAGGGGCATTATTTTCATATTAGCTAGATTTTGTTGACAGAAAGAAGATAGATCCTTTAACAAATATATAATTTGCTGTCTTCATTGCAGTTTTATAAGCGACACTGTTATAAAAATGGGTATGACATTTGCATTTCTATTTAATTGCTGTGGAGTGAACATTAAAAGATAAGAGAGCCAAGAGAGCTTATTAAAACTGAAATGAGGGCAAGTGATAAAAGAATGATATTTTAGTGGTGCTGCAGTCAGATCTGACACTTTCCCCACAAAAAACAATCTTATTCAGGGATTTTTTGGTGAGGAGAGAGGATATAGGGTTTATATAACAACTCCTTTCTCTTTTGAGGTACACTTCGTATACAGGATCTTTCCATGCCTGTATTTTAACTTGAGGGCCTCAGTAGCTTTGGGGACATTGTGGAAAATAATGCGACTTCTTTTCTGCCCTGAAGTATTTTCCTGCCTCCCCCCTGCTCCTTTTTCTTTCTTTCTTTCTTTCTTTTTTTTTTTTTTTCTTTTTTTTTTCCTTTTCCCTTTTTCTTTCCTGTGTCAGGTTATACCATGCTGCATGTAGGGGCTCTCTCCTGAGCCTCTCCATGGCATGCCTCATAGCAACATCTCTGAATTTCAACCCATCCAATGAGATTTAGGAATTGAAAGAAATGTTTGAAAGTATTGAAGCCGTGTTTCATAGTCTGAAATGTTAAGCAGTGGGAAACGCTAGTCTATACTGGGCATATAAATAAGTTAATTTCACAGTGAAAATTATAATCGTATAGATAATAACATAAGTACACAAGGTAAGAAAAGGTACAGATAAAGCTATATAGTAATCCTTTAAGTCAGGGACCTGTTGCTTTTTGTTATAATGATGTAATCAAGACAATGTTTTTATAAAGAAATTTAGAAAAAATTCTCCTAATTTTAAAACACTGGATATCTATACAAAGATGTGAATATGCTGCATGCCACTGTAGGGACTTCCCTCTGCTTTAGAATACTACAAACACTCTTTCTGGCTGAAAACACCACAGATGTTTTTACTTGAGATGTGAGTCTAGCTGTGCAGGGAACCACAGCAGGGAAGTGTCTTGGAGGAATCTGTGTGCTGGAACAGGCGGCCTATCCCTCCTCTGGTTGGGCATTTCAGCAGATTGTGCCAAAATTCTGCTTTGTCAACAGAATAAGCCCAGCTCTGCCAAGTGTTCAGCACAGCCTTCAGTCACAAAGTAATGATGAGCTGTCACTTAGCTGATACAGGAACAGAACTCTGTTGCACTGCTTCTCCCCACCAAAAAAAAAAAAAAAGAAAAAAAGAAAAAAAAAAATCTGTTCTCTGCAGGGAGATTCATAACTCCTGGTATGAAACTGTATTAGCTTGCACAAAAATTGAGAAAATCTGCTCAAATAAGAAGAGTCTTCCCAAAGCAGGCTTATGTTTTTGTTCGAGTCTTGCTTCTCTGGAAATGGCAACTTACAAGAAAACTAAAAAGGAGGGACATTCCCCCAAAATTCAAGAGCTTCCTGGGACTATGTTATAAACAGTGACATAGCCTCAATTGTTTCTACACAAAGTTTAAGCAAGGGTTGTGGCCTTTCCTTCAAACACATATCTTGTTTGAATAATTGTATATGCTGATACTCTGAAGGAAGAACACACACAAACCCCACAATTTGTGGAATTAAGTCATCCTAGTAGTTTGGTTTTGCTCTGTGGTCTGAACTGAGCACCTGAAGGAACAATCAAATATTTTATTTCGACTGAACCTTTATCTTGCTGTTGCAGAAAAGATTCATGTGCTAATAGTACTTTTAGGTGCAATATGGTTTTGGTTTGTTACGTTTTTTTGCAGTTCCTGTGTTTACTGTGAAAGAGTAATATCATTAATATGCATTGTGAAATAGCTGGAAAACTAAAAAACACATATGAATCTGGATGTCATACTGTTTTCCTAGGAGTGTTTTTATTGTGTGAACACAACTATGGTTTTATAACTGTTTTATTTTCAGAATAATAGACAGGGTTGTTGTCATGCTAAAGGGCTCCTGGGGTAACCCTGATGTTTATCAGAGCTATCATACATTAAAATTGATGTTTACTTTTATGCTGCAATATATTTGAACATATTTTTCAGTTCTGGCCTTTTACATAAAACTCCTATGGTTTCAGATATTTTAACTGTTATGAGAAATGAGCTTATTCATTTCCTGATTTAAACATACATAAAATGTAGAAAATTTATATTTATTGTTCCACTTTTGATAACATAGCTTTAATTTCTGAGTCAATTTACATTTCAATATAGATATATGCATGCATTTGGTTAACAGCTGTTCTGCAGTCATTGGTAATTTGTGACAGGTTCAAAAATTCGCTACTTAGAAAATTATTTAATAAAATAACAGAAAAGGTTGGTAACTTAATGTGAATCCTTAAAGAAGGTGCAAATAAATACTTAAGAGACAAATATTATGTGTAAACACATTTTATAATAACAAGAATGATATTCTTGTCACTTACATCAATGAGTAGGAAATTGTAACATAAGATGGAAAAATTTGCCTCTGTAGATTGAAGACTGTAGGGCTTCTGCTATTGTTCTTAATAGCATCAAGAGTCTCATACATTTCAACAAGCAGTTGAAGGAAGCAGAATATAATATGAGGGCTTCAAAGTCATGTTCCTCGAAACATTTGTGTTGCATCAGTGTCTTGCACAGTTCAAAAAAACACTTTCCTTGGATATTTCCTCTGCTGTACTACAATTTGTGTTGTTAAAAATCTCAGCATTTCACTGTTGTTCTTCATCTTTCATAGACTGGAAATTGAAATATTTATGAGTTATTCTTCTCCTCAAAAAAGAGAGGAAAGGGAAAAAATTATACAGAAAACATCAGTATTATGGAGTAACAGTTGCTGATCCATAATTACAATGGAAGATTTCCCATAACAAGCTCTGTTAGAAAACAAACAACTCCTAAGTGGCTCAGAAAGAAACAGATTTTTTTCTGATTTTTGTGTGTTTTCAGTCTCTCCTCACAGTACATATTTTTTTGTGACATTTATTATTCTGCTATCCTGAAGTTTTATCTGGAATTTTTGAAAGTATTTTATATATGTTGTGTTTTTAGTAGCTGGGTTAGCTTAGAAGATAAATATTTCTGCTGTTTAAAAAAAAAATTTGGAACTATCTAGGACTTAAGGAAGTGGTACATTATCGATATATTTATAATTATTTATACACTGATGTAAGCATAATGATTACATAGTGTAAACAAAATCATGGTTGTAATATATTAGAATGGGGGCAAAAATGGTAGGTAAAAAAATTATAACTTCAGAGAAAAACCTGGTAGAAGAAATACTGCTGTAAAACAGTATTTACTGTAAGAAAACAGAAAGAAAACTGCAAGAAAACAGAAGTTGTATTTCAAGGTTTTTAGGAAGATGCAGAAACTGATTAGACATTTTGTGTACATTTGCTTCAGATTATAGAAAGCTTCAGAAAATCATTAGAAAACAGATTACTAGAATATGAAGCATTCGAAAGTAGTTATGATTACACTCGCAAACTGTGATTACTTTTTCCACAAGATGCTGTGATTTGGGAGTCTTTAGATTAAATACTGAAGAAAGACAATGAATGTTTTATAAAAAAATAGTCTTAGAGAGAAACACAGTGAGATATTTGCCTAGGAAAGTAACCAAGTGAGCAGAAGACACCGTTTATAAAGAGAGGCAGGGAAAGACCCGGCTAGGAAAACTAGGGATACCAGGCAGAAATCAGTAGCTTGTCAAGAATGTCACCCTGTATCATCTTTGAGAACTGGCTGATGGTCTTCAGTTTTAAAATAAATATACAGATACCTTGACTGCCATCACACATGTAGTGCCAAGTTAGTCTCACTCTAGTGCCTTAAGGTGATTGTGGAAAAAAAGGCTCAATGAGGGCTTAGAGAAGTAGAGGTGGGTAAGAAACCCCCGTGACCTGTAAGCAGAAAAGCACCCAAACACTTGGATAAGGTCCCTCCTGGAAAGGCCTTCAGACTGGAGAGTGTACGGGACTTACTATGGGATGCAGGAAGGAAAAGCTTTCCTTATGTAAAAAGTATTGCTGAATGATCTTTTGAAGTGATTCTGAGGATGCATGAATCTTATTTAGGTGTAGGACTAGAGGTACCAAGAGGCTAATGTGTGGGAAAGAGGTGGAGTAGAGTATAAAATACAAGGGGAGAGTAGAAAAAGGAGATAAAAGGCTGTTCAGTGTAAATATGCTGATGGTGGATACTCTAGTCTGAGCCGTGTGATTTGCCCCATCTTCTCATTGAAAGTTGTTTCAATTTTCCGTGTGGGTGTGTTGCCTACACTAAGCAGGTGTCGATGCATGCTATGAGCTCTGAGCTGGCTCGGCTGGGAGCAGGATGAGCTGTCTGAGGACCAGCAGCTGGTGGGGACTGCAAACCTCATGTGCCAGTGCCAGCAGCTGTGCTGAGAGCCTGAGGCCAGTGGCTGGAGGCACCCCATTGTGTGCTTGTGTGTGCATTCCAGCAGCTGGATCAGCTGGAGGGGAGGCACTGCACTGTGTCAGCTCTGCAGCTCATTATTTCAGCAAGCACAGGGCTGCTGTGCAGGTGTCTGTCTGTGTGAGCACCCTGGGAGCTCCTCTGTGTGTGTGGGGTACCTGTGGGGTGCCTGTGCCTAGCCTGGCTGCCAGGGGAGCCTGGGGCATGTGCTGCAGCCTCTCCTCATCTCTCTGCTTACCAGACTCACCTGACTCTAGCAAAGACATCAAGAGTGTAAGCAGAAATCATGTTTCTGAACAAATGTCAAGAAAATAGCTATTTAATTCAAATTGCTTGGAATATTAAAATGCTTGCAAATGGATAGTAATTCATCCATTAAGAATGTGACAAAGTGTTTAATCAATACAGGAATTCACAGGTTCTCTTTGTTCTTTCCCAATATGAAAGAAAAAAAAAAAGTGACTGAAATAGATTGCAGAAACAAAAATATAAACCAGAAAATGTGGTACATAAATGACAATATAGGTTAAGTTTTCTACTCCTGAGGAGTTTATATATTCGTTCATTACAATACCTATTGTAAAAACTGATGTCAGCATTTTGAGCCATAGTGTATTTGTAAATGGAACATACAACTTTGTTACACAGCTCTTTCTATATTTAAATAGTGGGGAATTTGTGGGTGAAGTTTTCTGGGGTGCCAGAAAACTGATGCCTATCCAGGCTTACCTGAAACAGAGGCCAGACAAAGGGGAATAAAAAGCAGACAAATTTATTAAAGGCCTTGAGGTACATTCAGCTTAGACATAGCCCACTCATGAGGCTACACCCAAAATGGATGCTGTCATGAGATCATCACTTTTTATAAGTTCTGTCTTATAAATATATCAGGCCCCAATTCTCTAGTTACACTTTAAGGTGATGATGTCAACCACCCCAAGCTTGCTCCCCCCAGTTCACTGTTATTTACATATTTTGGGGCTCTAGGGCAGCTAAGTGTCCTTGGATTTTCCAGTTGAGAGCGATGCTTAGTTTAAAATGCTGGGAACAGAGGTTTTTAGCACTTTATGGAGCCCAGAACTACACACCAAAGCTACAGAAGCATGAAGAATAGGAGGTAAAACTTCTTAAGACATCAAAGCTAGGTCACAAAGAGCAGCAGATTAAGCTGGCAGCACCAGCCCAGCTGGAAGCTGTGTCCTGCTACAGGAGGCAGCAGCCAGACAAGCCAAAATGGAAATTCTGCATTTCTGACAAATGAAGTGGATTTTTCTGTGAGACCACCACCAAGAAACAATATGTGTGAGAGAGAGGTGTCTGCTACTGTCCCCCCTGCATCTGTGCTGAAAGGTGCTGTATAAAAACTCTGGCACATAAATGTTCCATCACAGTCCAAATGATAAAGAAGTGACTTTCAATTATATGAAATGTATTTAAACTTGTTCAGTTTACCTTTTATGTTTGAGGTATGAATTAAAATGTGTAGAGCAAACCTCATTTTTGTCAAATGCAAATAGCTTACATGAGCACACTTGGTTTAGGTGAAATTATTCAAGGCTTCTGTGCAGAAATGCATTCATACATTCATATTTCTGCTGTTCACATGACTTTGGACATTCATGTCTGGGTATTCTGGGTGATTCATGCTTCTGAGGATGACACGTAGCAGCAAGCTTGAAAGCTAAATCAAGAATTGAAAATATATGGCTATGGTGTCTGGCACCTGCCTGTGCCTTATCCTCACACTCTATTTGGGCAGCTGATGCCTCTGAGACTTTCTCATTTGTCACATCAGAGTTGTTTACCTTGATGGTAGATAATAATAGGGAACAAATAATAGTATAATCTCATATACATGAAACTTGAGCCTCTGCTGAATTCTCAGCTGTGTTGTGTTGTAATTGGGCTCAGTGGCTGGAGATGGAAACGTGACATTAGGAGGAGTGAAGGTCCGCAGCTGTTGATTTTTCACATTATGCTGAGATGATGAGGAAAACAAGAATTAATTTATTTGGGGATTCTGTGGAAGAAAGGAGTTAATAATTCTTTAGTATGGAGTCACAACTCATGCTTTGAAAGCCTTACAACAAAAAGAGTGCCCCTCTGGCTGTCCCAGCCTCTTCAAGAAAATATTTCCCAGGGATCCTTGAATACCATTTAACCAAAATGGTTCACTGAGCTCTTTTTTCTTCTCTGTAAAGATGATTATTTTTCTGCATTTTCCTTTGACTGTATGGACATAAAGATGGGGTTTAGTACATTTAAGGGCATACATGCAAACTGGATGGAAGCTCCGGAGGCTGAACTGAGAACACTTTCAACACTGGGCAGAGTAGGTAGCTGGGGTGGGTGGGAGTCCTTTCTTGCCCATGTTTGTCTTCAGGGATGCTATTGATATGACAATAATGCAAATACTGGTTTATATTGCCTGAGCTTCCATGACTCTGATCTTCAGCTACAGCCCGAAGTGTATCAGGATCACATTTTATAACTTAGAATTAAAGTGAAGGGAAAATATTTATTGTGTCATTGCAGATCACACTGAGGAAATTTTGGAAATTATTTTGAGGTAAAGCTGTTCATATGAACAGTCAAAAATGGTTAATAGATAAGTGTCCTGTGTCCTTTATGGTCCTCAAATGAAGGACAAATCCAAATTGTGTTTTATCCCTTTGTTTATTGATTTGTTCCTTCAAATCCTGCTGCCTTTGGAAATTCAGGACTTGCTCTGATGTCTTCAGTCATATAAATTTCATAAAAGTTCTTGCACATTTCTAAATTTCTGCTTTAGTAGCAGGCTATGTTTTTCCAAAGACTCTTCTGAAGAAAATTTCTACATTCTTTTGAGTTCTAGCTCCATCTGCACACAGCAATGCTCTGTGAGGTGTCATACTACTGTCTTCTTCTTTTTAATCTTATGACTGGTAAAGAAGACTGACTGATTTCTGAATTGTTCCTTCTTAGGAAAGCAGGTGTAAAACAAGTATAAATAAAACTGTTTGGGTTGGAGGTTTTTTGTTTGAACTTTGTCTGGGTTTTGGTGGGGTTTTTTTTGTTTTGGTGGGATTTTTTTTGTTTGTTTTGGTTTTGGTTTTTTGTTTGTTTGGTTTGGTTTGTTTCTTTTTTGTCTGTGGGTTTTTTGTTATTTGGTTTTTGTTTGGTTGGTTTTGGGTTTTGTTTTGTTTTGTTTTGTTTTGTTTTTTTAACAAATGTGGGAGTCATAAGTCTAGGAATTATTTAGTTTTTTTTAAATTCAGAATTGTCATTAAATCCCATTAGAGAATTTTCAGAAGTCTGGAAAAGTGTCATCAGTATGCTAGGAAACAGCCTTGAACCTAATAAATGTGATGATTTTTTATCTATTCCCATTATTACTGGGTAGATATGGGAAAGAGTTATGGACAGATTTCCAAGGTAATCTTATTCATGTGCAAATGTCGTTCTTCTGATAGCTATAAAAATGTTGTAATTGTTGGATGTCTCAGTCCATATCTACCTTTAAAGAGTAACTTTTCTATTCAGAAAAGAACACACTTGCAGAGTTAGCAACAGATAAATATCCAATCATTCAGAAACAACAGATACCTTCATGGGATATTCTGTATGCATCTGCTCGACAGCTGAACAGAAGACTAACTTACCATTTGAGACTGAATGACAGAATCCCTCCTTAGCTGAGAACTGGGTGAGTTCATCAAGCAAAGAGGGGGAGCAAAGGAGAAGCCATTCAGCAGCACCGCATTTTCAATAATGCTTTCAGTTCTGGTACTGTAAAAGAAGACAAATTGCACTTGCAAGAGGGATGATTTGGTGATAAAGACGTTCCAGTATTTGTTGACCTTCTGAGTCATCAGGATGTAGTAACACTCAGTTGTTCCTGAGCACAGAAGTGCAGAAGCACAGCTGTTCGATCAGGCTCTGGTGCACCATACAGTAGACATAATTTTAAGGACCTCTACTTTTGAAAATTGCACGTTTTTTCTAGTCATTTTCATACCAACCATATTTCTTTTCTGTTCTTTTTATATTATACTTGGAACAATTGTTTTTTGTTTAATGGTTCCCCTCCATCCCCTGCGGGTGAAAAACCACCCAAGAAAACAGATGCTCTATAAACAATATATGCAACTTTGAAGAAGAGGACTTGGGGGTTTTGGTGAAAACCAAGTTGAACATGAACTAGCAATGTGCCTCTGCATTAAAAAGGCCAATGATGAGCTGTGCTGCATTAAACAAAGTATTGCCAGCACACCAGGGGAGGTGGCCCTTCCTCTTTACCCAACAGTGGTGAGACCACTGTGGTACAGTTTCCAGTTCTGGACTTGCTGGTGCAAGAGAAACATGGAGAGAGTCCAATGAAGAGGCAGGAAGATGATAAAGGAACTGGAGCATCTCTGCTCTGAGCACAGGCTGAGGGAGCTGGGATTCTTTAGCCTGGAGAAGGTGCAGGAGCATCTCACTCTTGGATATACATATCTGAAGGGAGGTGCCAACAGGATGGAGGCAGGCTCTGTTCGGTGTTGCCTGGTGACAGCACCAGAGGCAATGGGCACAAACTGAAACACAGAATATGCCATTTGAACATCAGGAAATCCTTTTCACCATGAGGGTGACTGAACCCTGGCACAAGTTGCCCAGGAATGTTGTGGAGTCTCCATCCTTGATGCTATTCAAAGGCGGCCTGAACATGCTCCTGGGCAAGCAGCTCGAAGTGGTTCTACTTGATCACAGGGGGTTGGACCAGCTGACATCGTGTTCTCATCCAATCTCAAACATTTTGTGATTCTGCGATTCTGTAAATGAAAGAAATGGCAGGAATAATAAAACTCTATTAACTTGTAATTTTCGAAAGAAGCATTTCTGCTATTCTGGCATATGGTGCTAAGTAAGAGTATAAAAATTACCCTTCAGGATCATTGGTTCCCAAGAAAAAGCAAGTGCCATCATCTCCTGAATTATGTGGAGATAGTATACCTAGAGGCATTTCATGCTATGGTATTATCTCCCTACTGCAGTTTGTTGGAAGCTAAAGGGATTTTCATCTGTAAGGGTACACTTTTGCACAGCCCTTCATACTTCTGTCTCCTCTGGGAATATGCATTGATCTGCAGCAGTGAAAACATTTAGTGAAAACATTCTGACATGTCTCCATTTTAGCCCTTTATGTTTCACTGGCCCAAAATTTCTTCCCTAACGATCCTGGGAAGCCTTGCTGGAATGAGTAGCTCATTTAGCACTAAATTTGTAACTAGCACTAAAATATCAAATGCACTGTTAAATTCAGACTAGTGGCAATCCATATTTTACTCACCCTATCTGCCCTGTGGAGTACAATGCTTTTTTTGATTTATTACTATCCTTTTTAACTACCTCTAACATTTTTACCTGCAATCCATAAATAAGTGCTATTCTCTGAAGTTCTGATACCAAATATTTTAGTAAAAAGTTGATTTTAATATTGAACTTTTCTCATATTGGATAAGATATAGGTATACTACTAATATGCTTTTTAAATTTTTTGTATAGTAACTTTCTTGAATCACATACCTCTATCATTAGTTTTACAATTGTTGGAATCCTTAATGACGATCCTTACCCATATGACTGGTATAGGCATGTATGGATAGACAAATAGACACATTTTCTCTGTAAGAAAGCTTTAACTTCATATAAAATCTATTTAGATTGATATTCATGTACTGTAGGAGTACAGACTGAGTTACATTAGAGTAATATTTTTATATTCCTGTACTGTAAGATTACAGATCCTTTTTCTTCTAATTTATCTGAAAGGAAGCTCTAATGCTAAAGAAAATGTTTCATGGGGAAATTAGTTAATTTTATGTAATTTTGCCTTCCACGCAATTGCCTGTACAAGATCATAATTAAGGTTATTGTCATAATTTTATTCTATGTTGTACTAAGAAAGTGATTTTTATTAAAACATGGAAATCAATATCAGATTGATTCCAGTTCTCATAAAGAAATAAGTTTCACTTTGACTTTAAAAAATAAAGAGATCATGCAGAAAAGTCAATAACATAAACATTTAGGCATATTTTTCCTAGTTTACCAAAAGAAGCAGCTTTAGGGCATTATAAGGAAGAGAAAATTAAATTCCCTTTGTAAGGACTAATTTTTAAAAGATTTTTATTGTTCAGAACATCAATAAAAGGCCTTTCACATCAGTCAGTAGCTCCCTCTGTCTCAGGAAAAGCATTATTCTAATGCAGTTAGACTTTCCATTTTGACATTCTCTTTTGACAGGTTTGGAGTGAAGGGGAAACTCAGGATGGCAGTGCGTACCGCTTGTGTCAGAAAAAGATAAAATGTGAAGGTTTGGCTTCCAAGGGTGGAAGCGGACGTTAAAACTAAACAATATTTTCTGCCGTGTCTAATTCAAACCTCTTAAAGCAAGTGTCTTGCAGAGTATTGATATTCAAATAGTCCTGGAGGCTCGGGTGCGGTGGGTTATTTCATAGTATCATGCACATAATTAGGTGACCCTTGAGGGAAGAAATCAGTGCTTATGTAATTCAATTGAGGTCAAAAGCAGTTTCCAAACTGGGTTGGCCCCCCAGGGTATGGAAGCAGGAGATAATTTCTAAGGCACAGAGGAAAATTCCAGCCGGCTTCTGTCCATCTCCCTCCACTTTTTTTCTCCTTTCCCCGTGCCTGAAGCACTGCCCCAGCACTTGCAGCTCTGTTGACTCTGGAAGCTTTGTGGAAAAGGTAATTTGTGATTTCAGATATCAGAGCCAGAGCTTGTGGGAGTCAGCCATTCCAGAGTTTGGGGGAAAAAAACCCAAACAACAAAAAAAAAACCCAAATCAAATAAAAGGGAATCCTGCATATAAAGTTTGTGAACTGCTGTCCTGAGCAAATGGTCCAGAAGCCACAAACTGCTGGGAGCATCAGATCCTGCCACCAAGGGGACCTCACTGCCTGAGAGCAATCCTGTCCACCCTGTGGTACCCTGGCCTTCCTCCCTCACCACGTGCCCAAGGCCTCAGGCGTGTCCTCAAACAACCCTGCTGCTATGTAGAGGCTTTAAAATTTTTTGTGTGAAAGTTCTAAAGCTCACAAAGAGCCTTTGGAGCTACGGGCCAAGAGCACGAGTGGATTATCAATAACGTGTTTTTGTTTCTGTCTTGAATGACTGCTTTTCTCTCCAGCTTTCAGGCATCCAAATAACTCTAACAGAAGTTACTTGGACTGAAAAAGGATAAAATTGTGTCTGCAAAATCATGAAAAAACTAATTAATGAAGTCAACAAAAGTTTTCCCCCAGAAATGTGGTGGACCATTTATAGAAAGTGGATATGGGCATCAGTGGCTAAGTTTGCTTATTAAAATTTAAATAAAACTATGAAGAAAAGAGTTTTCTTAGACTTTCTTTTCAAATGTCCTGTTTAGAAGGAGTTGGAAATAAAGTAACTTTTCCAGCTCCATTTCTATGATGAGGAGAAACGTAAGAGAGATTTTCTGGCTTCCTGTTTGCTCTCCAGTTTGTTTACCCTGGTCAATAGCATAATGGCAAAGCTCTGGAGTGGACAAGTAACGGGAAGAGCCCCACTTTCCCTCTGTCATGAATAGGGATGATGAGGGATGCCGCCTGGACAGTATTGAGCTGTATAAATCCACCACTGTGCTCTCTCTGGTGAGAATGTAGATTGACAATTACCAGAGAGTTTTTTTTTAGGAAAGAAAACTAGAGTTTTCCATGCATAAACCCATCTGGCCCATTTTAGAGATGTGTTTATAAAGAAACCATGCTTTAGGTGCTTAATTCTCTAAGCACTTAAAGTAGATGTGAATATTGCAAAAGTTAAAGTTTAGAGAAGCTGTCTTGGTCTGTGTGTGTTCTCTTGCCTGTTTTCCCCCTTGTGTTTCCTCTTCTTCCTTCTCCTTTTCTCTCTAACAAGTTATCTGTTAATTTAACTTAAGATAAATTTGATTTAAGTGGACTTGTTGTCTTAAATAAAAATCATCAAACAGTTTTTTGCTTTCCTTTTTTGTATTTTGTACTTTTAGATCTCATTATTTTAGCACTAGAAAATCTATTTGATAAGAGTAGAAAACTAAAAGTTTCACTTATGCGTACAAAAAGGTTCTAGCTAATTTCATACTTGCAAACATTTGTGACTGGTCAGATTAGGGAATAAATAATTCAATAATTTGTCCCCTCTTCTTATCATCGTGTTCAGGAAAAAGGAAGGCAAACAAACAATAGAAATCGTACAAAAGTATTATGTGATAAGTGAGTTAAAGCACAGTTTAGCTAACACCAGTTACTGCAACTCCTTAAATTCATGTCATAGGGATTTTTGTTTGTTTTATTTGTTTATCTGGTCCTTCTAGCCAGAGACATATGGAAAATTTTCCTGCTTCTAACCCATGAGCATTTTTTTACCCTCTGCAGTATGTGCATGCTCCAGAGGGCTCTGCTGCCTGATACTTTTTCTGCAATTTTATGAACACATATAATACTATATGTTCCTTTTCCGGGTTAAGTAAAGGTGGCCCGTCCACCTCGGCCAAATCCGGTAGATTGGTCCAAATCGGGTGTTAATTGACGCGTTATGAAAAATATAGTCCTGTCCCTACTTGCCATCCATGACCTTCTGGCTTGTGGCTGCCCTGCGTCCCTAGCTCCCGCCGTAATTTTATTGAGAAATAGTGCAAAGCAAAACAGATACAGAAATGTTACAACAAGTTAAAAAAAACCAACAAGTTACCACCTGAGAGGTTTCACATTTACCGTATCCTTCATGCTCTAGCTGTAATCAGCAAACTCACTCCCTTCTTCTTCATTTTCTTTCGTCTTCTTCATCTTCTTTTGTCTTCTTCGTCTTCTTCTTCATCTTCTTCATCTTCTTTCGTCTTCTTCTTTCTTCTTTCTTCTTTCTTCTTTCTTCTTCTTTCTTCTTCTCCTTCTTCTTTCTTCTTCTTCTTCTTCTTCTTCCTTCTTCTTCTTCTTCTTCTTCTTCTTCTTCCTTCTTCTCCTTCTTCTTCCTTCTTCTTCCTGCTTCTTCCTTCTTCTTCTTCTTCTTCTTCTTCTTCTTCTTCTTCTTCATTCCTACCCAGGGATTATTTAATTTTCTTTCTCTTTGTACTGTGAGCCCATTATCTTGGTTTTCTTTCCTCATACTCTTTATGTTGCTCTGCTTTCTGTACCAGGCTTTTTGGGGTTTGTTTCATCCTAACAGCCTTGGTTTCTGACACAGAGTATGAGATGAGTCAGACTGACAGTGCAGTTATTATTTGGAGTTGAAATAAGAAAGTCTATGCCACCAGTGGGCATCTGGAACTGTAGGGTTTTTTGATGATACTTCAGGCTTTTGAAAGAAAATTTTGTTAGGGAGCCCAGCTGACAAAAATCCACCCCAAATTTTTCAGTACCTTGTATCTGACAGTTTGGAAAGATCCACTTCAAACAATGAATTTAAACATTCTGAAATATTTCCAAAATTCTTCTCTTATGGAGCAGGAAGCCTTAGCTACATCTGCTAAAGGATCTGCTGTTGCGATGGAAACTTGGATGTGCCTCAAACCGGATTCTATCTCTGGCAATTGACATTGTCACTGTTGCAGAACAGAGTTCTTTAGTACATCAAAACATTAAATCATATTTTTTGCACAATTCACTCAGAATACTGAAGAATGCCTCTGCAAAAATTTGCTTACCTTTCTTCATCATAGAATGGGAGGACAGTAAATGTTCTCCCTTTTTTTTTTAACCTGCCATGTCCTTCTAGAAATATTTGAATAATGAGATTCAATAGCATGAAAAAACGTGATATTCAAACACAGGAAGGAATTAAAGAGACTATTTAAATGTGAAAATTGCATAGCCAAACAGCGCCCTATATACTGCTCCCTGTCATCCAATGACAGGATACTCTCATCTAGTTCGTTTATTCTTGAACCTCAGAGCTTGATGGTTTGTTCAGAACCTGCTTCCAAGGGATAAGTCTTCCAAGAACAAAGGAAAAGCATTTTACCAATTTGGAAAAACAGAATTAAGTGACATTTTATTATATTTTCATGACACATGATAAACAAACAAATAAATAAAATATTCCAAGTAACACCTTAATGGAGAAATAAGGTACAATAAAGAAAAAAGTATTCTTTAAAAAGTGAGTGATTCTCAGTTGCATGTATGGGTAAGAATGGGAATTGTCTCTTTACGAGCTTAAAAGTAGCAAGAGTGATCGATATTCACTGGATCCATTCTTTGATTTGCATAAAGCTTAAACAACTTTTTTTGCTTCATAGAGCTGGATTCTTGAATGCAATAACAAATTATACTTACTACTTCATTATAAGGAAATTAATTTGTGTTTGTTTTCCTTACAAGTTCATGAATTAGATCGATAGCTAAGGGTCATTCTGCTCCAGAATTTGCATTTCTAAGACTATTCTCTAATTTCACTTACTTACAGGGTTACTTTTTCTGTAGAAAATTGGACTCTAGAGTTCTTTGAATGTTTTCTTATTCTTTATCCTTAAACATTTTTATTCCCTCTTATTAAACAGAAAAAGGAAACAAATATTAAGAAATTGATCTTTGAGATTCTGCCGTGTCTGATACACACAAGTTGATTATAAATAAGCACTCAGCTCATAGAGGGTGAGAATGGAGATAAGGAGATGAATGTTTCCTCAGTGCTCTCTGCAGGATCCTCTGTCAGCAGGTCAGGGGTAAAATGCATTTACAGAACAGTAGGAGAGAAATCTTACACCATCACAATGTGCTCCTGGGGAGTACTCAACTTTATACACTCATTTGCTCCCCACCTGGAACCTCAAATGAGAAAAGAAAAATCATTTCAAGTAATTTTGTCTTTTAACCTGATTGAATCACATAGTGAAATGTGAGAAGGCAGACAAAGTTCCCTAGCCTCTGGCTGCCTCATTCATGAACATCCAGAAGCAGATGTAGTAACAAGTTTCAGGAGAGAGCACAAGCCCATGAAGTCTGTAGGAAATACAGAACATTTTGTCCTGGGAATATGGGCATTGAAGGCCAAGGTCAAAAATCAGCAGCGCCTTAGATTGAAACATCCTTCATTCTATAATTAATCACAAGATTCTTTTTAATTAAAGGCTGCAAAATGTTGCCAATTCTGCTTTAAGGCATGCTCAGAGCTGATGAATATGTGGCTCTTGGTGAATTGCTCAAGTTCCAAGTTGCCATTTTCCTGTGGTCCTACAAACTGATCTCTCTACCCCGAGAGCTGTCACAAAGGTGTTTGGTTTCCCTGGTAAATATGCGGACCTTTTGTTGTTTACTTATTTTTGGGGAAATTGTTCTCAAATACACAGTAATGGCACTAATGTTAGAAGGATTTTAATGAAAGGGAGTGATAAACCTTTAGTTACAGAGTAAGGCCAAACAAACAATGCCTTCTAAATACTGTAATCAGTGGTGAGAAAGAAGTAAAACTATGGTGACAAGCTATAAAACAGACACAAAATACATCTAATGTGTAATATCTAATGTCAATAATGTCTAATTTTCTAAATTTTGCTTCCAATGAAAAAAAAAGTCATGTATATTGGCATTTATTCTTTTTTTCCTTTTAGACTTTTCTTTCTGTTTTTATTGCGTTACAGAAACTCAACCTACTGTATGAAAGTATCCATTTCGCTGACGGTGGGTGAAAATGACACAGGACTCTGCTACAATTCAAAGATGAAATATTTTGAAAAAGCTGAACTTAGCAAAAGCAAGGAAATCTCATGTCCTGAAATTGAGGATTTTTTATTTCCATTTAGGGAGCCTGAAATTCTGTGGTATAAGGTAAGAAATGCAAGAGATTTATACCATCAAAAATATATTATGATCTTATTATTTTCTTGATCTAAATGTGTTATGAAAATTGGATTGTTTTAAATTTTCAAGAGAAGCCAACAGAACCAATGACAGAAAAGAATGAGCTAATTGAGAGAGAAATCAAAATGCTTCCTCTGGTAAACTTTATAAGATATCTGTGTATGCTTTACTTGTATAAATGGCTTAATTTTGCAGCATAAAATTCAGCAAAGACTACCAAAGCTTTGGTTTCTACATATATACTTAAGGTTATATTTGCAAATATAATTTCCGTGTTTTTATCAATAACTTTATTTCAATATTGTGTATTGATTTTTAGATCATTACTTAAGGGCCAAGGTCTTGCAAATAATGCTGCCTGTGGGCAGTGCAGTAGAAATAATTATGGTATGTAAGACTATGCTACCTAAAGAGTAAAATTTTGTGATCTGGAAAGATAATGACCAAGTTAACTGATAGCACATCTAAGATAGGAGAAATGTAGCCAATTATTTGCTTATCCTCATCTTGGATTTTGTGTCTGTAACAAAATATTTTTGTAGATTAAAAGCACACTTTTTTTAGGTTCAAAGACTAAGATGTTTTTAGAAAGAGATATATGGCATCCTTATTTTTCCACATTCTCATCTTCTGTTTCTCTACATTTTTCTATTTTTTTTTAATTGAATTAAAAAGAAAAACAAATAATTATCACCTGCAACCTGAGCTGCTGGCAATATAAAAGTCATAGATTGCTGACATAAGTGTAAGGGTAAATAAGTAAATTAAATCGGAGCCACTCAGCAAATTAATGTCAATAAGAAAAACACCAAAGGAATCAACTCCCTTTTCTTGCCAGAGGCATAAATATCAAATCAGCTGATAAAATTATTATTAATCAACACCTAAAAAGACTGGATTTTTAGATATTTATTCTATATAAATTTAGAACTAGCCCAGACTCTTGCATTGTCCACACTGGTCTTTTTAAAGTGTAAGGAGACAATCCCTGAAGTTTTATAATCTCTTTAAACAGGAATGCAAGGCAAAGACGTGGAGATCAAGTATTGTGTTTAAAAAGGATACTCTTGTCATTCGGGAAGTTAGAGAGGATGACATTGGAAATTACACCTGTGAGCTAAAGTATGGATACTTTGTCGTCAGAAGAACTACGGAATTAACAGTTACAGGTAATTACATGCTCTATCTCTGATATTTAGAAAAAAAACCCACTGAATATTGTGATTCAAGTTGTGTGGTTTTGGGTCATTATACCATTTGCACACAACTTTGTTGTGTGCCTAGATGTGAATGTTTGATATATTAAAACTGTCCTGAATACTTCACAGAGGTATCTGTAATACCTTGACAAGTCTGAGATTTGTTCTATTTCAAAAGCTTGTGGGCACGCTTTTTTTGGTGTGTTTTTTTTTTTGTTTGTTTGTTTGTTTGTTTTTTTGGGGGGGTTTTGTGTGTATGTGTGTGGTCAAGGAACAGGAAAATTCAGGAAGCATCACCTCTCACAGGAAAAAAAAGCATGAAGTCTATTGCGCTCTGCCATGTGATTAAATTACTTGGTACATAAAAATAGCTGTAGCAATATCTCCATAGTTCAAACTCTAATTGTCTTTGGACATGGGGACAGCTGTAGCCACAACCCAAGGGCAGAGGCTCTGTCCCAGTAAGACCATTGCAAGTGTGTGACAGGTGCTTGAGCAGCGTGTGACGAGGGACAGGAGCATTTTTCCTGTTATTCTCTCTCCACTTTCTGTAGTTTATAGCTCAAGAACTCCCTGATCTCAATCATCATGCACTGTGGTTACCAATTAATCTATTTTACATTAGTCTGATTATTTTTTCAATCCATTTAGTCTTGGCTTCGAAAACATTTTGAAGCACCAGGTTCCGCATAGTAATTATATAACATGAACAAACTCTGTAATTCAGCAAACAGCAATTACATAAGATGCATTTAATATAACCTGCCTTTAAAACTACCATATCAATATTTAAAATCCATTATTGATGAAAACAAAATATATACTGTAATAGTAACATCCACAGCTGCAGAAAAGTATGAAGAATAGTCCACTGAATTTTCAATTCCTCACCAGACTGTAATGTCCATTTTAAAGCTATGTAAAACATATAGCTGAACTTATACAAGGTAGAAAATGAGCTTTTACAATTATTACAATGGATGTCAGGAGTATATAATGATCTATGTAAAGCTGTGTAGTTTCGCGGTATATTTCATAATGTAGGCAGAATGAGGATTTTCCTGGCAAATCAGAGGTGAGCTAGATCCATATGGTTGACAAAGAGGCTTGCATGTATAAGTTCTTGCACCTTCCAAAAAGCTAGTTAACCAAGAAACAAATCCTCAAGAATAATGATGTGGGTTTTTCTTGATCCTTTTTTGTGTCTAATATATAAATCTGTGGCACACCAGCAACTAGAAGATACTACTGTTAAGCATTGGGTTGAATTGCAACAGTGTCCTTTAATGGTGAAAAGTTTGTATTCTTTTTCAGTGTGTCCCATTTTCCCTCCACATTAACAGAAATTATAGTCAATCATTGAATGCAATTTTCCCCTCTTATCTAAGTCTGGAAACCATATTGTTTGTGCTGTTTTGGGAGATTTCAAGTAATCAATCATATTTATTTAAGCTCAATAGCCAGGACCTCTTTGTTGTTGTATAGCATTGATTTATTTGGTCAGTACAGAAAGGCAATTACTGTCGAGTAATTAACCTCCCAATAAACATCCATATACTCTGTTTGATTGACTCTGATATAAAGAAAGCAAAGACAGATTCTTTGAGCCTGTGATTTATACCAGAAGGAGGTTGTCAATTATCTTTTGCAATATTTGATACCTGGATTTGAAGAGTTCATATTCTCTGCATCTTTAAGTGATCACTTCTGTCCCTGTGATTGGTGCTCCATGGCACAGCAGTTTTTCAGCAGGCTCAGACTGACAGAAAAGAGAAACGGAAAAAAGCATTGGAACAAGATGCATGTTACTATTTGTAGGAATAGTTTAAAAAAAATGTAATTCATCACTTGTAGTGTGGGTAGGAGTTCAGTATTTAATGTTTAACTAGACAGAGACAGAAAGAGACTTGGCTGATTTTGATGTGCTAAAAATGAATGAATGCATAGGGAGGGAACTATTCAATTTCCACCTCTGCAAACCCCAGCAGATTTAAGGACAACCTCCAAATTAGTAAACTCCTTTGGCAGTGCTGTGGGTCTTCATGTTATCGTTATGATATTATGTGAATAAACAGAACAAGCAGATATATTTACTCATAGTGCTACTAATTTTTATTACACCTGTACCTCATCACTTCTTCTCTCTGGGCAACTGTGGATGGTCACCCATGTAAGGATTCCCTTCTTTTGCCCACACAATGCACTTTGGCAGACTTGCTGTCTCCTATAGGGAAACCTGCTGCTCTTACAGACTATTGACTATGGATGTAATTATATACACACGTTCTTCTTAATACTGGTGTTGTATATTCTTGTTTTGGTAACTTCAGTGCTTTACACCTTAAAATACGTGTGTGCCTCACAGTGAAATATGGAATGGCTCATATTCTGATTTATTCACATGTTTTGGAAAAGACCAAACTCACTTTATAGCTGGTATCCATCTCATCTAAGTACGGCTGTTGAAAATCCCTAAACCATGGAAAAAGATAATTTTCTTGCCTTTTAAAAAATGAGAAAAAAAATGCCCTTTCTTAGCTTAAATTATAAGCACTCAATGCCACCCTGGGTACACCTTTACAATAAAAACTATTTTATGGCTCACCTTTTTTTTTTTTTTTTTTTTTTCTTTTTTCTTTTTGGTTTGTTTGTTTGTTTGTTTGTTTGTTTTATTTTGGATTTGGCTGTTTTTTCCTCTGATCTTAGTGCAAATTGTAAAATTTTGTGCAAGATCTGTATCTCACACTGAAAACATCTTATTCTCCAAGTGAATTGAGTGAATTCCCTTACTGTTCTGAGATCTGTCTTAGAAATTACCTGCTTTGCAAAACCAAAACTGCACTCTGATTATTCTAGCTTGTAACTCATGACAATATTCACATATAAAGCATAAGTGGTGGGGATTTTTGGCTTGTGGTTATGCAATTACATGTTCTAAAAAGTCATGCAATGTACAAAGCCATTTGTAGAGTTTTATACTTCAGATTAGCAGTTTTCCTTTTATATGTGGAATTTGAGCTAAGGTATACTTGCTCTCTCTGGCATACTTAATTGAGAGTATGTTTAGTATTGGGAAAGAATCCTATTAGAAAAGTATAGTGTTAATTTAGTCATTGTGTACAACATGGGTCAAAAATATTTTCCTTCCATGATTTGGATTATTTAAATATTAATTTTATTTATTTATTTTTTAAATTATAATACCAAGGCATTTGCAAACTCTTTCCAATTTTGAAGGGTTTTCCTCAGGTCAAATGAAGTCCAGCCTGGGTCTGAGAAAGAATATTTGTGTCCCCACTGCAATAACAAGTAACTCTCCATCATGAACATCATAGAGCAAACACGTCCCATCAGCCTTGCAGCTGGATCATTACTTATGCACTTGCTCCATGACTTTTTCAGTTTTAAATATTAAAATACTTTTTTTCCATTCTGTTAAAAGTAAGAAGACCTTATACCTTGTTGATGGAATCCGAGCTAATCAGTAGGTTCTTAATCCTGAAGCCTTTCCTCAGAGATACCCTATGCTTTCTATCTTCAATGATTAGACCCCTAGAAGTTCCCTTGAAAATAGCTCCTGCTGGAATGAGCACAATTTTAGATTTACAGATTTGAACATGTTTACAAAGAAGCTACAGGAAGAATAATTTGACACAATTTTTTTATTATTTAAATCCAGCCTTCTTTGTTTAACAAATTTCTGCAATAATCTTGAAAGTGACAGTTTACTCTTTTCCATCTTCAACCCATGACTTTTTCATCTTTACATTTTTCAGACAAAAAAGAAATGTAATTTTTCTCTTTCAGTTATGCAGCAGCCGACTCTTAGTGTTACTTAAATTTTGGGATATGTCAAATAAACGTTGTCTCTTTTGGTTTCTGACAGAATTAGTCTTCACTAGCATAGTAGAAAATCCTGAATGACTACACGTATGTATGTATTTGTAGTGCTGAAAAGATCATTGTAAAAATAGAAAGCATGAAGAAATAATTATGATTCAATTATATACCTAAATTCACAGCTCACAACATGTGGATCTTTTATACCTCTAGCCACTATATACTGTGAATAAAACAAACAAACAAACAAAAAAAATAACTGAAAGGGGGACATACACACGTAGTTTGAAGGTTATAGCCTGCTTTAAGTGGACTGTATTCTAACTATAAGACAAAATGTTCACCTTTTTTTTTCTCAGAAACATTGGCTTCAAAGTTTTCCAGGTCTGCTGCTCTTTCTCATTCAATACATCAGAATGCAGAGAGGTGCTGCCATAAGTATGTACCTCTATTTTTAGCAGGTGCTAAGTGAGAAAAGTATTAAAGAACAAAGAGTGTTGTTTTCTAAGCATTTAGAGCTTGAGCACAAGCACTGCTTGGTTTCTGAAGTTAATGACAGGGATGAACCATATTGAATGTACCCAGCAACTCCTTGATTTAGCTGATCCTAATAATTATCAGAGCTGACGTTCATTCCCTTTGTTCATCATTAATCTAATTCAATTCCAGAACATACTCAGAAAGAAGTTCTATTTACCATTATTCTGTTCAAAGACTAATAAATATAAAGCAAACAATGGACTCATTGTGAAAGCAGCATGTTCAAAATACTAACCCGACATTTTAAAATGCATAAAATCCTGTAGGTTTAACAAATTTATGGCTGAAGAGTGGGATGAATTTTTTTTTTTTTTAAATTAGAAATGAGTGATCTTCTTTTATAGTGCAATCATTTTAGTACACCTGAAAACAGGGTCTAAATTAATTTCCTGTTTGCATTTGTAGTAATAATAATCAAAACATTATGCAGATATTTGATTAAAACATTCTCTATAAATGTTCATTTAACATATTTATTGTAAATGGTTTAGAGGGTTATTCAAAACCAGCCTCACATGAAGACAGCAATGAGCAAATGTATTTTACTTCAAAGGAAGTGCAGATTATGTCATGTACTCTCTATTATAAATTGAAATTATGAATTATGAAAACCAATGCCAGCAATTTAGCCAAAGAATAGATGCAAAAGTTAAAGGGGGACAAAATTCCAGCTCCATTTTCAACCTTGCTGCTGGTGACATTCTGACATTTCTTCTTTTCTGATATGCTGTATTGGGGTACTCCCCAATTTTAATTACTAGAGATTGTTCCCATCATAGGCAGGGTAGAAAGAAGATCCTCTAGACAGTAATTCAAAGAAGTAGGCAAAGCTGGGTGGTCAAAATTTATTTAATTAAGCAGACTCTATGGGCTTTAGAAGGAGAATTTTCACTCCCTAAAATTAGACCTAATGAATAACTTGTTCTCTTTGGGCAATATGTTTACATGTTCGTCATTCTGGACAATATCCTACTTCATGCACACCATACTGCTCTTTTTCTGTTATTTACCAAAAATCCTTCAGGACGTGGCCACTAATAGTTGATGCCATAATGACTTCTGCTGGAGTCCTGTTCTCCCTGTGGACAATAGGGTACCAGTAAAAGTTAGGGGTTTTGTTTTAATAATTGGTAATAAATTGAAGAAATCTTAATCCATAATCAAAATGAAGAATTCCATTTAAATTAGATATTATGCTAGAAATGCAGTGCATTGCTGTGCATAGTTGTTAAATTTATGACAGTTTTGATTATTCTAACCATAATATTATTAGAAACCTGATGTCTTTTTAAACTTACACTATTCTTTTTTCCTGAAGATGTTGGGTTTTTTCTCAATTGTGTCTTTGTGTGTACGGTTAGAGACTAAAGTAAAATAATAACTCCAAACAAATATGATTTTTTACATCAGGTGAGGGAAAAATAATAGGGAAATGACATTTCCAAAGTTATGGAAGTTTGTTTGTGTGAGTCAATTTCCCTTTCTCCATGAGTCATATGAGACTATTGAAATAAAAACAATGTGAGTGGAGGTTGTTACCATGATGCTGCTTCCCATTGTTTCAGTTTAGTGCAGTGAAGTTGTTAAGATGAACTCCATTCTACTGAGAGAAAGAAGTTGCAGAGAAAATGTTTATCACAAAAATGTTCTAGTGACTACTAAAGACATAAAAGACATATAAACCCAATATAGCTCAATAATATCTTCCAAAAATTAAATAAATCTGTTGTTAAGGCACCCAAGATGCTTGTTGAACAACCTTTTAAAAAGTAGATAAATTACATTGAATATTAATGTTTCACATTATTGCTATGGAATCAGAAGACTTCATTTTACTTTTACGTTCCTCTAGAGTATGTTAAATCCAGCAATACTGTCCTAACCAAGCATTTGTCATTTCCAAAGCTTTTCTTATAAAGCTTTATATAATTTATATGTACAGTGGAGTCTTCCAGGATGGTACTTTAATAAACCAGAGTATAAAATGTACCAGTAAAACAGCATATGGACATTGTGTTGCCCCCATCCTAAAAACATTCTGTAAACATTCTTAAAAACAGTCTACACACAAATACAATAACTGAATATTTAGCTTTAAAAGAGTATTTTCCCAAGGCTTTCAATGTCTTTCAATTGCCTTAGGCAAGTTCTAAACTCACAGCTACTAAGTAAAATGATATTGATAATACAAATGTTCATGAAGAAATTCAAGACAATGCATGTATCTGAAATCATTACAAATACTGTTAGAAGCAGAAAATTTTTGTTTAAAGAAGAAAAGGACAGACACCTCATTTTAATTGCAGCAATATCTCATGGATACAGTATTAACAGAATAATAGCCTCAAAATCACTTAGAAGGTATCTAATATATATTCCACTATATTAAAATAGTATCTTCTCTTAAAGAATATTGACGTCCTCAGAAATATTGTAATCTCCCCATTACCACCCCACAAGAAAAAAAATGGAAAGTTTTTTTCATGCTGCTGTCTCATAGTATTAATCACCTAAAAGATCATAGTATGTAAATAACAGAAAAACAGTGCATATCAAATTTAAGAAACAAGTTTTACTTGGAATTCTATTACAAGTGTGAAGCAAGACTGAAATCTAAGTTTCTCTGAGATCAATGTCTGTTTGCCCATTGACTTAAAGAGTCAATATTTAATCTTTTGACTTTCTAGTTATAAAAGATCAGAACTGATATTAATTTTAAAGACTGAAATCAGTTTTTAAAAAATCCAGCTCTGCAAATCACCTTGATGTTTTATTGGTTATTCTCTCATGCAATTTCTTTCAATTAATGAGTGAAATCATTCTCTAAAGGTAATTTTAATATACTTTCTTTATGCTTTAGTAACAGACAAAATGCATGGTAGCTACATAGTGACCCTCCAAAACAGGATAAACAGTAGATGAAATTTTTTTTTGATACCATAATAAGAAGGAAAAACCTGCCCATCTATTTCTACATGACTCTAAAGTACAGATTTCAATCTTGAGTCTGTCTGAAACTATAGTTCTTCCTAGTTTACTCATTTTGGTAAACAGTTTGTTTCCATTCTTACTGGAATAAATTCAGGTAGAACACCTACTGACTCATTGGAAATATTACAGGGCTAAAATTAAGCAGTCAAGAGAACTAACTCTGAATTCTAGGGTACTTTATCTGAAAAGGTTAAAAATTAAAAACATTTAAAATGGACTAGAAATTACTAAATCAAAATTGTATAATAATATAACTTCTGATGCTTTGCTTATCTATGCAAGAGCTTAATACAGGGAAACAATTTGACCAACTTGTTGTTTTTACTCTGTGCATATGATTACACACCATAATTGCTTGAATACGAGAAAGAAATTGGAACCAGCAATGACATTTTTCCATTTCTTTAATGCAGATCTTCCCTCTGTTTTGGAGTATTTTATTCACATCCAGAACTGGATTAATTTAAAATTATTAGATATAACTTCATAGAAATATGATTGAGGAGTGATATAAATCAGTGAATTTCCTCCACATTCTTTAAATAAAGTGAAGAGGGAAGAACTAGAGTAGAAAGATGCCTGTGAGTTTTCACCTTACTGCATTCTTCCCACGTTAAACAAGAAGATTGTATTTCTCCAGACATGCAATATGACAAGAAACATTCCCAGTCCTTAATTAGCCCTTTATGGAGCCACTAGTCCCACAGCATAATTTTACTCAAGTTGTGGAAGGTTTATTTAGGGTGAGTGCATGATCTGTTGTGTGTTTTTTTTCCTAGAGGTAAGACTCCTCTCACCTAAGTTTAATATTTGCATCCACTGGCTGCTCTTCCTGGCAATTCCATGGCATGACTGGTATCCTCTTTATGCCAATGCGTTGAACATCAGATGAGTTGAGTTTTATAGAATTCCACATCCATCCCTTGACTATCCAAGGAGTTTTAGTTGACAAACTCAGATGTAGCTTTATAATACAGGCATCTAAATTACAGGAATCCTACTTTCAGGTTTCAGGGTTGTTATAGTTATAACCTTCGGAAATGGTAAGTTGGCTCTATATAATATTTTCTCATTATAAAACAAACCCAAAAATTCATGTCAGGTTTTCAAAGCAGACAAGTACAAATCTGTAGTAGAAATATTATTGGTTTTTTTTAAACTGAGATGTACAGCTGGGAAACAAATAAACAAACAAACAAGCAAAAAACAAAACAAGAAAAAGAAAAAAAGCTTTTGGGTGTACAAGGCTGTCTTTAGATCTCAGGGGCTTAATGTACCAGTTGGTCTAATAAAATATATTGCTTCTACCTTGTTATGTCTAAAGCAACATTACTGTTATTATTTTTCATGGCATTTAAGTTTTCTTAGGGTGGAATCACAGCATGCATTTCTTTAAGCTAGCTGAAGTGTGCAAAATAAGTATAGGGTTTTTTATTAAAATATTGCTGTTTTGATTAATTTTGGCAGTTAGAATAAACTGTGCTTCACATGTAACACAGAGTGTTCCCTTTTTTATTCTGTGCTTTCTTTGAAAGTGATGATTGTGGCTACAGGACAACTGGAAGCTTTCTTTTTATACTTCAATGTTCTCAATTCAACACAAACTAAACATAAAGAAAAATGAGTCCTCTTTGGAAATAAAGGTTTTGGTTTGAGAGCTGCAGTAAACAGAATAAATGTTTTATTAGAAAGTAGGTGGGTTACAATGCTTCAGTGTAGGGATGGTAAATTTATTTTAAGCTCCAGCTTCTGTTCAGTACTTACATGTATCTTCTATCAGGGCATTTTTAGTGTTGCTATCAATAGTCTTTAATACCCAGGTGGGTAAAGAACCTGAGGAGAGATGTGATTTTTGTTTTCTTGTCATATAGCTCTGCCAGGAAACCTTATGTCTTCCATGCACATCTGAGAGAGAAGTGCAACTTGCTGTGAACATCTGATTCCTCCATAGCTTTGGGCCTGGCACTAGGGCCCAAGCACCACCTGCCTTATGGCCCAACATGCCACCCACTCTGAGCCTTTGCATTTTTGCTGAAAGGCTTCTGTCTTTGTATTCTAGAGTTGATAATTGCCTCTCAGTTTGTGATTTCCGTGGCCCAAACCACCCTCCCTCAACACTTCTCTGCCCCTTTGTGAAAGAATAAACCAGCAATGCGCTCTGGGTCTTGGTGTCACACGTTCCATGCATTGGAATTCTGTACAACTGCACAAATAACCCCCTGAGATGGAGGCAGTAGGGACCACTCTCCTGAGGGGCCAAAGTGAGCACCTTCCCACCTGTCCACAGCCTCCAGCCCAGCAGCCACCTCCCCCACGCAGTGGCAGAGCATTGCTGAAATCCTGTTTTGAATATTCAGGTGTTTTGCTCCCTCAAAACAATTCCATTAGTTTTCCAGAATTTTTGAGCTAGCATTTGGAATTCAAAAAACTCACTCATGAATAACTAGGCAAAGGGCAAAAAATGCATTGTGATAAGCTAATTTAAATAGAAATAGGCTCATTCCTTTGTGTGGGTTGCATATGCTTTTTTTTTGCCTTTTTTTTTTTTTAATTTCATATCTAGATTTTTATGAGCAAGTTCAGTTTTCTGAGGAACTACTCTGACACCACCAGGAGAAAAGAAAAATTAAGGCTAGGTGAACTTCTTGCCATTTTCATACAGACTTTTTGCTTATATTTGAGCAGTGACTCTTTATTAGAATGAATAGGAGGGCAGGAACAGATATTTAGAAAGAAGAGACACGTGAAAAATGTGGATAATGTGTCATTTACTGGAAATTACGTGATCACAACAGGAAAAGCATTTATTTTTCCCTATTCTCATGCACAAATAAAAAGCTATACACTTAATAGGAAATAGTCCTATGCAGCTACTTCTTTTACTATGAGAGGCTCAAAAGACTGAAGAAGAACACTTCAAAGATCTAGTCTGGCTTTTGAAAAGTCAAGGACATTTCAAAATACTTTTGCATGTGTTCTGCAATGTCTTATTCTAATATATTATAAATGGTAGTTGGCAGATTACACCTCATATTTTCAAAAGCTAATGTCTGTACTGTTCTGCTCTAGGTGTCTTCTTGTCTATGTGGTTCAAAAACATCTTTGTGATCTGTCATAGTAGTTTTGATCTGCACATGAAGCTGAGAGAACAATGATTCATAAACTCCACTCAGAAAAATGTACAGGCAGAAGTGCCTGCTAGGGGTTGGGCAGAAAGCATAAAGCACTGAAAATGTCTTACTTTGGACTATAGTATATATAAATTGGAATAAAATATTAGAAATACAAGTTCGGGGTCCTGTTATTACTTAATACTTCCATAATCACATGATAACCATCAGTGTTGGGTTTTTTTATGATCTGTCCTTTGAAAACATCAGTTCTTCAAAATGCTACTTAACTAAAAAATAAAACTAACCCAAACAATATAAATTATGGGGGAGTTGGCTCTTACAGGCCGAATTAAAAGACTTTCATGACTTGGAAGTTTTCTTTCCATTTTTGAATGTATGGCAAAGTCACTCTAAGAAAACACAACAGCTGATCTGGTTCCCATATTAAACTGAGTGCTTCAGAGTCTCAAAGGGCAGAAAAATTGCATTAACTTGATTAAAAATACTATACAGAGTCAACAGAAAAATGACAAATTTACTTTTTGTATTTTAAAAGGATTTTGTGGGCAGAAAGGAGAGTTTTTTAATAAGTAAATTGTTGCAGAATGAGTGACTACATGTGTGGAAGGTCCTTATAGCTCCTGCTCATGTACATTATGGGAGAGTAAATAAAATCAGTGGAGTCAGAAATGCAATTCTGATTCAAAAACTGAATTGGAGGTGGTCTTAATTCTTGTTTTTATGACAATTGATAACATCTGGTTAAATTAACTTAAATACTGTCAAATTTTCAGGACATGGATTGTATCTTCAACATGCATAGGAAAAGGGTATTTATTTTGTTAGAGGCCTTTCAGCATTATCAGCAATTTAGGATGGAAAAAACCAGTTTTCTTCAATTTCAGCCATTAAGAGAGGAGATAGGTCAGTGCTAAGCATGTAGGCTGTAAAGGATTTTGAGAAAAGAAAAAGTCATTTGCACCACATTGGTGGGCTGTTATGTTAAAAATTTGAAAGAGGTTGAAAAGTATGCTCATCTACAGTGACAAGACATTTGATGATTTTTTCACTTATTCAAGTAAAAACCATAATCACATGACTTTAATAAAGTCAGTTTTACCTCTTGTACTTTTAATTATAAATATTCAAGTGTTTTAATTAAATACATACACACTCATTCACTAAATTTGAATGGAGTCAACAGAAGATATTCCCACTTAAAAAAAACCCCTCTTTTCATTCTTCAAAATCTTTGCCAACAGGAGAGGAGAGGAGAGGAGAGGAGAGGAGAGGAGAGGAGAGGAGAGGAGAGGAGAGGAGAGGAGAGGAGAGGAGAGGAGAGGAGAGGAGAGGAGAGGAGAGGAGAGGAGAGGAGAGGAGAGGAGAGGAGAGGAGAGGAGAGGAGAGGAGAGGAGAGGAGAGGAGAGGAGAGGAGAGGAGAGGAGAGGAGAGGAGAGGAGAGGAGAGGAGAGGAGAGGAGAGGAGAGGAGAGGAGAGGAGAGGAGAGGAGAGGAGAGGAGAGGAGAGGAGAGGAGAGGAGAGGAGAGGAGAGGAGAGGAGAGGAGAGGAGAGGAGAGGAGAGGAGAGGAGAGGAGAGGAGAGAGAAGCAATACAGAGGTTGTTTTTGTGTCTGTTTTGCGAGGAGAAAAACAAACATAGTTTTAAAAGTGTTTAGCTGTATTTGACCTTTACCAAATTTTGAGTAACACGTCTTTGAAGAAATATATGGGACTTTCTGCCCTGGAAGGAAAATACACTTTTAACACAGATAATTTAAAAATCCTGCTATATTTTTAGGAAGCTCTTCTGTGAGATAAGAGGCAGAATTTTAATGCCTATAGTAATACACCAACTCTTTTTCCTAAATAAGATGACAGTTTTGCTGGGGGCAGAGGAAGGGTAGCTGTGAATTTAAACCAAGGCAGTAGAATATCTGTGGATAGAACAGTTGTTTAAGAGAAACATATATTTCTTTCTGCTGTGCAATGGAAGTTTGGGAAGACTGCAACAACACACCCTTAAGGATTTGGGGGGTATGGGAGGAAATGAGTACGCAAATATGGAAGGAGTAAGAGACTTCCACCAGCAGAGATGGGAAAAATACACAAAGAGAAGACAGTGACTTTTTTTCTTTCCCCCCTGCAGGAAGCCCAATGTAAATGCATTTATGATTTTCCCTACTGTGGGAATCTGTACAATTTTTCACAGTGAAGACTGGTGAGCTAGTCAGAAGTTCTGAGTATATTTAAGTGAATACAGTTGTATTTGTCATTATAAATGGCTGCTATAATCACTGCTTTTAAAAGCCACTGTTGGCTTCAACAGTCCAAGGTACAATGGAGCTCTTCAGAACTACAATAGCTGTTGACATTCCATTAAGGAAAACAATATAAGTGGAATGAATATGCTTAGATTTCTTTTTACTCTGTACAACTGATTTATAAAAAGAAATAGCAGAGGGAGAGAAAAACAAGACAAACTGCTGTGAAAAGTAATTAAAGATATGAATACTTGGGAAGGGTAAAATACTGCTATTGCTATAGTAGAGAGTATTTGGCACTCTTGAAATTACTAAATGGATTTTTAAAAATTGAATATTGGTGTATCATTAGGATTGTCAGAGCTATCACACTGAATTTTGTTTCTAATTTCTGTTAAAAAATAAGGTTGTATAAGGCTTTTAATTTATCATTTATGTACCAGCAGGCTGAATAACAATTATTATACAAGATTTGTTCAGTTTAAGCTATGAGTAGTTAGATTCTAACTACTGAGAAGTTCAAAGATGATGGATATTTAGGTAAATTTTTGAATTATTTATTTCTGTAGATATTAGCAGGTGATGAATGTGCCCTACCTGAATCTCATTGAAATGAGGCTTTCATGAAAGCTTGCTGCCCAAGTTTGTATAGAATGACACAGTGAAAACATCAGCCAAAAGCACAGTGAGGTATAATTTACTTGTTTAAAAATACTTGATTTCCCTCTCCCCCCACAAAGGGTAGTATTTAAAATAATTTTAGAATTTATATGAAATCCATTGAAGAGCTCTGCCTTTACCTGTCAGCTTTGCCCCTATCTGTCATCATGAAATACTTCAACTGCAGCATGCAGCCTTTTCCTGTTTGAAAACCTTTATAACTGTTGTCCTCATTCTGAGGAACATAGGAAGTGAGAAGCTCCAAATTGCCTTTGAAGCTATTAGTTTGTAATCCCCTGCATGATGTTCCTTTACTTGCTTAGTTGCTTTTATTCTAGAAATGGCATTTTAACAAAGTAAACAACACTGTCAAATATATAAACCTGTTTTTCTCCCTCCCTAAGGTTATGTCGGCTACCTATACAGAAATTTGGAGATATCTCTGCATCTTATGCAGAAATGTTAAACAGTATTGAAATATGAATGAATGAAGAATATTAGAATAAGTTTTTAGAAGACTAAATTAATGTTTAATATGGCTTTATTATACAAATAATATGTCACAAGCCCTCCTCCCCCTGCTGCACTGAAATAAAACATTTTAGCTAGGAAAAATTAGAGATACTTCTAATTTTTTCTGCTAAAATTAAGGTGGGGTTTTTGTATCCACATATCAAATTGTTTTTAAATAACCTTGATTGTCCTTTGGAACTTGATCCACATGTCTGGTACTTCACCAGGCATTGTTAAACAGGTTAGAGCGCAGGCTGCAAATATTGAAATTGTGAGTCTGAAGCAGCTCTTCAACTAGACAAGCATTTAGAATTCTTCTAATCTTTTTTTCATATGTCACTGTAAGAAAGCAAATGCTTACATTATAAATCAGGCTTTTAAAAATTGCTGGCTATTCCCTTGTTTTCTTTCTGGAAGATTTATCTCTGCGTAATACATCAATAAAAATTATCTAAAATTATTTAGAATCTCTTTTTTTCAGTCACGAGTGAAGTCTTAATGGTCAATGGAATACGAATGTGGAAGTAAATGAAAAAAATATAATTGAGAACTTAAACTGTGTGTAAGTGAAGAAATTTGGGAGGAGGAAATGGTAGAGAAAGCAGATATTGCAGGAAATGAGGCTCAAAAACTTAGTAATACTAGTGGCAATTAACTATTAGGATGTGCTGCCTGAATGATCACAATGTTCACAAAGTCTTTTTCTGAGTGACATAATTTCATTACTTGCATCAAATGATGGTTTTTGTAAAACTGCTGGAGTGAGTGAAGTGTCACCCTTGTCTGGCAGTTGTTCTTGAAAACAGGCTTAACTACAGAATAAATAAAAACACACTCTAAACAGCTACTGCAATACTGCACTACAACAGCAGCAATCGGCAGCAGCTTTCTGGGTGTGCTCAGATAGTTCCAGGTTTGGAGTTTTGTTTTTTTTTTTTTAAATGCTTTCGCTTCACTACTGATGAATTCAGACTCAGAACACAAAATCTCTCTTAATCTCTTAGTCATCTGTACTAGACACATGAGAAGAGGGACAAAAAGACACTAAATTCCGGTTTATAAATTAACAGGCATATCTCATTGTGATTCCTGTCTGACAAAGTCTACATCACAGAAAATGCCATTACAATCAGCACTAATTGGCACCCTCACTGGTAACCTCAGAGAAGATGAAACTTCAATAGTTTCGGAGGCTGCACTACCAGCTTCACTATCAGGCAGAGTCCCAGAAGTACATTAGAGTACAGGCAGGATGAACAAAACCTCTCTGCTCTGTTTTGCAGATAAAGAAAAGAATTTTGTTCATGATGTCATGATTGTTTGCTACTCAGGATAAATACCTTCATTTGAAATTAAATGGTCTCTGTCTTGTTTCTAGACATCTTTCAATAGTTTGCCTGGGGCTGATGAAGAAGTGGAAAAAACTCTTGAATGACAAATCAAGATGTTTACTGAAGTGTTGCCTAGATCTAAATTGCTTTGGTTTGGTTTTTTGGTTTTGTATTTTTTTTTTACAAAGAAAAGAAGAAAATTAGATTACCTGGGTTAGAATTTAATTTAAATGTATTGATCCCTACTTAAGGAGATACCCAAACTACTCCTAGATGGTGGTCTGCCTGGGGATCAGCCCAAATTAGGCTAAACTGCAAACATCTATGTGGAAGGACTGTGATGTATTCTGCTCATTTCGTGCAGTGCATCAGCATTAATATTTGTTTAACAGTGTTCTTAGCAGCTGGACTTGATGAACTTAAGAGTCTTTTCCAACCTAAAAAATTCTGTGATACTCTGATCCTATGAAAATAGCTGTGGTATTCCCTTATGTCTCTCCAAGATCCCTTCAGCCCAGACATATTTTGCAGCCACAATCCAGCAGCTGACAGTAGATAATAGTGTTAGTGTTTGCACAAACTCTTGACAATGGCCTGAAAAGAAGGTGATTCTTTGCTCTTTGCATTTCAAGCTCATCGTCACTCTGTCGGGATCCCAGACTTGGAACTCTCTGAAGATGTAATTTCAAATAATATTTTGCAGGTTTAAAATTAAGTTGGAGACTGTTATCATGAGACGCGTGTGGTTATATATATTTTAAATGGTATTGAACTCATTGAATTGTAAGCCATTTTGCTTAAATCATAAATAATTGTTTTCAAATAGACATTCACAGGGTAAAAAAATCAGCCTTTGCACTCAGGAAAGCAGTGTTAACTTCAAAAGAAACAAACAGAGCCCCACCAGGAACAGGAGAACTGTTATAGCCTGTTCTGGTTATCCCAAAATGTAAACGGAAAGCAGAACGCTTGCACTCTGCTGACAGTGTTCTGCCCAAATTTCAAGCCATTGCCTTCATGGGTGCGTTGCACTTCTAAAGCTTCTATCTCATCAAAACTGCTGCAAAATTAAACACTGAGTTTTGTGCTCTGAGAGCCAAGACAGACATGGGAATTTTCCACAAAGGTCAGGTGAAATTTTCCGGTGCTGCTGCTGCAGGTCTCTCCCTGCTGGATCTCGGGCTGCCCACATCCCTGCTCCTTGCAGGTGAACTGTGCAAAATGCTTTCCAGCAGCACCCTCTTGGTAATTGTTTTTCTGTCTAAAGTTTCCAGTGCTTCTAAACTAGGCAACATGTCAAACTGGCAGCGAAAACTGCGCAATACACAATTGCTTGTGACTGTCAAACCTCCTGGCGTGCTGTTGGCAGGTAAGAGCCACTCATTTCTGTCTAATCTAGATTTTTCTAGTAAGTTGCAGGCTGTTATGAAGACAGGTTGGATGTGGCAGTGCTGGGGCCAGTCCTTAGCTTCGTGCTCAGTAAAATGCGGAAAATGTTTTCGAGCTCATTTTCCAATTTCTTTGTTAAAAATAGAGGCAGGAAACGCTTTGTGTGCTTGTCTTCCCAGTCACGAACTCTTCTGATCACATTCTGAGGGACAGAAAAGTCTTCAGATATTAATTTCAGTTTCTGTAATTCCAGCTTGTATTATGTGCCAAACAGCATTTGGACATCAAAGTGGTGCATCATTCACCTTGAATGATTTATAGAAAGACTAATTTTTTTTTAACTAACTATTTAAAAAATAAAATGTTTTGAATTAATACTGCTCTGAGTTTCATAATTGCAGACATAGGAAAGGAAACCCGTGAAATATGTGGAGCTACAGGATAGATAGTTGTGAC
Organism: Acanthiza pusilla; assembly: GCA_036630365.1. Lineage (NCBI taxonomy): Eukaryota > Metazoa > Chordata > Aves > Passeriformes > Acanthizidae > Acanthiza > Acanthiza pusilla. The sequence continues at coordinate 24,235,820 of JAXCHO010000098.1, forward strand.
TTTATTTACCCAGTAGGTATTGTTTGGATAATAGTGAGGGTTACAGTTCCAACCTGGATCATCATTGTTCATGGAAAGCTTTCATTAGCCTCTCACTGACCCTCAGACCATTCTCAGAATTGCATTCCCTTCCCCTCACATGGCAGTGAGAAGGTGTCAAATGGGACTGTTATTCTGCTTCCCCAGGAGGCCAAGGCTTAGTGTTAGAAGATGCTGCTCTCTGCCATTAGTGCAGCTTTGTAACAAGAAAAAATTACCCATGGACCAGGACTAAGCTGTCTTTAAACTCTGGCTTTTCTTCAGGTAAAGCTTTCCTCTCAGGCTCTTGCTTATCAAGGAACTAGATACCTTATGGCGTGAAAAACAGGCACAAGATTCACAGAACCATGTGTGCCTATTTTGTGCATAGGTACACACACAATACAAGGAAGCAAGGATAAAAATAGGTTGTTCAGACCTGAAACATAATTCTTGTGAAGCCATTTTTTCCCCTAATCTTGACTCAACCTGAAGATTACATCTTTCCTGGTCATCTCTGGTGCTAGTCATTGTGCATTAGGCTCTTAGTAAACATTTTTAATTGTCAACGATTCTCACCTTTAACACATTAACTATAAATATCTAGTTCATTCCGATGATTCCCTTCACTACAGAACTGCTCCCTTGTTTAGAGTGACCTCCCAACAAAATAAGAATTATGAAAAAAAAATTGTTTCCCTCTGTTCTCTTATGATTTCATTGAAATAAATTCATATGAATCAGTTTAGAACTGTGTTCACCTGAAGGACCAGAACACAATCAAACTGGAGTAGCACTCTCCGTTGCATAGAAAAAGGGACTGATCTTTTTAAATTTGCTTCTCAATACCTAAGCAAATAAATAAGCTTTTTTAAAACATGGAAGGAGATGATTAATTTTAAAAAAAAATAGTCACTTTGGAAAGTGTGCAGAAAAATAACCTTAGAATGACAGTCCTAGTCTTTCAAAACACCTTGTATTTTAGTCACTCACAAGTTTCCAGTTCTTTGCCAAAAAAAAAAGAAAAAAAAAAAAAAAAAGAATGACAGAGGACAAAAAAAGACACGAGATTGTGATAAATGCATTTTCTTCAACACTTTGGTTCCTTAAAGGACAAATATTTCTATTTGTGGTCCCTATGCAATCATTGCAATAAATGTCATCAACTGTGGAAATACAAAGCAGAAGCAACTCCTCGGAGGTAGGAGGGATATTTCCTCTGCATTCAGTATTTAAAACAGGTCTCAGACTGGCAAAACTTTTCTGATATGATGGGCTGCAGATGATATAGAGATATAAACTATTGCTGAAATTCTTTCTAAAAATAATCATTATCACTGAAATTGCAATAAAGTTTGTTGGTTTTTGTGTTTGGGAATTTTTTGTTTGGTTTTGGTTTTGGTTTTGTTTTGTTCTTTAAAAAAAAACAAACTTTGAATTTGAACTAATATTTTTATTGGAAAGCTATGCAGTATGTTTTCCAAGCAGTCTCTTCTCTGATTACTTTCTTTGAGATACAGATGTTAAATTAATAATGACTGAGGCCAAGGGGGGGCGAGGGGGAAAGGGTCATGAATTTATGTATAATCTTAGCTGTATTCTCAAAGCAGAGACGTTTGTACTGACAAACACAGGATGGCATTGAAGATCCCTTTGACAGAAGCTTCCTCCCTGTTACCATTTCACAGGACTTGAGAAATGGTGGGTCTTTCTATATAGTGAGACATGGTGGTCAGTAGAGTGTTTCCTCTCTGGAAAGAATTAAAAGATACTGCCTCTCAGATGAATGTACAGTAGCGTTAGCATCATATTTCATGGAGGAAAAGTCAATTTTGGGCACTAGGGTTGTGGTTTGGCAAGTCGAACTTCACTGACACGACTAATTGTCTCCTTATAAACACTGAAATTACTACCCAGTATGTGTCAGAATTATGTTTCAAAACATAATGATCCCTAGGCCTAATTTTGATTTTAGATCAGGTTTAGCTGTAAGAAGGAAGAAAAAATTATCATAAATTGCTTTTTTATATTAATATCCATGCTACAATTACCAACTTCCTTCATGAGGCATCAGAAACTCCATTCTCTGATAAAGTTCCCTTAGAAAAATATATTATTCATTCAAAAGAGTCTTTAAAGGTTTGTATTGATGTGGGACTGTTTTATTTTTTAGTTGGCACTGGAACTGACTTATGTTTGCATCTATCAGTCACTTACAGCATATCTTGATCCTCTCTGGGAAAATACATCTATGATCTAACTGACTGGAAGTCCCTGTTATCACAGAGGCTGCTGCCAGCAGCTGACATCACTTTGGGCTGTTAGTGAATTTTAGTTTTTGAGTAACTTTTAATGGTGCATGATATTTTTATTTTTTATGTGCTTTGTAGATTAATTTTTTTTATATTACTCATTTTTCCTGTTGTTACCCACTCTCATCTCTTAGTTAAATCAAAAACAAAGGGTACATTTAGATTTATTGCAATGACAATGTGAATATGTGTTCTGCTTTTGAAATGGTAGGAGTGCATAAAGTAGAGAAAAAAGAAGACTTCTGCTTTTAAACAAGTAATTTATAGGATAAAAATGGATATATCTTAATACTGAACATCTTTATTAAATTAGTAGTTTCCAGAAGAGTAGGTGTGACATGACTTACAGACCCAATATATTCTTTTACAAACCCAAATATATAATTATTGCTAAGATGCTAATTTAGTAATGCCAAAAACTTGAAAATTTTGTTTTATTTTTATAAAGTTTTCTTGGCATAATCTTCACTAACTTAATAGTGTTTCAAAGAATATAATTTATTTTTTAACTTTTTATGAGCACTTTCTCATGAGCACTTAACTTTTTGTCACTTTCTAAATAGACAGATATCCTAATTGCTATATTTGATATAAAATATACTTTTTATTTTTATATTTTAGTTAGGAGTATTTGAGTAATTCTGAATAATTTAAATTAAAAAAAAAAAAATCTTGGGTTGCAGTAGTAACTAAATAAGGAATGATTTCATATTAAAACTAATACTATTGACCAGGGGTACTGCTCTTAGAGCTATAAACAAATAGCATATACAAGTAGTATTGGATTAAATGTATGTAAAACAAGATGAATAATCAGCTTGCCTTCATGTTCTCTCTCTTTCCCTGAACACCCAAATAATTTCAAAAAGCAGAATTGCAACTCTAATTTCCCAATAGATAGCAAACTTAGTGAACAAAACATAGATTTGTAGTCTAAGACATGAATTTTTCATTGGAGTAATAAGAGGGTAGTTACTGTGTGTATTTATGTTTTCTCTTAGACAAATGAAGTAGCTACTGAATTCTGCATCGAAGGCAAATGCTGAGAAATTTAAATAGGACACATATTCATACAGAATATGTTTATTATTGGTTGCATATATCATTTAATATTTAAAAGCCCTTTTATCATGTACTGTAGCTCATGGAAATAAGCTTTCTTTTTATTTTTAGTCTGGGGAAATGGTTTTGAGTTAGAGAATTCTGGGATTTAATTACAGAACTTTTCAAAAGCTCTTCTTAAAGGTACTAATTCTGCTCTGAATGAATCTGTATCTCCACATTCGACCAACAGTAGTTGCATAAGGAAAATGGAAGAACTGAATGTCATGACCATGACATTTCCTGAGAATACCTTCCAGTCTTCTCTTACATTTAGTTTAGGGAATTTTCCCATTCCTGACTGTAATAATAGCCTTATTTCAAACTCTATTTCACTTTTTTTGCAGTTCTATGTACCTTCTAAGCCTCCACAAGACCTTGCATGAAGGTATTCAACTCTTTTAATCAAGCATTGTGTGAAAAATGGTATTTTTGCTTGGTTTGAAGCTTTGTTCTGTTAGTAGTTTGTGACTAATTCTATTCTAAGTTACATTGCTGAAAAACAAGAACAAAGCTGCTTTAACAGTTTTAACAGAGAAGCTTCAAAGAGATGCAGTTGTTATACTATTGAATATTCTGGTTCACAAATCTAAAAGTATATGATTCCAAATCCTCCAAATAGATGGTAATGCGAAGGATGCTCAAACCAATGAAAACACTTCATAATTCTCAGAGATATAAACTAGCTCTCAAAAATTCTGCACCCTGGGATTTTAAAGTTGCTGGAGGAGGTAAAGGCAGACTTTGTTTGGCTGCTTTGGAGTTCTTCAATCTTTCAGTATTTATTCCCAGTTTTACTTAGAGTGCTCATTTCTTTTACAGCCCCAGAAGTTAAAGCACACAGATAAAATAGTGATCAGTTTAAAATACCAGTTGTATAAGGCAGCCATGTCGATATGCTCCCAAAGTCTGAAGTTATCTTGAAGAACTTCAGAAGAAATAAACTTCACAAAAGCACAGACAAAGACTCATAATGTATGTGGTGGTGGTCAGTACACAGCTTTGTCTCACCTGCTCATGGCCATTGGGCCAGAAAACCACCAGTGATTAATCTGAGCTGCTCCTCTGTGCTCTGAACCATCAGTGAAGGGCTGATTCACACAGACTGTGTCTGTTCCTTGCTTGCTTCACTTAGGGCAGGCTGTATTCACTTCCCATGGCTGTGGTTAGTGAGATTATATCCATTCAGGGTCAGCACAAACCAGCAGTCATTTAGAACTGATGGCAGCTCAACTCAAAAATGAGAAAGAGCGGACACATGGTTGATGTGCTCAGGTGCTCTCAGAATTCTACTACTGTTTTTCATCCTGACATTTACCTTACTTGTACCTTCATTTCTCTTTGAAAAAAGGGACACAATTGTACTTTCCTTTTCTTGCTTTTCAGACAATATATCTTTTTAGGTTGTCCTTTTCTTTTTTACTGTGTGTTGAGGTCTCTTGCATGTTCTGCAACATAAATACTAAGTGACTGTTTCAGATATGCCAGATTTAAGAGACATCATCTTTTTCAAAAATTATCATTTTTTCATCTGACCCTTTTTCCTTGTTGCTCCCATTCCGGAAATTAGTAGGACAACAAAGTAAATACCAAGTTAGTCATAGCAAATTATTCAGTTATTTGGACATCCAAATGCACAAAATAAGCTTTCAATTGCTTTCATAAAAGGATTTCACATTATTCATCATCAACTGAAGAAAATTAGAGCTTTTTTTTTTTTAAATTCAGTAAAAATAACCAATACGTAGTTTTGATTCACTAAGGCAAAAAAGGTATGGCATGTGATAAAACTAGAACAAGTTTTTCTATTTGATCCGATTCTTCCACTCTGCCCTTACTCTCATCCTGAAATCTATACCAGAGTCAAATCATTATAGTAACACCCCGGAGAGATGTGGGCCATGTGCTTCTCATGTAGTGGTGCCACAGCACACAGGAGTTAAAGCTTGATCACCTAATTACAAAAATCTTGTCATAAAAAGTGACTGCTCAGACAGAATATGTTAGGCCAGTATTTTAAAGTGGTCAACAATTTCCTGTGCCACTGCAGTACAGCAAAATTAGGATGAGGAGAATGCTAATAAGAAATACTTCCATCTGGTAATATGTATCTTAACCTCATTAAATTCTCAGTGAATAGAGTTAGGCTTATGTCTGAAAATGAAACACTGATGCCTATAAAATACACTACTTGATGCAACTCAGATAGGAGAAGTCTTACAGGTTTTTAGCAACAGTTTATAATTTGTTGAATTTTATTGAACTCTTGTGTGTTGAAAACAGTTAACCAGTATACGTATTTTCCTTTCAACCAATAAAACATAAAATATTGTCAGGAAAAAATGGTTGTCTTCTTTGGGGTCTCCATGTAATTCTATTTCAAAACAGAGTAGATGTTATCAGCTGGGCTCTGTGGCACAAAATATTTAGCTTAGGTGCTCCTAACTTGTAGTGCAGCAAAGTAACTTCTCACTGGTTCCCCACACGAGATTCCTTTGGTGTTTCTCTGCAGCATCTTTTTAAACTCCCTGTGCCATTAACATGCAGCAGCCTCCAGCTCCTTTCAATCCAACATAAGTAGCCCAGATTTCCAGACTCTCATCTCTGCTTGTATTGTTCCTGATGTGAGATTAATAAGATTTCTTTAGGATCGAGCTCCATATTAAGAGGAATAGAAAAAATCTCTTCCCAGTGCTTTTTACTGTTTAAGTGGGTAGGAGGAGCATCTTCTGGCTGAGCTGCAAAGTACTGAGCAAAGAGTAAGTTTTCAGAATGTAAGAGCCTATTTATGGTTTCAATGATGTCAAGATGGTACTCTCTCACGGGTAATTTTACAGAAGTGCAGTAGTTCAGGGTTGAAAGTCATTCTCCAGTATGAAATACAATAAAATGAAATTTGAGGGATACTATTATTCTGTTCAGTGTACAATATATTTAATATTCTTAAGTTCTTGTGCTACCACTTTCATTGATTACTCAAACGAAATTATGACATTAAGTGGAAATACAATGAATTAAAAAGTATTTCCATTACAACAGTGCTATCTTAAATATAGTTTAAATATTTTTCCTAACAGTTATTTTATCATTATGATTATTGCTTATGTCCCTGTTAATCTTTACAAGAAAGCTGAAATTTTCAGGTGACTGAAAATAGGATCAAATTAGTAATGCCAAATGAAGCTGTATGTGAATTTCAGAGATGGCAACAGTGCATCCAATATATTATGGAGAAACAACATTGTATTTATATGGATCCATTGTAGTGCGTGCTTAAGAACATGAGATATATTGTCATTTTGAGATGGAAGTTGTGACTTGTTTTTGATGACACCATCCACAGAAAAGGGGTTATTTTTTATATAGAGCAATATATCTATTCCTGCTCTCACTGAGGCATGTAGTCTCTGTAATTGGTAAGATGGCTTGAGAAATAATAGCGATAGGTCCCAGAGAGTCATAAAACACAGAGCTCTCTGGCTTATTTCTAAACTGTTTCCATGCCCTCCAGAAACATTACATTAAGTCTTCAGTAGTCATGCTTGAGTTTGCCAAGTGAAATAATTTTCCATAAATATTATAGAAATGTTTAGTAGCAAATTTTCTTATGATAGTTTTCAAATGCTTCATTTATTTTTCCCCTGCGTGTTCATTCGTCCTTACTCTTCATTTTCTCTTCATCTTTCTCACTTAACTCCCACACACAGAGAAAGTCCAGTCTGCAGCACCTCTCACTGTGGCTGATGACTGCTCCAAATCCTTCAGTGGAAATTTTTCCTTCTGCTTTGTCATACTGATGATGTCACTCACAAGGGCGTGAAATGGACCCTGGACATGGTTGCTCCAGTTGTGCAGCTCTACATCTTGTCATAAATACATTCCGATTGTGGGTCAAAGGGGTTCAGATAGGGCAGCCCATGCGCTTTCACTTATTGTGTCTTCCAAAATGCTCTCTGCTGGATCCGCCCTGAGCTAGACAGAAATCTTCACATAGTTGATTCAATTAACTACCTAATTTCTTAAATGTATTTACAGTACTTAATGATTTTATGGTAATTAATCCTGACAATGTTTTTTGGATAAACATGATAAAAGAGACATGACTATAATATTGCATCACTATTATTGCTTTATAAGAATAATTTCTATCCCTTTATCTTTCTCATTCATCTTCAAATCAATTTCTTTTTTTCTGGTAATGCTGAAACTTCTGAGATTAAATGGAAACAAACCTTGGACTTAGATGAGAAAATGATGCAGGTATTTTCATGATTTTATGTGTTAACTAGTAATGACAAGCTCTAAATACATTAATAGGCCCTCAGGTATGGTGTTATTAATATTTTTTTACTGGGACAAACCCCATTCATCATTCATTACAAATATTCCTTTACCTCAGCAACAAATTGGAGAAAAATGCATAAACCCATCACAGTTCAATATACCTTGAGATTCAATACCCTTTAAGCCTTTTCTTTTATAAAGTTTTTTTTTTTAGTCTGTGAAAAATGAATTAGATAAGTTTGAATAACTTATTACGTATATAGTGAATTTAGTTACATACAAAATAGGTTCATACATCTATTTAGAAAACTCCTTAGTAAATGTTGTGGTGTTTTTACTGACAGTGAAAAGAAATTTCAGGACCAGTATTTTAGGTGTGCTGTTGCTGTTTTCGAACCATAAAATTAAATTGTAGCTACTTCTCAAATGGATGTGACAGAGCAGCTGTACTTATTTTCTTAGAAAATAAATCTCAGAAAATTAACTTTAAAAAAATGGGCTTACCTCTTAAAGTGAGACATGACTTACTGGAGCAAGCCCAGTGAAGGGCCACAAAGATTAAGGAACTTTAGCATCTGATAAATGAGGAGAGGCTGAGAGAGCTGGGACCACTCAGCCTGGAAAGGAGAGGGCTCAGGGGAGACTTATACATGTGCATAAATACCTGATTGAGCAGTAAAGACAACAGAGACAGACTCTCCTCAGTGATGCCCAGAGACAGATGAGAGGCAATAGACACAAACTGAAACACAGGAAATTCCACTTAAATATTTTTACAAAAAAAAAAAAAAAAAAAAAAATTAAAAAAGTGTTCACTGTGAGGGTGGTCACACACAAGTACAGATTACCCAGAGATGTGGAGTCTCCATCCTTGGAGGTATTCAAAACTCAACTGGGCAAGGTCTTGATGAACCTGCTGTCATGGACCCTGCTCCAGGCAGAGGCTTGGACCAGGCAATCTCCAGAGGTGCCTGCCAGACTCACCCAGACTCTGTATCTTTGAAAAGACATTAGTGAACAAAAAATGGTAACATGAATAGATGTGGATAAGAAGCGTAGATACTTTTGTTGAACATTGCTCTGTCCCATGCTTCTTGTCTCATCAATTTCATTTATTTACTGAGGGCCTGCTGAGGTCATCGCAAGCAAATGCAAAAAGAAGGTAGAAAAAGTACAAGAGTTCTGCGTTTAGGTTGTGCCTGATTGTTTTATATTCCTTTTTTACTTGGTGAGCTCTTCAGTGGCATTAGTAGCCATACACAGGACAAATAGGATTTCAATGTCACAACAAAAAATAAAAGTCTGACAGTTGCATTCAGAAAATGTCAAGTCAAACTTGACTGGCAATATAATAGCTTCCTGAATTTTTTCGTGATGCCAGTTGGAAAAGGATAAAGTTATGTCAGTGGTGGCTTTTTGAAGCTTCATTGAAATTATCAATCAGCTAAAATGTCTATTGACTGAAGCACCTTTAATTGTGACAATTATTTAGTCAGCTGATACACAGAAAGGAAGTACAAGCCTGAAAAAAGTACAGAGATGAGGTTTAATTATTGCCTGAGAGATGCTGACAATCTCTTTTCATGCACCATTCTTGTGACAGCTCCGTTGGCCAGCTCGTGGGTAAGCAGCTGCTTGTGTGAAAGCCAATGTTCAGCACACTCACCCTGGGCACTTGCTCTTTGGAACCAGTTCCCAGACTAACTGAGCTGCTGGTCTGGACCTGTGTTCTGGACAGATTCCAGCAAGATTTCTCAGTCTGCCAAATGTAATTATCCTCTGCACTTTTAATTGGCTGTGATAATCACTTCCGGTCTTGTGCAGTTCTGTGAACTGTAGTTAATTGCGTCGTTTTATACCAGAGAATGCTGTATTTCAGTAGAAAATGAAATGATTCTTCCCTCTCTCCCTCTCTTTCCCTCTCTCTGGATGTACATGTGTGCGTATTTATTAACACAATTGGCTCCCCTTATTACAAGCTACTGCTAAATAAAAACTGTAATATAGCTTATCAGTTATTTATGATATGAAGTTTAATAATCTTCAGATTCACTGCTTTCCCAAGTATTTCAAAGAGAATGAGAGGGCAGAAAGTAGAATAGCTGATGTCTCAGCTGTCCAGCAGAGGAAGGCATGGCATGTTTCCCTTACACTCAGTGGTAGGAGAAGCGCCATAGCTGTGCCAGTTACAGCAGCTTCTCTTGAAAATGCAAATCCCGTGTTGTGTCACCTCTGTATCTCACCAGCCACTGCAAAGTGCTTTAAGCCTCTGCTGCTGATCAAACTGATATTTAAAGGGCACTACCTTAGCAATACTGCAGTAATCTAGGATACCTATGTACATCTATAGAGCACTTTCAGACAGATTTTATTTTTAATACAAGATAAAATTAAATCAAAATAGCACAGTGGATATACATATCAACCACTGATTTTCAGGGGTAAGTGTAGGGGAGGCTGGTGGGGAAAAGTAATTTGTCATTTTAAATGAGATTGAAGCTGTAGGCCTCCAACACAGATGAATATACAGAAAATTTACTGCATCGTTTCAGCCTGCAGGTCTGTTCTGAAATTCACCTCTGTTCTTTCTCCCAAAGATATAATTCACTCACTGAAACCACATGTTTTGGCTTGAGCTTGTGTATAAGTCCTCACAATAGAGTCCCTAAAGTAAGAACACTTATTTTGGTGGGAAAAAATAACAGTACATGTCACAATTCACAGTCTTGGTTTTTTTTCTATTCGTCTGAAATAACGTTGACATTATGAACCTCATTTGTTTTGCTTTTTCATTGTTTACCATGACTCAAATCCCAAATGATATTGAGATGCCTGACTTTCAATTCAATCTATATTTACTGAGTCCGTTGCTTAGACTGAGTTTAATATTAGATGCCTATTGCATTTGAGCATATGAGCATAAATGATTGTGAGAAAAAAAAATTATAAACCATTATTTTATTTTAAAAGAAGTGGTATATTTTCCAGTAATCGAATATGCATTTGACAATACCCCCAAGTAGGGGTAAATTATTTTTATGCCTCCTTGGTAACCTAATCTCATTTATGATTTTGGTCATAGACGTACATCTAAGGACATCAGAACACTTTAATTCCTCGTGAACTCAGACATTTGCAGATCTTCTGTATTTTGTAAGCATCTCTAATCCGAGTGAAAATATAGAAATAGATGCATCACTTTTCACATTTCTGAAGGTTAAATTTAGATTTTTTAGCATCACTCTATTTCAGCAATATTTATAAATGTTCCTCACTTTCGTATGCAGCATAAGTATGCAAGAGAACTGAATGCTATCTCATTTATGGTGCTAAAAAGAAAATGCCTGGAGCACATTTTGCAATATCAACTAGACTGAAGGGATTACTTGATTTGAAGAGAGATGCTAAAGTTTGCAATGTCCTAGTCGTCAATGAGAAATAACTTTTAAAGCTGAACTTCAAAGGTAATAAAAAATATACAAGTTGCCATGCAGTATGAGATATCACTAAACACTGTCCAAGATAACCATGAAGAAACTGCTAACAAATTTTTAACTTTAAATTTATGTCAAAAATTGTGCCCTAAATTTTGACTTCTGAGCATGTAGGACAATTACTGTCATTCTATTTTCTGCTGTTAAACACTCACCTGCAAGTCTTCCCAAATGGTGTTTTATTGTTGTGTATCATTGGCTCTTCTTGTGGCGTGTAATGAAAGTAACGCCATCCGATGTTGCACAAGTGCTGAGTGTAACGTTAAGAAGCTAATGACCTTTATGGATGTTGCTGATGACATTTGGTGTCAGATTTTTTCCACTTATCTTGGTTAATGGGCAATTCGGGTACAGCACAGAGGAAAATGTCATGCTTTGAATACAGTTGGAAGGTTCTCTGTGTGAATGGGTCTATTCCTCTCTGTCACTGGAATTTATCAAATTTCCAAGTACGTGGCTTCTCATGACAACTATTGAAAAAGCTCATTAACACTAAATATAGTTGATACGTATTAGAAACTCCTAATCCTACAGTTCAGCATCTGTTTATGAATTAACATATGGAGATATCAGTAATTGTTTTAATGAAAATTTCACCTCTGAACCACTTTCATCTGAGTTCATTGTGAATATAATTAGGTCTGCCATAGTCTTCTCCCTGTGAGACTGAAGATAAGGCACAGAAAAAATATTTCTTTGCTATAATCCTTCTGCTTAAAGATGATAGGGAGGCACTGATGAATTTAGTGCCATTCATGTTCTCTGAACCAGAACTCTTTAAATAATAAAGCATCATTTAATGTCTTTTTTAAGAAGAACTTGTTTTTTTAAACAAAGGAGGACTAAATCTTTAAAATAAATGCTTTATAAGACACCCACTGTAATAAATGGAGAAATACATCCCATATTCTTCAGTCCCATTCAAACAAGGAGTTGGTCATGCACTTCATTTGACCTTTCTGTAGCAATGAATAAAGGAACATGTCTTCCCTCTCTGTATGCCAGCTTATATTGGTGGTTTGTGAAATAGATTAATGTGACAGTAATAATTAAGAGAATCTTTGTGTTTATGTGAGCAATAGCAGAAAGATTTTAACTTTGGACTTAATTCAGGGATATATTCTATATATATGAGAGATATAGTCATGGATATATTCCATATATATGAGGCTTTGCATCTCAAAAGGCTCCCAAGTCTTGGGAAGCAGACACAAATTTTTAGCACAGCTTACTTAATTAATTAATCTTGTTGAGCTTTGACTGAACTCTGTAAATGTTCAACAATTTCTCTTGCAGGGATGCTTTATATGAGAAAAAAATTTCCTCATCTTCTCATTTGTATCTCTATCTCCATATCTTAATTATGTAGATAACATAAATTTAAATGGAAATTCCAGTTTAAGAATACTGGAGACATCTTCCAAGCTTCAAGGAATTATGGAAGACAAATACCGTGTTGCTATAGGGGGCCATTTTTAATGGAGAGAACATTAAACCCTTGTGAACCTTTTCTAATACTGGGGGAAATGATGAAACACAGACCAGAAAAAGAAGTGCAAACCATGAAGAGAGTTTATACTTGTTTGGGTTTTTGGTTTGCTTTTTTTTACAGTTGTTTGACGTGCACTAAATAAGTGCTTGGCTGTGGTAAACACAGGCAGAGCAGAATACACTCAGAGGGACCATGGCTGACTTTCAGAGCTTTGGTGAAGCCACAGCATATATTGGGTATTAATGTGCTTTGAAAGCTGGCTGAAAATCACACATTTTATTTGAGGAGTTTTTATGGAATGATAATTTCCTGGGAGGGAGTTTACTGATTTTTCAAATTAAATGCTTGCTGAAAGCAAAGGCCTACCCAAGTATCTATTTCTCATTGAAGTTCTATCAGACACTCAGTGAAACCTTTGAAACAGCCTAGGGTGGCTTTTCATACAGTCACGACCAAAAAAAATCCACTTGAAACTTTATAGTTTTGTAAGTGTGACAATTCATTACAAAGATTGTTTATGAGAGCAAACGAAAAAATTGGCTTATAGGAAAATGCTGGCAGGCAGCAAGTTTTGTCTTATTATGCATAGGTTTACATAAAGGAAGAGAAAGGCATCCAACCATCTTGGATAAGGTTTGATCAGTGCTTTTAACAGGCAACAAAATCCATCATAGTTTGTTGGGTAAACCGAAACAAGAAGCAAAGCAATCAGAAATTAAATTAGATGAAAGTAAAGGCCTGAGGTTTTTTAGCTGAAGTTTCTATTAAATATTTACAGCAGGACAATCTATGTATTTGAAGGATAGAGCACTATTTGTTATCTGTGCTTTTTAAGTGCTGCTTGTGACCTTGAAATGTGTAGAAAAGAATGTTTTACTTATCAATGAACAGTCATGATACAAACAACTGAGAAGAAATTAGTAAATTATTCTAAATACAAATTGATAGATACAAGTTCTTATGCCTTACATTTTTACTATGTGTATGTTTTCATTTCAGGTTTGTCTAGGATTGTTCATTGTTTGTGTAAATCTTCCTGAAAAATGCTTGTTTGGTTCTTTGTTTAGATGCGAGCTGGTCAGAGATGACTGGTCAGCTGGCAACATCAATTTTCCACTCAGAAATCAGACTAAGTCATTTGGAAGTTGAATTTTCTCTGCAGGCTGAAAAGCCAATTTCTGTCCATTTTAGCCAATTAAATAAATTGGATATAGGAATATAATAACTGGCATTACAGAATGGTTGTTCATGCTGAAGTAAAACAATTCAATATAGTCAGATGAATGATTGTTGAAAACAAAAGGAGGGGGGTCAGCGGAACTGCTGTTTTGACTTCTGGAGGGAAGACTGTTTAAGAGACTGGTTGACAATGTCCCTTAGGAGATAGTCCTGAAGGGCAGATGAGTCCAGGAAGGCTGGACATTCTTCAAGATGGAAAATTTCAAGGGGCAGGAGTGTCTATGTGCTGAAAGATGAGCTGATGGGGAAGATGGCTGGCTTGGCTGAACAGAGAGTTTGGACTGGAACCTACCTGGAAGAAGGGGAAAAAAAGGAAGAGAGTTTATCATCTTTGGAAGAAGGCGCAGGCCACTCAGGAGGATTACAAGGGTGTCAGTAGGTTATGCAGAGATAAATTCAGAAGGGCTGAGGCCAACTAGAAGTTTATTTGGCTACTGTCATAAAACACAATAAAATATTTCTATAAATACAACAACCAAAGGAGGGCTAAGGAGAGTCTTCATCCTTTATTGGATGTGGGGGGAAACAAAGTGACAAAGGAAAAAGAAGAGGCTGAGGTATTTACGCAAGTCCCACTTGACTCACCTGATCTCTTTCTATGACAAGATGATCCCCTCAGTAGAAAAAGGAGAGTCTCTGGATATTGTTTCCCTGGCTTTAGAAAACCCTTTGACACCATTTCCAACAGCTTTCTCCTGGAGAAACTGGTTGCTCATAGCTTGCACAGGTGCACTGTTTCCTAGATAAACACTGACTGGATTGCTGGGCCTGGAAACTGGTGGGAGATAGAGCTCCATCCAGCTGGGGATGGACACCAGTGGTGTTCCCCAGGACTCAGCACTGGGCCCAGTCCTGTTGAATATATTTTGATGATCTGGATGAGAGGATCCAGGGCACCCACAGTCAGTTTGCAGATGACAACAATCTGGGCAGAAATGTTGCCCTGCTGGAGTGTGGAATAGCTCTGCAGAGGCATCTGGACAGGTTGGATAGATGGATCGAGGCAAATTGCATGAACTTCAACAACGTCAAGTGCTGGGTCCTGCACTGGGGTCACAAGAACCCCAGGCAGAGCTACAGGCTGGGGAAGAGTGGCAGAAAAGGGGGCCAGAGGAAAAGGAGCTGGGGGTGCTGGTCAACAGCAGCTGAACATGAGCCAGGTGTGCCCAGGGGGCCAAGAAGGCCAATGGCACCTGGCCTGGATCAGCAATAGTGTGGCAGCAGGACCAGGGCAGGGTTTGTCCCTCTGTACTCGGCACTGGTGAGGCCACACCTCAAATCTTGCATTTGATTTTGGGCCTCTCACTACAAAAAAGGCATTGAGGGGCTGGAGTGTATCCAGAGAAGAGCAGTGGAGCTGGGGAAGGGTCTGGAGCACAAATGCTATGAGGATTGCCTCAGGGGAGGAGCTGGGGTTATTTAGTCTGGGGAAAAGGGGGCTCAGGGGAGACCTCATCGCTCTCTACAATTACCTGAAAGATGATTGTAGCAAGGCAGGGGTTGGTCTTTTCTCCCAAGCTGAAAGCAATAGAACAAGAAGAAATGTTCTTGAATTGTACCAGGGAAGTTTATATTGGATATTAGGAGCAAAATTCTTCATGCAAAAGGGGGAAAAGGGAGTACCAAGCAGAGTTACAGGTTCCCCAAAGGAGTGGTGGAATCACTGTCCCTGGAGATATTTAAAAGGCTTGTATATGTGGCATGTAGGGATACGATTCCATGGTGAGCACAGTGGTGCTGGGTTAACAGTTGGACTCAATAATCTCTGTAGTCTTTTCCAAACTTATCAATTCTTTGGTTTTACAAAAAGATAAAAAGGGAGGTAAAAAAAGAGAGGAGCTAGTCCTCTTCCATGAATCTTTTTTAAGACTACAAGAAGTCTATATTATAGAATATGCCACTCTTTCAGACTGTCTGCATAGGATTAACGTTTAATAAAAATTATTCTGAGTTTTTAAAGAATCTCTGAGTGGCTCTATGATAGAAATAATTGGAATTAAGCTGTTGCATTTACGAAAGCTTCTCAACTTGGATCCTCTTCATGGCTTACAAAGCCAAATATCTAATAATTCTGTGGCATGATAGCCATTTATCAGTTTCTTAGTCTTTTTATCAAGTGATGCTGAAAATAAATGTATTTTCACAAAGGTTTATCATATATTGTGTAATCCCTGTTTATGACATGCAAAGATCGTTATGCTTTTATCTATTTCAAAAAAGTAATTCCAAATGCCAAATTGCTGTCTTGAAGAAGTCATAGGGGGATCTATGATCTGTCACCTTCAGGTCATGAGTTTAAATTCACACAGGTCAATTGCATCTGAAGATCATTATTATCTGATAGCTCACTGAGATAAGAAACTGGTACTACAGTAGTTTTGGTAAACAAATAAAATTTCTATTATTTTATTCCACACTTTTCATCTTCTCTGAAGTTATTGCATCCATGTCAGAACCTGAAACACTTTTAATTTTACAGTTCTTTATGCAATCTGTCTTGAGTTCCAGACATCTCTGAATAATGAATGGTTTTCCTCTCTAGACCTCAAACTGCGTTAAATGCCCCTACAGTGCTTTTGATCGATTAGGGGCTGGCATGATCAATGTCGCAATGTAAAGCACAGCCCCCTCACGATTAATGAATTTCAGGTCTCATTCTTCCTTTGGAGGAACAAAGCACAAAGCTGTAGGCATTATACTTATTCAATAGCTATACTTAAAAAAATAAACAAACCCCTAAACAAAACAAACAGAAGAACTGAAACAACCCAAACAAATGAACAGGCAAAAGCACCATCCAAAATGAAGCAAGCAAGCAAAACCCCAACAACTTAAACAAGAAAACTGAAAAAAAGTTATGAAAAAATATGTACTTAAAAACATCTTTTTCCTCTATATAATATCTTTTTTTAAAGTTGATAAGATGTTGAAGCTAAAAGAATGGGCAATCATTCTTGAATTCCCAGTTTGGGGCTCAAACAAAATGCAAATTAAAAATGGAATAATGAAAATTAAAGCAGCTTTTTTTATTATTACAATTATTATTTTTTGAGCTGCTTAAATAAAAAAATATCCATTAAAATAAATAAGGGTAATATTTGATTCTTCTGGATCTCTCTTAATCATCTGAAAGAAGTTGACAAGTGACATACATAATATATTTCATATAGAGCAAAGTAACATGAGTTTTTATTATTGCTCTAATTTGACAACTGATGATGGAAAGGAAGAACTAACAAATTGAAACAAAACAGAACTGATGTTCATGTATCTTAAAAATTTATTATTGTAAGGAATCATTAATGTAATAATGCAGAAGCTTGTACACATATATTTATTGGGATATTTTATATAAGTAAACGTGAGATTAGATAAGGATCACATACATTGTTATTTCTCATGATTCTCTACTTGTCACTAACAAGGAATATAATAATTTTTTTATAATTATTTTTATTTTTTATTTTGAAATTTAAATTTTCAAGTCTTTTTTATTGCAATATCACACCAGGTTTTTACAGAATGGCAATTATTAGGGATTAATCTTTCTTTGTTTTATGAACTTTGAGTATGGCTCTTGTTGAGCATATTTTATGATGTCTCATTATTCTATGCATATTAATGCATCTTATGAGACAAAGACACACTTCATATAAATTATTTGAAAAACATTTTGTTTATATGTTTTCTTAAATATAGAGTATTACAGTTCACAAACGTTTCTGAAAACTGAGACAGAAAAGATTGTGAAATTATTTTTGTGTGCAAATTCAGAACTTCATGGAAGGAGGTATGACTTCAGGGTTTTCTTGCTGGTCTCTTAGCACTTAAAAATTGCACAGAAGGCTTTTAATGAACAATTAAAATGCACTTCTATATGCTTTCCTGTTCAGAAGTTTGTTTCTGGCAGGTGTTAGGAAGGGGATTGAATGTTAAATAAAAAACCTGAAGTGTGGATTCTGTTCAGGAGCCAAATTGAGGATTAAAAGTTAAAAGACCAGCTGTGAAAACAAACTGTCATGGAGATAAAAGTTAATTTATATGTACAGCAAGAAATATTTTAAAGAAAGTAATAGTTTTCTTCATTTCAACCTTAAATTGATAATAAATGTGCATTTTAAGGAATGCCCTCATTGTTTTACTATACTAAGATGTTTCAGCCTGCAAATTGCAAGGAAATATCTATAATCAATCACTGGTTTTACATTCAGTTTTCCTGAAAACCCAGAGACTAGTAGGTTAAATTTCATGTATCTCCTGCCTCCACGCTCTATCCCCAGAGACAATTTTGTACGTTATGCAAACTACTCAGAAAATTGTAGGGGCAAAATATCAATTGGATCATTAATGATATCTCCCACATAACCTCAGTTTAGAAATTGATCTGATTCACACAGGTGGCTGCTCCCTTAGCTCTTAGCAGCTGAGTAGAAATTTGAAAATAAATGTCCATCAAGATGTCCTTCAAGAATGGTACCTGGGATTCTTAGTTAAAATTTCTTTTCCTGCTCTGTCACTGTGTAACATGGATGTGCCTCATGTATATTTGCTTCATGCACCAAATGTGTAACACCAGCTATTTGTGAAGGGTTTCTCTGCTGTTTTTATGTCCAGGCTGATAATCTTGTGGATGTTTTCTCCTAGGCTGCATTAAGTGCCTTGGCATTAAGTGCAGTTGTAAATTTAAATCCAGTTACAAGAAATGCAGCTCCTCTCTGAACATGAATAATTGACCCACATATGACAGCTCTTTGATGTCAGTCCCCAACAGGGTGAATTTGGTCAGAGGTGAACTAAGTATACTCTCACTTGACCTTTCTGCGGTTTTGCATAGAAATCTCATCTATTGCATCATACCATGGTAGAATGGTAGATTATTTCCCTATACAAATGTTTCAGATAATCTTCCCTTGCAACACTTTCAAATTTTCCATTATTTCAGCCTATTGATATCACACTTGTACTGTACCCTCTGATGATGTGAAAAACTCATAAATGATAAAAACTTTCATCACTCTGACATAGTTTTCTCCCTTCTGGACTGTTTTCCTCTGATTTCATTAAATTCATCAAGTAATTATGTGTTTTTTATTAATTTTATCATTTGCATTAGGGTTCAAAATTACATCACAACTATTGGCAAAAAAAAACCCAAAAGAACTTCTATTTCACTGTATTGTAAGAATATTGGAATGATTTAATTCCATGCAAGTAAGAAGAACCCTAAAAAGTAAAAATGCTGCATTCCTGTTACAAAATAATTGTACTTTTCATGAATATATTAACATCTAATATTTATATCAAAGTAAATGTCATAATATGACAATGCATCTCACAGAATACCTATGGACTGTATTTTTCTAGTGTTACTTCAATTGAAGTAATTTTTAGATTGCATTTGAGAATTTAATATAATAGGACTCTGAGATATAAATTTATTGAGTTAATTCATTTAACTGGGGGTGACAGAACATCCATTGAGAAAGAGAACTAATGGCTCCCCATGTCTTGGCATGACCTTTTGGTCTGAATCTTTCCCATTATACAAAGTATGCATCCAAAAATTATGCATCAAAACAAAGTATATTTTAATTATATAATTCTTATTTTTTATTTCTATGTTCACAATAGAAGAACGTCTTGTCCAGACCCCTCTTAACAGGTGTTTACATAATGAAGAAATCTCTTCTTTCCCTAAAGAGCTTGCAATGTAAAGCTGAAAAAGAACCTGTAATAACATTATGATTAATACATAAACAATCACAAGGAAACAATAAGTCATTGTTAATTATAAATAGTTAACTGCCCTTGAGGTCATGTGGGGGAATTGCTTTGTGGGGACTTTGTGTGTGGGAAGTGTAAAGTGAATCCTTGATATTGAAGGATAAATGGTAAGACTATTGATATACTGTGAACCCTTTATTCTCTACTTTCATTTATGATATGATAAAGAGGGGAATTCAACAGAGATATAAAAAGAGGGAATTCGTATCATCAAAGTAATAGGAGTGAATTATGAATTTGGCACATGCATCTTGAATAGCTTTTCATTTGAGATGAAAAAAAAAGAACTAGGCTAATAAAGATTAAAATTATAGACATTCAAAATTTCTTGGTTGTAAAAATAAAACTTGTCAATATATAGATATCTGAGATATGATGACTTGGGTAAGAAATATGATTTGAAATTGATAACCAAGGAAAAAGTCTCGATGGATGGACATGGACAGAGATTTTTTATGACGAGACCAAGGCAGCAAGAAGGAAAAGCATGAAAAAGTTTAATTTAGGCAACTGAAATTAAATTTGCAGTTGGGCATCCAATAAAACGTTAATCAAAAGTCAAATGGAGATCCTAGCTTTGATAAACTGGATGGGGCTACCTGACTCTGACAGGTAACCACTCAAACTCTTTTATAGCTGAAATAGGATGCAACTAGGAAGCCATTCTTTCCAAAGTAGTCATCTGAAACAGATCAGTACAAATGCTGGGTTTGTTTGGGCTTTTTGTCTGCAATAAGTATTACGAGAGATGTGTTTTTCTACTACAGGTATAAGGGTCCTGAAATTACATGTGGTAAATTTTTGGGAAAGATTACAGTGCTGGGATGTGTTGCCATGTAACAATGGAAAGTAAAATTGTCTTCTGTGGAGAGGTTTCATGAAAGAAATAACTTAAAAGGAAAATGCACAAGGCCAAGGGGACTCTGGTAACCATGGAGAAAATTACCACAGGATCTGAGATCATATTTTTATGTTTAGAATAGACTGAAATAGTAATTCAGGTGAGGTAAAAAGAAATTTGAGAAAGAATCAAATAGCAGAAGAAAGACAAAGACAGGGGAAGAAATTTGGCTTAAGGAAGCTGTTAAACAAAAGAAGGAAAATGGGGCACTTCTTTTCATGTAATACGCAGAGTGTACTAAGGATTTTGTTTTAGTGGTTTCTGGAAAATATATGAAAACTCAGCTAGGGATAGCCATTATAATATTGTGTGCCCATCGTAATTGAAGGGAAAGGAAAAAAGGTGTTGCTGGAGGGGAATGTTGAATGCCTTATTCTTTAGAAAATGGAGGTGACTTGACCATGTTTGTGTGAAGTGAAAGGGGACAAAGGGTGATCAACTCTGTGGGAGAATGGTTTGCAGAAAGTGGCAAGTCTCTAAATAACATTTCCTATTGATGTTGTTCAGCTAGATGAAACCAGATTTCTGAGCTAGAAGCAACATTGTCTGACACAGCTGGACATTTATTATGCTCTTAGAGTAAGATGCAATTGAGGAGAGTGAAAACTAAAGGAAAAATGCAGAGAGGAATGTAGATTTGGCATGACAAGCTGCAGTAGGAAAATTAAATCTTTTTTCTTGTTAGGAGAGGCATCTGACCATATCTGGAGGAATCGCAGGTGCTGAGGTGAGAAGGGTCTGGAAACAAATTGTCAACCCAGCACAAACTTAGAATTTGTTGTGGCAAGACAAAAGCCAGCCATTGTTTGTTAAACTACTGAATGAACGTGGACACCAATTCATTGGGTTACACATTAATAGCACGTGAACTCCTTCTCCTGGCAGGTTTTGGACACCAGCAGGACACCCGTGGGCTTGCAGGGCTGACCAAGAGATCTTGCAGTCCTTTGCAGGTTGAGGTGAACTCAGGAGACTGGAACTGGTTATCCTAAAGGATCTGGTAGTGCTTACAGTAATGACAACAGTGCATTACTAACACTTACTGTGGCTGTGTGCCACTGACTTTATTAGAGTTATCCTCTGTTGATTTTCATGTCAGAGTTATTTCAATCATGGACTGTGACATTTAGGGAAAAGCAGTTGATGTAACTTTATCATCTATTGCTATGCTTCCATGTTGCATTCTACATAAACTATTGGAATTAATTGCATATATGCTTCATATATAAACATTTTTTGTTCGTCAAACAGCTATAAACCTTCCTTCCCCAGTATCAACATAAAGACGTGCCAAAATACAAACAGCGATTGACGAAAGCATGACACAAACAGATAACTCTGTGCCTCAATGACAAGTAGAGTGGAAGAAAGCAAAAAAAAAGGGGAATATTAATGTCATGCGCTCTTTTATTTTTAACTACAAAACAGAGTGATTCTGTTTATTGGAAAAAATAATTGTGATACTACAAAAAATGATAGCACCTTATGAACAGTATTGGATGTTTCAGGTGTTAAAAGCTATAAGAGAATGGATTTAAACTTGAAAAAATTTATTGCCTTACTAGGAAAGTGAATCAAATGTAAAGGAATCAAACTCTTTAAAGAGGATATATTGTGACAGTAGGAGAAAGGACAGATTTGGGAAAATACACCTTTGCCATGGAGCAGTGGTGAAAATAAGGAAGATTCTTTCCTAGAGTGAGGTCAGAAAAATTAGTGATAAAATCAAATTTTGTAAAGGTTCTCGTGGCAGGTTGAATGATAGCTGAAACACATATGGAGAACAAAGAAACATGCAGTAAATATGAATCAGAAGTTTTAATGAAAAGTGAGAAAGGGAAATAAATTTGGAGGATTCCAGCAGAATCATAGGAAAGGAGATATTTTGATGGACATGACTGGCAAACATAATGACAGTTGATGCAAATGTGACTCAGTGTGCAGCACTATGCGCACAGTAATTTTGAAAGAGTTTGGCTGCTCCTTGAACTGGGTGCACTGCCTTGGTCTGCCTTGGTCTCATGGATCTGTCAAGTAAGCACCAAGCTATTAATTTGTCTCAACTGCCTTCTGTTTTCATTTAAATAATTAATTATATTATTATTATTATTATTATTGTTGTTGTTGTTGTTGTTGTTGTTGTTGTTGTTGTTGTTGTTGTTATTATTAATAATAATAATAATAATTTAGAAATCACCTAATAAATATTGTTATCTAATTGATCATCAGAATTGGAAGGATGAGAATTACTATTTTACTGGTAACCCTCATCTTTCTGAAAAGCAATTTGATACACATCATGGGCTCAGAAATTCTGCCTGACTTGGTCTGGTTATAATGCAAAATAGTCTATAATGCTCGGTTTCTACATAGACATATTTTTAAAAAGTTTGAGTGTAAGGAACATATTTGAATAATTTATAGGAGTCATGTTTAAGTGTTCAAAATATGCAACTATTTTCACTGTACAGGTATGTTGAGATTACAGTGTGCACTCATTTTCCAGTCAGCTTTCTAGAAAGGACATGAGATTCTGACTAAGGAAACACAAGCTTGCTTTATTCCCTGTTCCTGCACTCTAGTCCACGTATCTTCTAATAGATTCTTAATCCAACAGAGCACATCGATTCTGGAAATCACCTCAGAGAACATATGATTATTGAAATGGTTTTTTTCCTGGTATAAAAGTTAGACAGAAAGACCAATGAATCAGCATGGTAGCTGTTTACAAGAGATGGTGGCAAAATGCCTTTTGTATAAACAATTTTTCTTCATAAACGGGATGTAGTATCAGCATTTTACCAACCCTGCCATAATGTTTTACTATAGGCTTTACAACTCCAATAGATAAAGATGATATGTACAAATTTGTTTAAACCCAACTATTTTACAGCCTTTTCCATGGCCATTTTCTATTGATTTTGCTGTTAGCAATTATTAAAGAAAAAAAAATAATGTTGCAACATTTTCTTTTGTCAGAGTGGAAGCAATATGTGTTAGGGAAAGGGATTGAGTGCTTAATCCCCACACAGGGAGAGGAAAGGTTAATGGGAACCAGAAAAACTTTCCCAGGAGCAAAGAATATGGACAGATAATGAAAGTATTAATGCTACTTCCTTTGAGTTCTTTTAAAAGTAGATGGGGAAGAAAAAAAGGACAAAGTCTAGGAGTGGGTCTATGTTTCAAGATAAACTTGAAACTTGGAACATATCAGGAGAGGAATAGAAAATTACACTTGGGGAAGGCTGAAAATGTTCAGTTCCTGTTTAGTACTCCCTGGAAAGTAACTGTTCTAGGGGACCCCAAGGGCAGGACAAGATTTACTGAAAGAAAATGACTAAAAGATACATTAGAAATTCAAATCAGGGACTTCATTTTCGGCTTCCTGCATAAACACAAGGGATTTTCCGTTCTGGAATGGATATGTCTCATTCCCTCTTAAATGCTAATGTATACATACATATATATTTATATATGGCAAAATAAGGCAATTATCTGATTTTTGTCTTCTTTAATGAGACATCTTAGCCAACAAAAACAAGGCTCTCTCTTTTCATTGCCCAGCAAACTTATTGATACAAACAGTTCTTAAAAACTGTGGTTAAAAAAACACCAAAACATAATCCTCAAACTCTCATAGGATCATAGAAGTCCTGAGTTGGAAGGGACCCACAAGAATCAAGCAGAATCTGACAGCTGGGAGAGGGAAACCCTAGATGTTCCTCAAAATCCAGTAGTGAACTGTGTGGGGCACAGCAAGGATTTTTATTCTGGAAGACCCAGGTAGAGTAACATAATGTGGGACTTAAAGTCCTCCATGTTTCATCTGTGGTTGTTTTTTGGAGGCTTTCTTCCCCCCACTGCAGGGTAACCAAACGAAACTCAAATCAGCTTCTTTGTCTTTCCAATATCTTTCGTAATTCTGTCTCTTTCTGGCTTCCACCAGAAGCACCAAAATGGAAAGATGAATTCTTCCCAGAAAGCCTAGTAGAATTTGACACATTATGCTTTTGGTGTGAGCCTTTGCTGGGATCTCCCAAATTCTCTCCCACACACACGCCCACACGGCACAGGGCAGCACTGAAACACCCTTCCTGCTCAGGATTCATCCAGGCTGTATATATTGTGGTCTTTTAGAGTATCATGCTATTGAATAATTCATTATTCAGTGGTGGCACACAGGGAATGTTGTTGTCTTTCAAGATCCTTTTAGTTATTTCCAAGCTATTTCCAAGTCCCATTTATAAATAAATCTCCAAAATAGGGCATGAACCCATATAAATTTCATTTGGGTTTCAGTCCTCAGCAATAAAGCACTGTGTATTCTTTCACTCTCTCTAGCAGTCGTATTCGGAATATAAGCATCCTGTCAAAGAGAAAACGTCTGCTGGTGGATGAACTATTGTAACCCTGAATGGAGACTTTAAAGTTACATTTTTAATGTTCTTAAGGCATGCTTAAGGCAAGGATGCTATTTTTTTTTTAATAGAACAATTTCTGTAAAATGTTTTGGTAAGCTACTGTATCAAGAATAAAATTTGCAATATATGCAGATTTTTTGTGACTTTTTAATGAGGATGGCTGCAGCTCTCGGTACCTATTCCTAAATGTACACATAAAAGCAAATTTTCATGAAACCACATTGGAACTGATGTTACTTAGAATTTTTTCTATCTTATAAAATATTTAGTTTCTTCCATCCTTGGGTTTTGAATGTATTGTACAGCCTAATGTCTGAATAACTTATTAAATCATTTGTTAAATAATAAGCCTTGAAAATTCTGAAGGAGTCATGAGTACTGCAGTCAATGAAAGACGTTATTCTTTAGACTATGAACAAGAAAACTAAGTAAATAATGTTACTTCTCAGTTCCCCTGCCCCCTCCTCCATTGCAGAATTACACATCTGCTCTTGGCTGAGTGCTTTATTTAACCCAGTCAGGAAACTGCAAAAAAAGCTCATCCAGGTTCATAAAGTTTAAAAGATAGTTTCTACAGTCTTAAAGGATAGTCTTAAAAGGTACATTTGAGTTTTCATTCCATTTTTGCAAAGCTAAGTCTATAGTTTTTCATGCCTTATGAGTACAGTTACAGTTACAGAGTTGAAGTTAACATCAAGTATGAACATTTAATAATTTTCAAAAATACTTATTTTTAAAAGACAGTTATCACTGCTTTTGTGATTTTCCTATGAACTGAGAGACAGTTCTTGTCAAGGATCTAGGTTAAAGTTGTAGCTGGCTGCAAGAATCTTTAGAAATTGCAGCAAGCTTTTGTCGCGTGCCTCTAACATATTGTGATTCTTGAAATGTCAGAGATGATCATTTGCTGAATAGATTAAATTTGGAACAAGCTGTAAGCAGTCACTTCTGTAATGACACAGCTTGTAAGGAGATAAGATCAAGATATATTTGCATTTTGGCATAAATAATTTATTATATACAGTCAATATTAACAAATAAAATCTAGTTCACACTATTCCCCAAATGACAAACTAAGATGATTTGATTTATTTTAAATAAGCCCTCTGAAATAATAACATTTTGGTGATATTTAGTGCTAATATGTAATAGTCAGATCTAGGGAAAACAAGAATACAGAATGATTAAGCCAAGGCAAATAATTACATTTTAAAACTTGAAGTCTAAACATACATTGGAAGACATAACTTTGTGTCAAATACCATTTTTTCAGTGTCTTTTGGAAAGATTTCACTGTTTTGAAATAATGCTTTCTAATTCCTTTTTCCTGTTTAATGTTTTTATTCCTGCTCATATTTTCAATGGAACAACAGTGTGCGTGGAACCTGTCCACAGACTGTTCAGCAAAAGTGTTAAAATGAACTTAAAGCAGAATAATTTGAAATCACTGACAGTCTGATGCAGGTCTGGTGGGAGCTGTGGACTGCCACTCTGGATAGGAATGTGGTGAAATCCAAAGACAGTGGTGCTGGGAAAGTGAGATGGAGATAAGGGGAGAAATCGTACCTGTCAGCAGAATATTTTATACTGGAGTTATTTTAGATATTTTCTCTCAAATGTTAGAGGTTGTGCCCTTTTTTTTTCATTCCTGGCTGGTCGTAAACTTGTCTGCATCAGTCCAGTAGTTTTATTTATGTATTCAGAAAGCTATTTGGATTTTGGGAGCTGATTTTATGTGTGAGTTATAAGAGTCATGCCTTTAGCGCAGTGCTTATGGGACAGGCAATCAGTGCCATCTCAAAATATCACACGTGATTAATCTCCTTTTCTTCCCATTAACACAGTGCACTATTCAAGACCTGTAAACCCAGAGCAGAATACACTATCAGCTTCAAAATAACTGCTGGATTAACCTCAGGGGTTTTGATGAGATGGAGGGAAGATTTAGACACTACAGTAAAATAGTCTCTCTGGAAATAAGGGAAAGTGGTTTCAGGTATTATAAGCTGGCTTTTTAGACCAGTATTACTTATTATTTTGCTGTATGCCTATACAATCCAGTATGCATGAAGAAGCTTTAATGAATACAGGTGTAGTGAAAATTTTCAAAACAACATTAAAGCTTTTCCTTTATTTTTTAATTTACAAAAATGTTACATTTGCAATGAACTGCGGACACTAATTAACATGTTCTGCAGTTCAAATACATTACAATTAAAGGAGCAGGTTCAGGGGAAATTTTCTCTAAAATTAAGTGTCATGTGTTATAGAGGGATATTTCTTCTAGATGTTTCAGCTATCAATCATCTGCATCTCACATTTAAATAGCTGTTATATATGAATGTCTGGTTCTGTTTCTATTTGTTCTGTTCCTTTATTGTGTAACAATTTGTGTATATTGTTCTTTGCTTTTTTTTCCTCAAATTGGCTCCTGAGTTTGGTGTTTTTTAAACAACCTTATATCACTACAATATTATTACACAATAAACACTGAATTAAAATTATTTAGCTTATTTTGATGAAACATAAAGCAATGCAAAATTATATCATAGCAAAATTATTTGCTTGTTTTGTGAATATAAAATAGAAAATCATACATTGATAATTCACTGAGCATGCATTGAACTAAATGAGTCATGTAATTATAAATTCCATAACAGATTTCTATATTTAGACTACAGTTCCCTAAAAGCTCTCTTAACATTTTGTGGTTTGTAGAGGTGTGAAGAAGAAGAAGAGAACACACTGATCTACTCCATTGCAAAATAAATTGCCATTACTGTTTTTATGCTAAGGTTATTGACCTGTGTCTGATTAAGCAATAACCTAGAATCTGGGACATCATACAGAATTATGACCAAAATTTCCAAGGCATCTTAGTCCAAGAAAACCAAAAACAGACTTCTAAATGTCACCTACCTAGTTCAAATGCTACACTGATGAGAAAAGGTTTAAAATAAACCCTTGAGGAGCTATGAGCTTAGGTAGTCTTCTAACCAATAAGCAACAATTCTCACATTACATTGCGCATGTTAATACCCATCAGCTATAAAAACTGTAAATGATAGATCCATGGCATCAGAATAAGTCTAATTGTAATTACTTCTCCTGTTATTTTTGTTCAGCTGCACTCATCTATGAACTGCACTTTGATTATTTTAATGATAATGTAAATGCAGCAGGGAAAATGCATGTAAATACATTTAATGTAAATACATGTAGGAGGAGGGCCACCAAGATAATCAGAAGTGTGGAGCACCTCTCCCATGATGAAAAGTTGGGAGAGTTTGGATTCTTTAGCCAGGAAAAGAGAAGGCTTAGGGGTGACCGAATTGTGGCCTTCCAGTACCTGAAGGGAATCTACAAGAAAGATGGAGAAAGACTTTTTACAATGTCCTGGAGTGAGAGGACAAGGGAATGGCTTCAAGGTGAAAGAGAGTGGGTTTAGATGAGATATTATGAATAAATTCTTTACTGTGAAGGTGGTGAGACACTGGCACAGGTTGCCCAGAGAAGCTGTGGTTGCTCCATTCCTGGAAGTGCTCAAGGCCAGGTTGGATGGAGCTCTGAGCAACCTGGGAAAGTGGAAAGTCTCCCTGCCCACAGCAGGAGGGGTGGAACATGGTCTGGTTCAGCCCAAACCATCCTGTGATTCTATGATTCTATTAAAACATGTAGTCACTAACATTTTGTTTGATGTTATTAATCTACTAAAATTTAGACAAATCTATGCAGATTGAAAATGGTTATGGGGTATTTGGTTATATCTCAGACAAGTACCAGGAAACTGAGAATTCCCATCCAGATAAATCCAGATTTTTCTATTTAAAAAAACCATTTAAACAAGGCCATGATTTACACAAATCCCTCAACTTACCATATAAACAGGAATTAATCTATTCCAATTGAACCCACTCCAATGCCAGTTGTCTGCCAAATGTAATTGTTATATATAACACTTCATTTTACCTTTTTTTTTTTTTTTTTTTTTTTTTTTTTGTGAAGATACTTTCACCAGAAACACTTGAAAATGCACTTAAGTTATCTCTCATAGTATCATTTATCCCCTGTTCTGAATTCCAGGCACAGCATCAGTCTGGAAGTACAACACACTTTCTCCCCAGTCATCCCCTGCATACAAAACATTTTTCCTAAGCTAATTTAGATGAGTGTGCTTCTATTTAAGACACATTTCTTCAAGGCTGCATTAATTGCAAGCACTTTCTTACATAGGAAAATGGCTTTAGTCATTGCTAAATCTCTCTCTGCTCTTATCTACTAACTCCAAATTTTCCCCCAGGCCGATGTTTCACTTAGGCCTCTGCCTAAATTCCTACTAGGACTCACCTCTCTTATATTTTTACATCATGGTGTGCTTGCCAAATTCTTGGGTTTTATACAAAAGAATAACTTATAGGAATTACATGAAGAATTAATTTCAAAATCACAAGGAACTTTTAATGTATTCTCCAGAAAATTTTCCAAAGACCCTCAAATACTTGTATATATTACTAATCAAAGAGTTGGCTATTTAGCACTAATACTCTTTTAGAAGTGTATCCCTCTGAATATATAGTAGCTAATTTAATTTTTTTCCTTTCCATATTTAAAATGTATGTTTTATTAAGGAAACAAACTACTGGCATCTGATATTCATATAGTAGTAACAATATTTGCAATGCCAAATGTTGCCAGAATTTGTGATAAAAGACATAACCACTACCATTGATATAACAGTTTTGTCTCTGCATTTTGCTATGTGTCTTTGTGCTTGCCTCTTTTCTCCCAAAATTCAGCATGGAAATTAAAGTTATTAGATATTTTACTTATCTTAAATGAAACAAAAGTGACAGCTGATTGCAAAAGATAATTGCATAACCAACACCCTTGGCTTTACATTAACCTAAACAGTTTGCAATTGCAACCTTTATTACATCCCATTTGCTAGTACTTAAACTGCATCATACTGCTTGGCTTAATTGTCTAAGGGATTAAATAAAAATATTCTCACATTTGCACAATATCTCTGAATTTGTATAAAGATTACATCCTTATTAGTTATGATTTGAGCGCATTTTAGTATACCATGGATTGTAAATTGGCTAACAATCAGAAGAGCATCCTCGGTTGACATGGGGATGTGACTATGCAATGCACAGAAAAAAATATAAAAGTTGCATAGAGATAAAATCAATTTTTAATGAGGAGTCAACATTTATAGGGAGTTTTCTGTTGTTGTTGCTACTATTAATAAAACTAAGTGTCTTTTAAATTATTTCCTTTTACTTGACATTCTATTGTATTCACACTGTTGGCTGATTTAATGACTCATGAAACTCTTCTGAATAGAAACAGGGATATCATAACAAAAAAAATCAGTAAATCATTAAAACATGGCCCATTTCTGTTTACGGTTAATGTGTTTGTACAAGAACACAATATCAATATAAATAAAGATACTAAGGTTATAATACTTATTTTCTTGAATAAATGTTTCCATAGTTTTAAATCCTCACAGTGAAAATCCAGAAAGTTTTATCTACAGAAAAATAGAAAAGATGAAAGATTTGCTTCAATTCTCAGTACCATAATATTTTTTAAAAGTCAGACTAAAAGCCCAGTGTCAAATATTAGCTTAGACTTTTTATTTATCAGGTACGTGACAGTGCATGGGTATATATTTTCACTTCTGAATAAAAATCTGGAGAGGCACTGGTGACGTTGTGAGGTCCTTACTGCATCCTGGGCAGAGGAAGGGGCCAAGCCCCAGCCACCAGCACAGCCTGGGGCTGTGGGGAGCAGGACATCTCACTGGTGAGTGGAGGAATTTCCTTGGACCAAGGCAGGGAAATATGGGGCTTTCTGCCATGCACAAAGGCACAGAAGGATGAAAACTGACACTGCTGTTGCAGTCTTTTCTAATGACTTTAAGCTTTGCATTGAAACAAGCTAAAGCTTATAGTGTTAATCTAGTAAAGCAAAGAACTTTGGAGTCTAAAAATGGGGGAGCTGGAGAGGAATGGGTGGATGTAAGTGTTTTCTGGGAGCTTAATGTGTTTGGGTCTATTAATTTACTACAGCATTTTGTTTATTATTTAAATAAAGAAAACATTTTAGTTAAGACAGACATAATTCTCACCATTATGTTTTTTAATTAAAATGTTTTCAAATTTGCTAGTTGTACCTCATTATAAATGCCTGCATCATTACATTCGTACTGGTACATATAATTAAAAATTATGTTCTCTTTCTGATAAATAAGTGCACTTCTGTTGCCACTAACTTAGTATTGTTTCTACATGATTTCTGAACCTCCAGTTCAGAATGGGTGTAGATAAGAAGTCTTACAATACAGTCAACACAAAATTGATTTTAAAAGTAATAATTACTTTTTTAAAGGTAATAATTCTCTTAATTGGTAAAGACTATCTTACTTATGTAAGAGTAGTGTCATTGGGAATAAAGTGAATCTAAGTTCTGTCATGGCATTGAATTCCTGGCATTTTTTGGGGTTTTTTAAAAATACCATTTAAATGAGGTTTTGATTTTTTAATTTGTGAAAAAGATAATTTTATTTCAAGCAGAGAAATACAGTGAAATCTTCTGCCCTGTATTGTGCAAGAGGTCAGATTATATTATGAAAAGTTCTGCTATCTGGATTAATAATAGAAATATCTTTAGCCTATAAAATTAGCTTGATTAGTTCATTGTTTGATCATTTCTATCAGTGATGATAAGCCTGAGTTTTATTCTACGTAAAGTTTTTGAAAAGACTTGCATTTTGGAAAAACCAAATTCTCAGTTGTGGAAGCTGCTCTATCGGGTGTCCTCCTTGTGCCTTAGGAACAGAAATGTCATTTTCCACTCTCCTTGAAATACAAAGATTTCCCCTTGCACTCATGGGGCTCCATGTGGGTCAGCAGTTGGATTATTGGGGAGAACACAGCAGAAGATGATCGGGGAGAGATGATACCTTCCAGGGGAAGGCAGCTGCTGCAGATGGCTTTGGAGATCAGAGCAGAGAGACTGAGATGATCTCTCAATTCATCTGGGAGAGAGCAGGCACGCGGAGGGACGATGTGTTCCCATGGTTGCTAGGCAGATGGCCTCGTGCATTTTGTGCTAATTATGGCTGTTCTTCTGGATGGGTGCTTTTGGACCTCAGCTGGGGCGATCCAACCTCATGGCACAAAGTGCATAGTCTGTTCAAGATTTTTAGATTTTTGTATGAGAAGCTGTGAAGTCTTGACCAGGCCTGGGCTGTTGGTACCTGAGTAGCCTTTACCAGTGCAGAATCGAGAAGGAAACGCCTCAGCTTATCCTGAAGATGTCAGAGGGCAGGAATAGCCATAACCCTCTTAGGCCCTTGACACAGTTGTAGAAGGTGTTTCCTGATCTTTCCAAACAATGCAATCACAGTTTGGTTGGCTTTTTACAAGTGGTTTTCAGGTTATTAATTTCCTACAGTCTCCTCAGAAACTGAGAGGAAGACAAAAGTATAATTTTTTGTAAGGTACTAAGTCAATACAACCCCATGGGACCTCATGCATAACAGGTCATCTTGTTTGTCTGACCACCTTTCTGTACAATGAGTCAAACTAGATTTTTTTTTTTTAGGTCAGGAGACACTTATTTAAGGAATGCAAGATTCAAACCCTAGAAAGGGTTAGTTTGGAGCATTTAGTATTGTGCCTTCTGCAGTTGCTAAATATTGCAGGCAGTGAAACTCATTTTTCATGCAGGGATTTTTTTTTCCACAGCATGTTTTCCTCATGTGCTTCAATATACCCAGGAGAAGGGCAAGCCATAAGAAAAAATTACCTTGTTGAGTATGTAAAATCTGTACATACATGAACAAACCATCTTTCCTCATCATAGGAATAGTTCTTAAATTAATCCACAGAAAGATATCCCCTGGAGATATACATCAGTCAACCATATTAGTTATTTCATGGGGAGGAGTTCGGTTTTTTAAAACTGATTTCAGATGGGTGATGAATACTTTATGCTTTCAGCAATTTGTTTGGGCTCTATCAAAATAAGTGACATATTCCTATGAACAACACATTTTAGAGTAAATTAAAATTATAGCAGCCATTTTGCATCTCAAAATCATGTAGAAAAGAAAATAGAAAATCACTGTACTTAGTGCTTGTACTTTTGTACACATTTAAACCTTTATAAGCAACTTTGCACCAATTTATACATTTTGCTATTTGTAAATAAGTCGAAGCTGGAGAAGTGAAACTTCTGTTTTAACGTTGTAACATTAATATTTACTAATTTTGAAGGTGATAGTTCCTCTCATGTGTCAACACATAAGATCGAGGGATGCTGTTAGTGTAACTGGGCTTGTCAGCTTTCCTGTCACACCTATTGGTTCTGTTTCAGCAAAATGTTTTCCTGAATTTCCTGCCACATCAGCAAAACTTTAGTCTGCTCTTGCTGTGGAGTTTCATCTTATGAGGAAGTGAGAACTCTGATGAAATCTTTATAGTTCTAACGTTTATATCAAAACTTGATTTATGCTTTATCCAGTTCCCTTCCTGACCCCCTCCCATTTCATCAATGAATATGTGTGGTTTTGCCAAGAAAGTTTGGACCAGAGATCCTTAAGGGCATTTTCCAGCCTTGTTTTAACACACTTGAAAGGTCTTAGGGACTATTTTTTGTGATGGCATTTGAACAAAAAATCTGATGGCTAAGTCCTGCAATATTTGCAAAAGGCTGATGACCATCTCTACAAGGACTTCATCACATCTAACTGTTGTAGCAGTTCTAGGATGATAGGATGTTAAGATGTTAGGAACTCCAGGAGAAAATCAGCTAGTTACACTAGTTACTTGCTTAATTTTTATCTTTCTGAAGCTGAAGGCACTAGTGCTGCATTAACTTTATGCCTTTTTGCTACAGCTTTAGAGTTCTATGTCAATGTAGTGTTTCATGAGGTTATAAATATTCACTTGGGAAAATGTCTTTCTTTCTTATTTCCATGTGTTGAGGACAGCATTACATATTCTTATATACGTTTAAAAAATTAAACCAGGATAATATCATATTTCTGTTAAAGTCCAGCACTAGGGATAAGCTAATTTCCCCCTATCTGAGTCGTGTGTGCTGAATATATATAGAAAAAAGGGGGTTTCATTTCTTTATGCAGACTTGCTAGCCTACATTTGAAATCATACATAAATAGGAAATACTAAAAACCCCTACCCTCTTCACACAGCTATGTGTGCTGTAACTTTGGTGGTGGCAGGCATTATGGGAAGGATGACACTGAAAGCCTGACTGGTTTTATTTTGCTTTAGGTTTTCTCAGTTGAAGGTCTTAGAGTGATTTTTAATGCCTGTGATTACTTTTCACTTAAAAGACTTCTCTACATACTAGCCCTTTTCAGAATAATTCTGGATCCACTGCTGCAATGCTGTAGTTTTTTACAGGAGAAAATGCTCTCCTCATACAGTTCTACAGGCCCGTGGAGCATTGTTAAAACCAGCAAATGTTAAGTGTTAATCTTTATTGGTCTGTGAACTTAATCATGCATAACCAGGAAGAGTTCATTTTTTTAATTAAATCACCACCCATTCATTACTTATGTTATCCTCAAAGGAATATCAGTGAAAGGGTCAAAGTCTGCTGGACCTCTTGCTGTTCATTTAAATTATCACATCTTCTGATCACAGGTGTACATGTTGTGCTAACTTTGAAGATTTCTACATATTAAAAAAATGGGGATTCTTTCTGAATGACAGAATGAGATCAGGATTTCTGGAAAAACTGTTTTTCTGCAGCCTGTGTTTGTGAGTAATGTGCCCATTATTTTATAGTAGCTGACATCTATGAAAATTCTGGAGCAATAAAATGTCTGTTGCAAATTGCTTTTAAAAAATTATACAGGCTACTTTAATAGTGTCTGAAGAAAAATATATCTTCTTTTATTAGATTGTCTATGGCAGAACCAAATAACTGTTTGAAAACCATCTTGGAGAGGGAAATAAAAGGGAGGACTTTACCTCTGTTCATATACTTATTATATTAATAAAAATCACTCTTTGAAAAGCTGCAAATTTTTCTTCATTCACACAACTTTTACTTATCCCCGAGGCTTGCCAAACTACATATCAGAACAAGGATTATTCACTTGCATATGCTCTTTTCAGAAAGTATTATTGAATTTCATGTTGACTGTTTCCTTTTCAAAAGGCATTTTTCAGTGGCTTGTAACTTTCTAATATGTGCCAGCCACAGTTTTTAGGTTCAGGTGATTTATCATGGCTTCTTTGTTGAAGCTGAGAAAATACCACAAAAAATGGCCAGTTTGTGGGTTTGGTATCATGAAACAGATTACCATAAGGAAAATCTCATCAATTGACTGTTTGTTTTCAGAGAACAGAGTCAAGGATGCACAAGGGTTTTGTCTTAAAGATCTAAAAAACAATTTATTGTCATTTTGCATTATTTCACAATGCATAGACACTGTCAGCTAGCTCAATGACTGCAGAATGTTAAGGATTTTGGTAAAATCTCTGCAACTCTTCAGTCACCAGGCTAAAAATTATGAATTTATATACCAGCTTCTTTTGCATCTCTAAAGATGCTCTAGAAAAAAGAATATATCTACTGTCTCCAGTCTTATTGTACCTATTTTGAATTCACGTAAGTAAAACAAGGAACCATATACATTAAATTTCCATGCAACAATGATTTTACACTGATCATTTACTGTGTTTGATACTTTGTCAGCATTGCAAAATTTCCTTCCTGTTGCTGTTTTTCATACCTTCAATTCTCATATCTTCAATTTTCATATCTTCACATTTGTCTGTATAGAGTCACAGGGCTGTATAGAAGCCCAGATGAAGTGGGCAGCTGGAACGCAATCGTACTGCAAGAAAGACGTCCTGGAATCAGGGGAGGTCCTGCAGGCTTTTCCCTGCTGTGCCCTGGGTGATTGAGGGACTCGTGTCAGGCCTGTGGGAGCTTGTTCTGTGCACAGGCTGGTGCAGCTTGGGATCTGTATCAAACCAAGTTGCCTTTGTGGCCATGTTTGCCCTTCTCTTGGCACAATAGTATTTATTGCGTGCTGCAGAAGAGTTAAGGGAATGCTGCCTGAGCAAGCTAATTCTGCCCTTCTTAATTATTCAGGAACTACAATGCTTTCCTCCATGAATAATTTATAATTTCCTTTTCTGGGAATGCTGTGTGTGTCTTTACTGAAACATCCCCAGATGTGTTTTTACTTCCACCCTTATTCTGTATAGCATGGAGTCTGTTTTCACCATGCAACACATGGCCATGGAGAGACATCTGTACTATTCCCATATGTATTTTAACCAATTAATATATACCCAGGATTGGCATCTGCTCTGTTCTATTGAACTAATTGAGATTATATAACATTTTCATGCAAAGGAGTATGAAAAATAGAATTTTCTGCTTGCTACATATTCATAAATCCTCATCAAAATTGTATAAAGGGTTATCATCTTCCTTATAAGTGATGAAAGACAACATTGTCCAGCCAAAACTCACATTGAATTTTTTGGCCATGCTAGTGCATTTGCTGATGGAAAACCAAAGTCCTTCACAACTTCCTCCCAGTCGGTTCTGCTGTTTGGCAGTCTCAATTATGCCTGTAGCCTGAGGCAGTCAAGAGATAAAAACCAACAACTCTAGAGAAGCTTCCAGTTAATAAATACGGGTTATCACAGAGGATAAGTTACTAATCCTTTTTAACTGGAATGAAAATAAAAATTTAATTGAAAGAATTTGTTGCTGACCTAATTTAAAACGCCCTCCTGTCAGGTACACGTTATGGAAACATCTGTTACTTGCCCCAGTAGTTCATTTACACTCCTTTGCTTAAAAGTTGTAATCTTGCCAAATATTTACTTTTGCGTTTTACTTGCTAATTAACTGTCATTGCTGTGAATAGTGTATTTAGTATAAAGAGAATTACATATTCTGTTCCTTATTAGTGTGCTTTAAAGCCACACCAAAAATATACTGATACTTGGCTGCTGCTTTGTAGTCTTTCAGAAGTAAGTTTGCAGTTTGATTGATTAGTTTCCACCACCAAAGAGAAGCAGCTGCAGCTCTGAATAAAATTGTGCTAATGAAGATTTCAAAGTGGTGATCAAAAGCAGACTTTGCTCTTTCAATTGTACATTTTTCTGAAGATAAATAATTGTGCTGTTTCAGCAAAATGTGCATATCAAAGCAGCTGAATCATACATTTCAGTGGGAACTTTAGAGCATGTTGAACACATTATGACGGCTAATCTTTGTCACATTTGGTCTGTCAGTTGCAGAAGAGTAGAAAGTGATTAACTATTTTTAGTTCTGATTCATGTAGTCAATCAAGAGTCTGAATATGAAGAATATTCTATATTTGCTCATAGACAACTATATTTATATGGCTGTGAAGACCCACATGTCTAGATGACTAAGTGCTACCTTCAACGGTTTTGGTAAAATGTATGAATCCCATAACTTCAAGAAGAATTTTGGTCAGCTGGACAGAGGTGACAAAGCTGTGTGAAGGGTTTGGGCACAATGCGATGGTCTGCCACAAGCTTTCTGACAGATGTCCTGAAATAAATACTCTGACAGATTTAATTTTTAATACATATGAGCGCCTAAAGACAAAGCCTTGAACCTTCAGGAATTTCCATTTGTATGTTCAAGCAATGGCAAGCTGTTCCCAGCCCAGTTAAATCTCTTTGTATTTCTGTACTTAATTCAGAGGGCAGATTTTGATGTCTGTAGTGAGCTCTGCAAAGCCATTTTCAGACTGCTTGATCACTGAGGCCACTGACCTCACTCTAATTGCCCCATTTTCTGAAAAACACTTCTGTCCCTTCGGCACTGTGGGAAAACAAAAAGATTTCTGGGACATGCTTTGTCATGCTAACACTATCAACAATAAAAATATTTTTTTAAAAATTCAAATAATACTCATAAACATAATAAAACCAGCTAACTAAAGTATATTAAAAAACCCAACAACCTCTACATAGAGTGAACAGTTGAACTGAGTTACTTGCAATGATATTTTATATAATTTTTTAACATCTTTTTAAAGTCTAAATGAGGCCACCTTTCAGGACGTACAGCAAAGAACTTTTGGCAGAACCACCAGCTCTCTTGACAAAAGGTTTTTTCTGTTGAGGGGTTGTTAATTGCTTTTAGTTATCGGTTTTGTCCATTGAATCCAAAATTTAAGACTTGAGGTGAATTTAAGACTTGAAGTGGATTGTTTCTTGATATTAAAATTTTAATAATAACTACATATCCATAGTGCAGTCCTTTTTGGCCACTTCTGCACTCAACTTTAAAAGTATGAGTCTCAGTGGAGATACCCTGGGATCCCTCAGACAAGATATGGTATTCTAAATGATTCAAAATGGTTACTAATGTTGATAAAACATGCCAAATAATATTTTCATGTTTTGTATGAGTAGAGGATAATTTGGATGGTTTATAGAAAGATCCTGACCTTTCTAAATGCTTATCAGATTAGTAATAGGAATTATTATTGCAGCAATTCCTTACTTTTTGTATTTATTATAATGTTCTACATGGCCTTCACAAAAAAGATTAATTTTCTCTTTCATTCTGTCTTCCTTCTGTTTCTCTATGTTATATATCTTTTTTAACTGAGTTACAATTCAGAAAAATTACATGATTAAATCCTTGTTGTACAAAAGTAATCTTCTTGAACTTCTGTGAATTGTTTTACTCACAAAGATAATACCATGCAGACAGACAAGAGAAAGGTCAAACTAAGACAAAACTTTAAATTCTTTTAGTATCTGTTAAATTTGCTTCATCTATAATAAATTCAAAATCACTATCTTTATTTCCATTCCTTATCAAGCCAGAAATTAAGTGGAAAACCTTCTTTCCGTTAACACTGTTATAAATGCTTAGCCAACTCTGCTTTCCATTCTCTATTATTCAGTATCAGACAATACTTTCCAATAATTCATATTATTTTATGAATTTTCAACAGTAATATAAAAATATTTTAAGATTAAGTATTTCCAAGATATCCTGGTGCTCTTTTTAGTCCATAAGTTTTGGAGATGAGCCTAAATGTCGCCACAGCATTCAGACTTGTGAAATAAATTATTGGTATCTAAATACTCCACAAATTGAAAAGAGAAGATAGGGCAAGGAATAAACAATAATAAGTGCTAATTAAAAATAAAATGGTAAAGAAAATTCCATTTCATCTACACCTTCTGCAATTTTCACATAAAGGGTGTCCAGTTAAAGGAACTCTGTGGTTCTCTTATTTTCTGTACTCAAATCCCATTATTTCCTGTACTTTTCAAAAATCTTAATAATGAAACATGTTTAGTTCTTTTAAGGATGCAAGCATGGAAACATAAACTAAAGCAATGACATCTAAAAAGGAATGCATTTTATTAATTTAATTGAGGTACATTTTTAATAGATCAGATTCCAATAATATAAGTTGACTTATGATGAGAGTAAAATCGGGAAAAAATATCAGTGTGACTCTGGATGTCAGAATTGAGCTCATAGTTATCTTTTTAACTATGTATGCATATAATTATGTATCACTTGCACATAAATATATACATAAATATTTGGTCCTATTTCATGTTTTACATTGCAGCTGTCAATTGAAATCATGCATTGCTCTAAAACATAACTTGTCATTTAAGGGCATAGGCATTCATTAGAGCTATTTCAGAGGGGTTTTTTGCCGTGTAATCCTTACAAGGTTTTTCTGGATGACCTCATTATTTCACTTGCTCTTTGCACTCTTCACTGTTGATACGATCTTTCTCAATGAAGGTTATTAAAAATGGACAAATTAGATGCTCTACTTTGAGACCTATTTAAACAGAAATGCTGTTAAAACCCACGTTGCTGACAAGTATATTTGCAATCAAAATAGCCACCAGTTAGTTTGAGGAACCTTTGCAGAGATGAATTAGCAACATTTTTACCGAGGTAAATGGTTTCCCCAGGGTTCCCAGTGAGCACATGGTTTATTGCTGCCATTTACACTTTTTACCTCATATTCTGTTCTGTTGCACTGGAGATTTTTTCTGAGCACATACATATTTGTAGAGATGGTCCTTCAACAAAAAGCCTGAGACCCCTGAGGGTAATGTGGAAATCCCTTCTGCCATTGCTCAAAACTGTGCAAAAGGTATGAGCACAAGGCATTTTTTCCTCAAATACACTTCAGAATTTATATATTTAAGCTAATTTTACTCTTTGAAAAGTTGCTTCCAATTTACTGCTTACAAGTTTTTCATATGATGGCTTAGCATGGTAAAAGTGAGCTGGCTCTTGTGAAATAGATGTGAATTGAGGCAATATTCAAAATTCAGATTAAAAAATCATTTTAGATGACCAAGTATGATGTTCTTTTGACTTTAAAAGCATTTCCTAGGTATCAGAAAGTAAAAAATAAAAAGTATATTCAGTGATTGCCAGCTTTCTATCCTTACACTTTCTCCATCCAAATAGGGCTTTTCCTAAAAATCTTTTCTTAAAAAGCCCACCTTTTGAATCTTAGTTTGAATCTTGAATTAAGGGAATGTTTTTATTTTACCTCTTTCTTAAGTTAAAAATAGAAAAAAAAAAAACCTATTTATGTCACTGGTTTAGAATCCTCTTATTTGCTTTTATTGTTGTCTAAAAGGAGGAGTTTATCACTCTTTTCACCTACATGTGCTCTTAAGTTTCTTTTTATTTATCTTTCAAAGCACACTGTTAACCTCCAGTTTAATTGCTAAGACAGAATTTTTTAAAAAATGGGTTGCATAAGAATCTCGGAGAGAAAATGTTAACATTTCTGCTGCTGCTTACAGGAAAATTTTATTAATGCACAGATGAAGTCACTCTGCATGTCCAGTGAGAATTAAATTGTATGTATCTTGAATGCCACAATATGTTTGCCTTATTTCTTACAATGTGATTCAAATATGCTATTACAAAATCTTCTATAGGAAATAATTCATCTCAGAAGTGAAAAAGTATTTTAAAATAAATGACATACAACAATTCTGGAAAAAAAACCCTAGCTGTTGTAATTCCTATAAAAGAAATAGAAAAATTACATTGTGCATCAGAAAGATTTTTCTTTTCAAGGTCTCCAAGCCAAGGTCCTATTAGATTCCTTCCATTCTTCCTGCCACTGAACCACAGGTGTTGTTTCCCTGGTTTCACCCTAATCTTGAAATGATTCCTTGAGTCATCCCAACTCAGAGAATGAAGGAGAGGGTTCAGTAGAGCCCTGATCTCTCATTTATGGTGTGTTCAGTGCTCTTTTGGGGGTTCATGCTTTCATGTCTGTCTTTCTGTGAAGCTGGGACCCTCAGTGCTAATAACCTGCACAAAATCTACATGGCAAAAATAAAAATTAAAAAAAAAAAAAAAATGTGGGGCAGAAAATATGAACTATTGAGCTCTGACATACAAACCTTAGCCCCTTGTGCATCAAAATGCTTTTTCTCATTCCATGATCAGAATAAGAGTGGGAGCTGGAGAGTGTGTAACACACCAGCAGCAAGACACTTGATGTGGTGCTGGGAACTGCTTTTTCTTCCTCTCAGAAAATGCGTCATTAGTTAATTCCAGGGTACAAGAGAACTTTTATTATTATTTATAGTTTCAGATTTCAGACTCTGTAGAGATTTCTTTAATTTCCATACCTTATGATTGCAGTTAGAGAAAAGCACCCCATTATCCTCATTATTCCTGGGCAGACAAAGCTGTAGGAATGCTCATGATCAAAACCAGAAATCTCACCACATGTCTCATAGTACTAATTATATTCCTATTGTCTACAGTTCTTTGTTTCTTTTATCTTCAGACATTTTACATTACTAAGATTTTTTTTTTTTTAAGTAAGTGTCTTTGTGAATGTGAATCTTGACTATGCTGTATTAAACACACTCTAAAACAGAGCAGCACACAGGCCATGGGAAATAAGATAAGGCTAGAAAGTTAATGCCACTAAAATGACTGGAGTTACTTCTTAAAGGAATGTCCATAACAACTGAAGTGAACGTGAAAGTGGAGCTGCAGTTAAGCAGAAGACAGATGGAGGAACCAGGCTTTCCAGTGAAATTTTGGCTTAGTTCATTTCTCATCTCGCTTGCTCTTTCCTGCCTTAGCCTGAGATCCACTCTGCCAGCCACTTCTTGAAAGCTGCATTCAGCCACCCAGCTGTGCCTCATTGCAAGTCTCAGGTGCAGTGATGCTCTGCCTGCAAAAGCGATGTTGGTATGGACACTTCCCTGGGGAAAAGAGCAAAAGATTACTTTTCTCCTTCCCCTTTTCAAGCTCTAATGATGTGGGATGGCTGGGAGAATCCAATAGTAAAATTTTTCTCAGTTGAAACAGAAAAAAAATAGACATCTCTCTATGAAAGATTTTTTTAGGTTTTTCTGGCAAGCAATTAAAAAGTATATTTCAATATTACTACTTCTGCTAGTTATTATTTTCCAACCCAGTTGTCTTACCGTGGTGCAGGGCAGGGACTAATGACTAAACACAGGCTCTCCCTCTTCAGTTCTGTATCCAGGGTCTATGCCAAAAGGGTATAACATCTCTTGTGCAGCTACCATATGCTGCAGTTTAATCCTGATACAATGTGACAGCAAGATCCTTTTCCTTCTGTCATCTTATTCTGCCTGCTGATGTCACTTTGTATCCCAAGTCCACCTTTCCTTTGAAGTAGCTCTGTGAGCTGTATAGGTACAGAGCACTGTTTGCAGCCAGCTCTGCGGCTGGAGGAAGGTATGGGTTCTTTCTGCCCATGTTTGTGGCAGAAGGACACGGTATTCTGACTATGAATTCTGGAGACCATCAGAGTTTTTCAGTTAGTTTGTAATGTTGTCTTTTTTTGTCTTGGTTTTTTTCCCTTTTTTTTTTTTTTGTTTGTTTGTTTGTTTGTTTGTTTTGGGTTTTTTTGTTTTGTTTTGTTTTGTTTTTGTTTTTGAGTTTGTTTTGGTTTTGGGTTTTTTTATTTGTTTTTTGTTTTTGTTTTGTGTGTGTGTGTGTGTGTTTTGTTGGGGGTTTTTTTGTTTGTTTTGATTTTGGGGGAGGTTGGGTTTGGTTGGTTTTTTGGGGGGGTTGTTTTTTGTTGTTGTTGTTGTTGGGTTTTTTGTAAATCATCTGCTGATAAAATCTACTGGCTGTCCAAACAGCATTTCTGATATCTTTGATTGGTGCCAAATTTGTGCTTGTTTCTGGCTGCAGAGCTCATTACCAGACATTTGATAGGAAAAGAGTTTTCCAACAGCAGCTTCATCATAAAATGTATTGTCCAAAACTTTCTAGTTACTGATTTTTTTCTGACATAAAAACAATAAGGTCAGCATATGTGCAAGCATAAGTGTACATCTTTATTTTTTCTTTTTCCTTTTCTTCCCTCAAAATTTGCTTGACAAATTTCCATTTCAGATTTGCATTTACACATGATTTACATGACATTATGACTTAAATAAGGAAAGTACAGTGTATATCTCTACATCACGGAGGGAAAACCACAAGTATATTAGTGAGTGCTTAACTGAATTTGTGCTGCATTTGTTCTGAAGGTTTGTTAGGACAGTAGCCTAGGCATGTGACATTTCTTGCTTTCCAGTGTTACCAGAGGCATCCTGTATCACCTTGGGTACATGAATTAAAGTTTCTGCGTATTAGTCTTTACCTACAAAGTGAAAATATCTCATGTGTGAGATAAGGCAATGTTGATTTGTGAAGTTCCCTGCTCATTGGGTAAAAACACCCAATTCTGCGTATGAGCTATTAATCCATTTTCTGATTCTGGTGGGCTAAACATGTTGTAGTGATAGCTCTGCACTGAGATCCAACATGAGAAAATACCGGTGACTACCCAGTGCTGTCACACTGTTGAATCATCTGTAGCTGGGGGCTGTGCAAACCATACAGGCTGCACTAAACCTCTTGCAGACCAGAACTGTCTACTTCAGACTTATCTCTGCCTCCTCCTTTTCCATTTCTTAGGTTGCCTGCTCTGTCCCCTTCATCCCTGCATCCCCGCTGACCTTCTCTTTCACAGCATCTCACCGTGGGGTATCCCACGCTCCACCTCTGCCTTCCCAGTCCCACCAGTCCACAGTTCCCAGTGCTCTGTGCGATGTCCCAAAATGGTGATATATTTCCTGCCTTCCAACCTGGCAGACATACATGCTGGTTTGCTGCTGCCCTCCTGCCAACCCTGTGTGTTTTCACAGGTGTCTCATACCTGTCTTTTGATCCTCTTTAATGGCAGGGAATATAAACAAATGTAGCCTTCTCCCTGCCCTGTGCTTGAGGAGTGGACTGTGGGAGCCTTTCCTGGGCATGCAGCACCAAAGAGCTGCTTTTGCTTTTTATGACTTGGGACTGATAGGAAATTTTGTTTTCCTCTCAGTTCACCTCTTGTTATTCTCACATTGTCAATTATCTAGGAAAGATTATTCCCTTAAGTTCAATCTAAGTATACAAATCTCTCCTAAACAATGGGAAGCTTCATGGATCTTTGGATGGTTGGACAAAGTCTGGAGTTTTTCAATCTACTGTAAATGTGTGAATGTACACAGCATTTTGTGATTTACCTTTTTTTTTTTTTTAATTTTTTTAATCAAGGTTGTAGATTTTTTACACTTAGGAGAGGATTGGTCCCCTTGTAGATCCTTCTTTTCATGGGATAATTCTGTGTTGTTTGGTTTTTACTTTTAAGTACCAGGAAAAAAATGT
The DNA here is from genome assembly GCA_036630365.1 of Acanthiza pusilla. Lineage (NCBI taxonomy): Eukaryota > Metazoa > Chordata > Aves > Passeriformes > Acanthizidae > Acanthiza > Acanthiza pusilla. Next base: position 24,280,627 of record JAXCHO010000098.1, read on the forward strand.
CAATGGCACTCAGTATATCCCTTTGAGTAGAATTAATCTCATGGTTATGAACCAGCTCAAAATGGAAATATTCTTAACAATCACAAAAAAAGGCTCTTTGTGTCTTCTTTTTTTTTTCTTTTAAGAAATGAAAGAGCATAGAAAGCATTATCAGAGATGTTTGGATTTTGTCAAAACAGTGATTGCTGTTTATCCTCAATAAGTCTTTGCTAACCTTTCTCCATTTTAAATGAATGACGTGTGAGAGAAGGACACTTGAGGGAGGAAATAATGAGCCAGTACCACCACAGCTCTTCCCCCATTGCCCTTCCCTCTTTCAACAGCCTGCAGCATATTTGTACAAAATGTGTATCTTTTTCTCATTCTATTCCAAATTTCCTCCAAATCTGCACAGGGATAAGAATACGTTCCAGTGACTTCTTTTGTCTATGGCAGTGAGAAATCATGGTGGTTTATCTGGTCAGTGTTTCAGATCCTGTAGATCAGCTACAGTAAAAAGTTATATTTTCCTTATTTGCCTCTATCTCTTGTATCTTTGGCACCTCTATGATTAAGTTTACAGGGTGGAAATTATTTTTGTACATCTTGTACACCTTGTGTGGTCTGAGATTAGTTTGGTGAGGTTTTTTATCTTGGTTGGTTGGTTGGTTTGTTGGTTGGACGGTTGGTTGGTTTTATTCGGGTTTTTTGGCTTCTTTTTTTTTTTTCTTTTATTTTTTCTCGCTTTTTTATTTTTGTTTACTAGAAAAGGGACTTGCCCAAGGAGACCCCAAAAATATAAATTGAAATTTACATTGTACGGACAAGAGACCTCAGAAAGTACTTCCTGAATGTAGGAACCCATTGGAGCAATTATGTAAATTTTGTACAGTATGGTCATGTTTTATGTAAGTACAGTAATAGGGAAATGACTTGAGAAAACCACAATCTATTCTATTAGTGTCTTTCTACTACATAAAATGCTGTTTGTGCTCTTGTAAATTAGTCTTTAACTGCTACTGTGTCACAGCCATTCATGTTTAATGCTAATGAATCGATAAGAAATGTGAAGGATAGATGAGCCCTTATTCCACTATGTTTACGACAAGGAAACTGGAAGACTGAGGAGCAGAAACACTGGCAGTCTTTTAAGTTAATTTCTGAACACTCTGAACTGTAAATATAACATTGTATATTTTCTTCTGTTTTGTGTTTTAACTTTACTTCCTGGAAAAACAACATCAGAGAGTTTGCAATTATTTTTTAACACCCTATACAATTACTTTTTTGGGTATTTTTATCTTTTGAGTGCACATTCATGTGTTGTTCTCATTTCAATATAAACATTTTCCTAATGAGCTTATTCCTATAAAACATCAAACTAGTGGTTTAAGGGTAAAATTTTCTCTTCTGAAGACAGTTTTCTAACGTTGAACCTGTTAGCTAGATAAACATATTCATTGTTGCCGTGGTTATCTACAGGCATATAACTGACTTTTCAGCAAGATCCATAAAATCAAAGTGTCTGAAGTATTGTGGGCTTCCCCTGAGGACATAGCAATGCCACCACTTTGTAGGAAAATTTCATGGTTGTTATTTACCAAAAGCAATGGATAATTTTTACAAGATAAATTAGACTAGAACTTCAAAAAATACTGTTCTTGTAAAAAAATTGTGAGATTTATGCAATGGAAAAACTCCACTGTTTCATAGTGTAACAGTCCTTTAGTAACATTTCTATTCTCTTTTATTATCCAGAAATCTTTGTTTGGAGTATTTTGTGTATACCGCCTTAAATCTTAATCCTTTCCATATGTTTCCAAATAAATTATTATTTAAGAGACACTCATCCTGCATTATATTGACAAAGATTAATTTTAGTATTTCTACACATCAGATATTTAATAAATATAACATTCGAAGTGGAAAAATTAAGTCCATATAAGTTACATGCTGTTCTTCCTGCATTAAATCCTGTCTTTCATTTACGACTTTCCATTTATGACAGACAAATACTGTGGTTTGGTTTTCCATTATTTTGTATTATGTACAAACAATTTTATTTTCAGAGACTAAAGCATGAAATTGGCAAAAATAGTGTGTTTCTATTTATTTTGTTCTGATTGGTTAAGGGTGAACACCTTTAAATTTTGTGTCCTGTGATCACAGACCTGAGGAAGAGAAGCAGACATGTTCCAGATGTTATTGAATGACAATCTTATTTTCATGTCACTTTATTTTTGTCTCTACTGAGACAAGATACTTCAAAATATAGAGTACTGCAACATGCTTAAATGTAGTGTCTTAGAGTTCTGCCCATGAAAAACTGGGCTGAGAGAATTCTCAGAAAAATTCTTATGTCCAGGGCACATCTAATCTGCATTGCTCCAGCTGCAAAAACTGAGATAGGTTTTAAAAAGTATAAATACAACAAGATAACTCCAAGAGATGAGTCCAAAATCCAGTATTGAGAAATCAATCTAATTATAAATCAGCTTTGAGACTATTTATCAATACTTATCAAATTAAAGGAAGGCAAAAACCCAAACCAACCAGCAAGCAACTGAAACCTCTCTTAAAGGAGAAATAATTAGACAATATGAAATTTTGACTGCTCTAGTTATTCCACTTAAAAGATATTGTTTGGTTTTTACTTTTAATTTGTATTTTTAATTTGTATTTTGTTACCAGTTTTCTTCAGTAATAGTTTCCCAAGCATCACAGCTGCAAAGGAAAAAATAATTGAAAGTTCTAAACAATATAAAATCTCCCCTACATGAATCAGCAGGAGAGATTAAATGGCTGAGCCCTGTAGCACACACTGGTCTTACCACCCTGCTAAGGCAGAAACTTGGTCTTGTTGGACACACTCTGGGGAGGTGTGAGCACCTCATATTATTCACGTGAGGTATTTTTTGTGTTATAATTGTGTTAATGAGAATATCACAGAATGATGCCATGTATGCTCTATAAATTAGTTGTATTCGATGGCATAATTTCTATTTCCAATGGCACTCTAAGGAAATAATAAATCACATTTCTAATAAATCATCAATATGTGTGTGATGAAAATATTTCCATGTGAGAAATCTAAAATATTGCACTATTATGCCTTTAGGGCCAGGGAGAATACTTGATTAAGAAAATGGAATAAACATACTGCGTTCAAAGGCAACATAGAAAAAGTTTTCATTCTGGTAAAAATATAATTACTTAAATCTCAGAATTTTCATATTTCTTCTTTCTTTAGAAAACATGATATATTCCCTGTCAAAAGGTATTTGGTATCAAATTGCATATAAGTGGTATTTGATACTATTAAACTACTGTCTACTTGAATCTGGCTCTAAGTGTGAAGAAAATATTCTTGATCTTGCTCTTAGTCTTGATTCTCCTGTTATTTTTTGGAAAACTTTTTTATACAATTTGAGCTCTAGACAAAATAATTTTGTTTGATCCTAACTATTGTTTTTGCAATTATCTTTCAACCTGAGAGGATAGAAGAAGAATATTTTTCAGGGTTTCAATTTCATTATTGTTTTACATGACTGTCTCTCCATTGTTCTTTACCTTTTTAGGTTGGCTTTGTGTCTTTTTCATGAAGGAATGTGTATTGCCATCCCTTTTTCGTTTTCTTGCAGGCTGTCATAGTATAAATTTGTATATGCCATCTTCACCTTTTGTGGTAACTCTCAGAGTTTTCATCCTGATTATCTTATAGGAACAAGGTGTGTCATCAAAATATAGGAATATTTAGTAATACTGAGTTCTTGTAGTAGTGTATTTAGGATGAAAGACATCAACAGCTTTTTTTACGCAAAATATATTTTTCCAGATTATGAAATTGTGGTAGAAATCCACATATTTTATACAAGGTAGGACAAAACCCAATAATATCTGGTGACTATTCAGATCTGGTAAACACTAATAGAAACATCCTGAAAACTATAGGTCGGAAATTACCCCAATGGCAATGCTTTCTTGTTGCTAGTTATTTCCATGCTGCTTTGGTGTATTGCAGTGTTTGACAAATACCACTGAGGAATATTTGATTGTACCAAACAAATCAGAAATATATGCCGATGAGGTCTCTATCCTCTTAATCATCGCTGTGGTGTGATAGGTACAGTGAGTATATGTGTGTGAATGTCGAACAGTACAATTTTTCTTCAAAGTGTAGAGCAATCTATCCTCCAAGACTGTGGCTTTTCATTTAAGAAAATTGTGTGGAAATACACATAACAACTTCCAAGCACTTCCATCATGACTAAAATGAAACAAAGAAACATTTGTATTGTAAATCAAATTAATTAGTCCAGCTTTTGACAGTAAGCCTATATTAGGATCAAAATATTATTTTAATAAAGGCAAAAATAATTTATCTTGTACATATATTTTATTTTTTCATTCAGCTTGATTTTGTGTAGCTTTCTCTTTTTGTCTGTTTCACTAAATTTACTTTGTTCAGGTCCAAAAAAGGGCTCCATTATTAAAGCAGAAAATCTTGGTTTGACTTAATTGATTGGGTCAGAATTTTCATAAAGAATTAAGTGTTCTCTTAATTTTCTGTTCTTTCTAAATTAGTTTTCTCTAGTCTGCATCAAGACATTCATTCACACACAAAAAGTTGAAAGGACCTAATAACTGATGATATGTAATATGCCAACTCCATTCATCAGCTCTTTTGTCATATTAGCTTGCCAATCTTCGTGTTCAGCTTTTCTAAGTGATATTAAGTGAACTACAGCATTTTTGTAAAAAGGAGATGACGTCATAAACTAGTTATACTGAAGTATCAGTTATTTTTTCTCAAATTTTTAGCCATAATCATCTCCAAATCTTCTGAGTTCTCCTTTTTTTGTTTGTTTGTTTGTTTTGTGGTTTTTTGGTTGTTGTTTTTTAGGTTTGTTTTTGGTTTGGTTTGGGTTTTTGTTGTTTTGTGTTGTTATTTAATCTTTTATGTGATATCTTATTTCCTTGTGTCAGAGAATGTGACTTGCAAGTGTTCTTCCCAGTTTCTACAGGAATAGACTTGCTATGAATACTATAGGAAAAGAAGAGTTTGCCAGTTTTATTTGTTATAATTTAGAAATTACAACACACATGATAAACTCAGCCTTTGTAAGATTGTAAAAAACAGTGGAGTTTTTCAGCAATTATTCTAACAAAAGGAAATTTTCCCATTTAATTATACAACTACAAAGATTTTATCGTTTATCTCAGACTCTGAATGTGCAATCATTTTTATTGGCCTTTTTCCAGGCCTTCTCAGAACACATAAAGCTGTATTGTCAAAGAGAAGATGGCAATATCAGTGCCTTGATCAGAATTTCCATTAGTTCATCCAAACAAATGTAAATCGATGTTATTTGCTGCACCTGAGTGTATTCCATATCTGCAGCTCATACTGAAAGAGAAATATTCTTTTCATATTCTGCTGTATCCTTCAATCCATTACTCTCATCTATTATGATTCGCATGTCATTCTTAATATTAAGTGCCCTGGAAGGGTTTGCTCTTTTCTAAAACATCAACATGAAGCTTTTGTTTCAATTTTCACACTTCTATTCATCCTGAGATGCATGTCCGGATGTGTCTGTTTCAATGAATATTTTAAATAGAAAAAAGGTGAGAATGGTGAAGTATTACTATGGAAGCTGATTATAAACAGACTAAAACAACTGATGTCTCTCATCACTTTCATATTGCATAATTACAGAAGTACCTTATTCTTGCACATGGCAATTTTCTTCACGTTCAGCAGAAAATTCATTGTTATTGAACAATAAGTTGCAACTCTACATTTAGTTAGAAGATATAAATCCATCAGCTCTGACAGCTAGAAATAGGTCTTTAAAATAAAGGGATTAGGAAATTTTGAACATACATTTGAGCAATTTTAAAATAATTTATTAGTGACCAAATGGTTCCTAAAAACCCATTCCGTGCATAATGACTTCTAAGGGAAGATTTAACATTTGTTTCCACTTTATGTGGATTGCAAATATACTCAGTAGTTTTACATTATATTTAAAGAAAAAGAATATAATAAGACAGAATTTGTTTTAAAATCACATATTTGTAGTTTCAATCCTGCTTAAACCAAGCATTTTAAAGAAATCTGTGTGAGAGAAATACTTCCTGGTAGAATCTTTGCTTAGTTCCTTATTCATGTATAAATATTAGTTGCTGGGAAAAAACCAAAAAACCAACACAGCAAAGACCAATGGGCTCCCAATTGCTTTTAAGCTATTAAATGTCATTTAGTTATTCCTAAAATATTTAAATATTTTATAATTATGAGTCAAGATCTACAATACACATTAAATTATTTGTCAATAGCAATTTTCTCAGGATTGAGGGGCAAAACTTCCTTCAATTTAAACTAAAATTAGTCTCACTGTCTCTCAGAGTCACTGCTTCAAGTGGTGTCCACTTATTAACATGGCAAGGTTTGGGATCCTGTTATGCTCCAGCCCACATCAGATATTCCAGTCACAATGCCTGGAATCCTTCTCATGCTCCCACTTTCTTCATGACGAATATGAATAGTGGGCTACACAGCATCCCCATCTTCTTCGTTTCAAGGATGGAACTGCTCATGAACTAAAAGGGAAAGCCATAAAGCAGTTATTAGTAGAATGCTACTAGAAAATTGAGAAAAGACATTTTTTAGATTAACTGGGAAAAAATCTAAAGTATGTTAAGGAATGGAGATATATTTAAATTCTGCCCTGCAGTGTTACCATCTGAAAGGAAAATTAAGAAATTTTCCATTAAAAATAAATTTAACGACTCTGGGACATTTGTTTATGCACTCATCATAATTGTGTATTTAGTCTGTGTTGCCATTAGAAAGAGGAGGTAATGAAGTTGTCAACCTCATATGCTGTATCTTAGGATAAACTGTGTGATTATATGACATGGTTGTTTATTTATGGCATCAGAGCCTCAAACATACATAGAATGAGTTGTGTAAGTGGAAACAGAGAGTCACTGCATTTGTTAATAATGTCATAGACTATGCAAAGTACTTAAGTAATTTTTGTTGAGGGAGGAGGGGTTTTTGTTTAACTGACATGCTTGCAAAATGCAGAACTCAGGGCATCTCATGTTCTTTATAAAAAACCCAAAAACTAACAAATCATATAAAACTCTATTTTGTGTTCTCTGATTCCCAAGAGAAAAAAAAATATTGCTATCTGTTTGCTTTTCCATGTCACTGGAGTTTATATAAATCTTGATACTGTGCTTGATTATTTTATTTTATCAGATAGTTTGTACCAGTATAATTTATTTCCCATCTAAAAATGAATAAAAAGCTTATTGTTATTACAAAGAGAAGCTACAGCACTGTGTTTGGATTCATCTTTCTCCGCTGACAATTAAAGAGAAGCCAGCATGTGGGCAGTTGGTGATTCTGCTGTGGGAGTTGCATCCTCATTATCTCAACATACTTCTATCAATACCTTAATAAAGGACCCTGCAGGACACACCACACTGCTGCTTTTGGCACACACTCTCTGATTTTTCTTTTTTCAAACTGCAACACAGAATGTAATCAAAGTGCCACTTCATCTCTAGGTACCAGTGAATAATGTAGGTTAACACACCTTTATATTTTGCCTACTTTTAGGAGATAATAAATAGTGGAGAACCACCTACTGGGTGCTGTCAGTCCCAGAGAGTATGCCTGCATTCTGAAAATAAACATAATTTGAGCTGGATTATTTTGGAAATACACAGATGGAGATTTCCTTCAACTTCCAGCATCTGCAGAAACAGAATACATGAGTTCTTGTGATTTCAGTCAGTCCATTGGAACAGAAAGTTGCCACTATGTTTTATTTTCCACAATTTAACTACTGTGCTGAGGTGCAGATCCACAAGATGAGTGCTGTAATCTTTCAGCAGCAGGTGGATTTCTTGTTGTGAAATAATTTCATTTGAAAACAAACCTTTCTTTCGCATTTTCGTATACTCCCTGTGTTCCCAGGACTTCCAACACATTATTTTTCTAAAAGAGTTAATATTAGCTAAATGAAAATTATACTGGTTAAAAATTAAGTACATCCTCTTTACTGTGGGAGAGCTTCTCTGTCTCTCCCCACCTGGCATTTTTCTTTCTATGCCCCCAGCTGTACTCCAGTAGAATTTAGCAGGTTCTATGGACTGAACAGGAGACCTCTGAGTCTTTGATTTTTCTCTCTCCACAGTTTTTTTTAGCCTTTGCTGCTCCTCTTTTTTACTGCAGTAGGCTCTTTAAATTTGAAGTAAAATTATTTTGAAACACCCCAGAAAATTACACCCACCAAAATATACTAGTTGTGTGTGCAATATGACACTTCTGGGCAACAACTTCATTAGCTGTAACAGAGAAAAACTTAAATTACAGGTTGCCTTTTTTTGTTTTTGTTTTTTTAATGTATTTCCATTCTGGTCACATTCAGGTCTTGCAACTCCTTTAACCTGAAAGGAAAGCTGTGATGAACTCTGAGCTGCACTTAAGTATCCTGATGGAGTAGTTGATTTCAGGGATAAAGCAAAGAAAGCAGGCAATACCAGCTTTGTTAATAGCAGCACACCACAGTAAAGTTGATTACAGTTTGACATGGCTGTGGGATTTTATAAATGAAATGGTAATACGACTTGAAATGGATGGGGGCTTTTATGCATTCTTCAGAAAAGATTATGCAGAGATTATGTCCTGCAATACTTGCTGAAGGTTGTTTTATGGTAGATGAGCTAGGGAGCTTTACAACATAGTTTTAATCTAGATAAACTGCAATTAAAAAATTTACTATGAAAATAAGCTCATTATGTGGCAAACTTTTGCCATACTACCACCATCAATTACTAGAATAAAATTTTATTGTTTAGCTGCAGAAAGAGGAGAGAGCTCTATGAGCATGACATCCTTTGTTTATCACTTCCACTTTTGAAATTAGTCACTCTTTTCCCCTGAATTCCTCAACAAGACTTCATCAGGAGAGGATTGAAGGAACAAGCTACAAATGCTAAAAAGGCTAGAGAGAGCTAATAGCATTTATAAAATTCTATTACACAGTTTCTGGAATAATTTGTTATACTGCAGTGAATTCAGAAATTAAAATTAGAGTTATGTTTTGGTTTGCAAAATAAAATATAAGTCCATGGGGCAAAGTAACATGCATAAATGTATAGACGTTCACAAATAGTGATTACTTCTTTCTGGATTTCCAATGTACCATCACACTTGAGGGATTTTTTTGTTGCTATTACAATTGTTCTGGGCAGGCTCATTCTTTTTCTCATTGACATAGAGATGAGGAAAAAAGTAAGATGGGAATTCCATGAGATCGACATGGGCAAATCTCTGAAAAATGTGTCACAGTAGCTGAATAAAGTCATGACTTTCATCTTCTCTGGTTCATCTCCTGTGCTGCAGATATACTGTAGATCTGCATAGAGATTGTAACAAAGTCCAAGTATGATAGGGTCATACATAAAGTAAAATTGTATGCCTAAACTCAGCCCACATTTGCAAGGTTTATTTGAATTTTTTAAATTACAGCATGAATGAATATCCTTTACGTGAGTCTCAGAGAGAGAATTCAGTTGTAGGGGTCCTTCAAAAGCAATTTTTCCGCCATCTCATCGTGCTTTTCTGCTTGCTTATTTTTCATCTTTCCACCACTCACTTCAGTCATGCAGCTTATTCAGTCTTAGGTTTTGTGGTGATGGAGGCAGTCCTTTCTCTTCATTGATTAACGGTAAGTAAAATGGTAGCATTAACAACATAATCTGCTCCAGAACAACATTAGTGAGAGTTTTATCAACAAATTTGCCCACTGTAAAGTCTTTTCTTTTAGTATTTGTTTTCATTTACTCAAAGATTGGAATTAAATATATTTGCTTAAGGAGTTTAATAAAAACAAAAAGCAGCATTCAACAAGTTCCTGAATTAAAAAAAAAAAAAAAAAAAATCAGACACAAAGGGCAGATAAAAGTAATATTGCCATTATATATCTCTTGCAGACAGAAATCTTTCCCTCTATCAGTAAAACTGCTACATAGAATTTCTTCTGTTACTTTTCTAATGATCTTGCAGCATTACCTTTACTCAAGAATAGCTGCCATTGACGAACAACCAACAGGACACTGATACTGCTGAAATACCTGCTTTGTGATGAACTTCACAAGTAGCTATCATGCATCTCCAGACTCTAATTTCACATTTGTAATCAGTAGCTCCAATCCAAGTGGAAAAGCAAAAGCATCAGAGAGCTAGAAATACAATTCAGAAATTACTGTTTATTTTTTACAAAATTTCCACAAGACGAATACTGCAATTAAAAAATACTTCATCTGATTTATTGAGAATTTGGCATGGGAGGCAATTGCCTTTATGATACATAAACTGACAATTTATATAGACTTTTAGCAAACACAATACATGGTTCATGACACAATCTCCTGTCACTTGTAAGAAGTAAGAAACAAAATATTAATCTCTTGTAGGAGGTTTGAAATATGTGTAGCAGCTATATATCCTATTTTCAGTCTTATTTTTGCACAAAAAAGATCCATCAATACTGCTGTATAAAGCTTTTACCTTTTACCTCCAAATTATTTGTTACAGTTTATATATCATTGTGCCAAATAATTCACGACTTCTAAATGAAATGCCAACTAATTTTTGAGCAGCTAAGCAAATTTTATGCAAAGAAAAAAAATCGCTTTAATAACTTTAATAGACAAAAGTGTTTGATTACACGTATTTCTAATGCACTATCCTTCACTGTAAACCACAACTGTACAATGATTGTAGTTATACTGTACAACCTTTACTGGTCACTAACAATTTAAAAAACCCCAAAACACAAAAGTGGGTTAATTGATTCATTTCAATTAGGACCATACTGTGCTTTAAAATAGCTGTTCCACAGACCATCACTTAATTAGTGGGAAATGGCATGGGAAAAATTACCATTGTAGCCATCCCCCTAAACTTTCAGAGATGCCTTTCCTTAGGTGGGAGTGATTTGGCCATGTAAGTAGGAAACAGGAAATGGCTTACATACTCTATTAAAACACCTCCACCTATAATTTGACTGAGTAGGGAATATTATTGTTAGATGCCCTTCCTCAGTACAAATTGCAGTCCTGCATTGAAGATTTATTGAAATGTAATATGTATCTCATTTAGGTGCTGAAAGTCAACATTTGAATATTTCATAGTTTTTGTAACTGTCCATGTTTCCTTCTTCTGGATGGGCATTAATTATGCCTTCAAACTGTTAAAAAGGTGTGGAGAAGATGTTGGAGTGGTAATTACAGTTTTAATTTTAATGGTGAGGAGAATAACAAACAGTTCATGTAGTCAGTGACCCCCTGTAAGGAAGATTTTTTTATCTAGCTTTCCAAAGTCAGAGAGGTTTGCTCAGCAGCTAGCTGTGCTTCAAAGCACATATCTGAGTCCTTCAGAGTAAGTCCTTTTACACTGTGAAAAAAATATACTTCCTGGGCATCAGGACAGGAAGACTGGAAGTTATGAAAGTATCCAGAAGGAAGTGCTGTAAGTGCTCATCCTGAGGGCTCGAAGGCTGCCTAATGTCCCAGTCCCTCCTGCATGAAAAAACCGGCTTTGTACTTTTTCTCTGTAGATTTGGTGAACAATCAAACTGGCTCAAACAATAGAAAAACCCTTTGGTTCTCCTTCTGTGTGAGCCTTTTTGGTTTTACATATCTGCTGGTCATTCTAATAGAAACAATGAAAAATCTCAGCTTAATTACCTCTGTAGATAACACGCAATAATCTGCTGCACGGTGTTCAAAACAAGGTGGATTGTGTGTTAACAGCACCTGTAACCACCAATTACTGTGACTGTACTAGAAGAGTTCCTCAGAAGTGAGTTGTGAAATGAAAAGTAGAAATTTCCATAATTTTGACTAATTTTGACTGTCACCATGTTTTCAATTTTTTATGTTTTTCAAAGCAGCAGGAATGGCTTTGTGGATTGACAACATTGATGAAAATCTAAAAATATGGTTGATGTTTCTAATACTAACGATGTTCAGTCAAACTCTGATGGGCAATGCTCATGAGTAGAACTAATTTCAAAATAGGATTCAAATTGGAAAGCAATAGAGTAAAAGCAAGTTTTGGTTTGGCAGGGCGATTTGGGGCATTTACATAACCTGGTCTCTACATAGAAAGTTAGTCCCATGGATTTTTTTACTACAATTGTTTGGTGCATGTGATAACAAACAAAAAATATCTTGTTTTCTTTGGGTTGGACAAAAGCTCCTACTGATATATCTTTGTACAACTCTGTCTAGTCACACACAGTCCTGTGCCTTCATCTGGGTTAGGCAATTCTGACAGCAGCATCACAATAAGTGCAAAACATCTGATTTTTAAATAGTACGGTATGAGTGTCAGTTCAGATACAACAAATCATGCGGTCAAAGATGGTTTCACACCTTTAGGAGTGTAAGAGCAGTGATATTTTGCTAAGAGAAAAGATGCCAGTGCATTGACATTGATTACGTTGAGAATTATAGTGAAAAATAGTTAATAACTCATGTTTTTGTGATGATTGGAGTATGTGTGAAATCTGCTTCCAGCAGGACTGAATTTAGAGCCAGAACACCCTATTTTATCTCTTGTCTATAATGACTTGTTAGACATGTTATGTCTTACTGAATGTGTTACTCTTCAAATAGGTCTAGCTATGTATTTTTTCTCTTATTATAAGCATTATTATAATACAAAATTTCAAATGTAGCAATGATTTCAGCCTTATAGAACCCGTAGTAGAGAAGGATATGACTCTCCTTCAAATATGTCTGTTACAAAAAACTGATTAAACAAATATCCTGGGAAAAGCATCATTAGGTTTGTGAACAGAGCTGGGTTCACTGATTTTCAGAGGGATGTCAACTTTCTGCCACTCTTCTATTGCAAATCAGAAATTAAACCCACTAAGTAATTTTAAACAAAGAAAAACACATATATATGTATATTTTAAGTGCCCGATAACATAATAATACAACTATGCTGCTAATTGGCTCTTCTGTAGCACTTAAAAATACTTCAGAATCATTAAGTAATTAGTAGAGTACTTACAATGAGCAACAGTACACGAACACAGAGTGTGTGTTGAGCCACTCAGGGATATTTTGCTTTTTGTCACAAGATAAGCATATATTGAATTCAGACCATATACCCTGATAAATCCTACCATTCTTAAAATACAGCTTTCAGTACTTTATTGGAGTTCAGCCATTCCTGAAAATGTTACCTTTTGCTGGTTTGTGTATTTGTAACTTCTCCCCAAATTAAAGAAAGCTCTTTGTTTTTGTTAACCCTCGTCTTTCATGTGTGCCTTTTGGAGTCAGCCTATATGTGAATCCGTAATTTGAATGACCTGAGAAAGAAGGACTCTTAAGAGCCTCTGAGCAGAGGTGTTGAGAGGAAGGCACCTTACAAACTTTGGGCTTTGCACTGACAATTCTGTTCAGAGTATTGCTGCTTTGAGCAGCTGGTTCAGGTGTTCCTACACCTAAAAATAGGCCTTAGACACTGATATCGTGATTGAGTGTCCATGCTAAGCACTGACCCTTCTTGCACAGTCAGGTGCATACAAGACAAATGAATGGGTCAAATTTAGAAAAAAAAAATGTTCTGTATGCCTTTTCCAATGTGAAGACAGCCCCTGGAAAAACATATTCTGAGGTGGACCAGGGTTTCTTCGGCAATCACAATTTGGTAGCTGGGAGACTTTTACTGGGGGGCCATGAGGCCAAGAACTGGTTAATGCTCGGTGTCTGCTATGGAGAGAAATCTCTGTGGGTTTCTGGCAGCAAATGATAGATGGTCATATTTATAAAAGCTTCTCATTTCTACTTTCATATATGATAGTTAATGAATACACAGAGAGCCTATTTATATTGGACTCCTAATGTTATGCAATGATATTTTTTTATAAGCAAAATGCAGGAAATCTCTAGATATAATTGCCACATATGATAGTGTGATTTCAGCCTATTACTCTTTAAATGACTCATAATTTCTTAATACTTCAGCATTTCATTGCGCTTTTTACCATATCATTTTAGAGCATGAGTGTTCAACAGCTTATCTAAAAAGTCATCAAACCCACCTCATTGAAACAGCTCTTATTTTTAACCTGTATGAAGAACTTGAAGTACAGGAACAGAGCTGTTAAATGATTTTTGCCTTTCTCAACACTTTTAACACTGTTGACTTCAGAAAAAAAGAAAGTAAACTGTCTGTACTCATCTGCATTCTATAAGCCATCGTGTGTATAGGAGTTATCGCTGGGGTGCTTTGCCCTGAGTTCAGATATCATTCTGATTCAATAGAAATCTAAAATATTGGTTGGATGTTGAATGTTTATTGGATGTTATTCTAAACCACCACTTTTTCATCGTGGCTGTGGAAATACTTGAAGAACAATTTTCCCCTTATTTTCACTAGATTGGAGTGGGGAAGAAGTAAAAATATGAGGAATTATTTTTTTAATTCTGTTCAAGTATTTGGAACATTGGTTGGTCATTCAAGGGAAATTCCAAAAGTTTTTCAATTCAGCTAGTTTACCTAGGCATAATAACAATACATTCTATGGGTATTTGACATGATAATCTATAACCACTTCATGACACTGAAATTTTTATTGAATATATTCATTTGGCCTTTAATAAAAATTATAACACCTTGATGCTTGCACTATTGAAACCAAATATATCACATTTAAGAATACATACTTTTAAGTATAGATAATGTTATATGGGATATAAATATAATCCATAAAACACATCCCAGATACTTAATAGGAGGTATATTATTATAGCTGTAAGCATGATAAATAACAAATGCAAGGTTGGTTTTAACAAAAATACTCAGGTTTATAAATAATATATGTTCCTTTGCTGATTTTATGAAAGGATTACCTTTGTGAATTCCAGAATATATTAGAAAAATGCATGGAGGAGAATTTTTGAAAATATATTTATGGCTTACACATTGTCTGAAGTTAAATAGAGGCTGGAACAAGTCTATTCCTTTATTTATCATAGCTGAGAGTCTGAAATTGCTGCAAGAGGAAATGTTAAATAATGAATTCCACAATTTATAGAGCTAACCAGTTTTACATCAAATGATTGAAATTTTCTTCTTTGCAACTGGAGACACATTAAGCAGCAAAGTGATGGGAATCCAAGTATTTCCAGGAAAGACATACATCTTCATCCTGTTTGGTTTGGTACTGAATGCCTAAATGATTTGTGATTACATAAAAAAGCCAACAATCTGCTGATATAATTGCTGACACACAGTGCAACCATTTAAGTCAGGTATAATATATGGGTTATTAACTACTTGAGACCAGTAGTGGGGTATGGCTTTGAGTTAATTATAAATACCTTCTTATTGGACTAAGACAACAAATTTTCTAATTTTATTGCAAAATATAGATTTCTTGCAAAGAATTTACCTAGCTACCTACTTTAGCATTATATATATATATAAAAAATAAATTTTGCAAGACCCTTTCATATTTTTCCATATTTATAAATATATATACATATATAAAACAATTGTTTTCTTACAGCTGATTGACTTTTTGGAATAAAAAGGAAAGTATAAAGTTGTTATTTTGAAATTCTCATATGAAAACTTTAATAAGATCTCTCAAGCTTTTTGGTTACCATAGCAATGGTTAGAGTCTGTCTTTAATATAGGTCATAGTAGTGTTGAAAGTGCGTAAATTCAGTCTGCACAGTAAACTTGATAACATAATGCTCTTCTTTTAGATATTCTGAATCACTCCAAAAAGCTGTATTCGAGACAGATTTCATTAACAAATGTATTTTTAATCTTTAGCAAATATCAAAGGTTGCTTGCAACTAATTAGCCGATTAAATTAATGTGATCTCCATGTAGTATATGGCAGCAAATTTGAAAGTAACAAGGAAATTATAATCAAGATATTTGCTATTGTCTCCATCACAGCCTGTTGGTGAGTGAATGACAGTATAATGTTTCCTGGCTTTTTGATGAGGACATAATGATCTGAAGAGCATCTCATCAGGTTAAAAGTACTCAATCTCATGTGTGTAAGCTTCTAAAAGTTTGATACTGTGTGGCTGATTAGAAATTTGTCTTCTAAGACAGAAATTGACAATTCAACCTAGTCAGCAGGGCTCTTCAGGGACACATGGCCAGCATCTTCAGGCAGATTAGCTGAAATCTGGAAAGATGGCTGATGTTTTCACACACCTGAGTGCAGCTCCTGGGCAGAAAGGGCTGTGGGACTCAGGTCAGACACCAGGGTACAGCTCCTGCCCCCAGAGATCTATTGCATCCTGTGCAGTTTGAATATGGTAATCCTGTACAACTTGGAACAAGCTCCCTTAGCCCAGAGCATGTTTAATTCCTGTTTATAACAGGGAGACTGGGGTCAGTTTGTGGGTAGTAAACCCTGTAAGAGATTGGTGCTTTAGAGGCTTTACTCTCCTGTCCTTGGGGGGAGCAAGGTGCCCCTCAGTCAAACTAGTTCTCAATTGCAAATAACTCCCCACATTTAAATATTTAAGGGGTTCCTGTCAGATTTTTTAACCAGTGACATTCTCATAACAATTAGCTCTAGTTCAGGCAGTAGAGAAGAAAACCCTGTCATCAGCTTACCATAAGTTAAGCTGCAACTGGAGACATCAGGGGACTTGGCGACTGAGATGCCATTTTAGGATAGATGCGTTTTTAGGATTTAGTATAGAGCTACAGTGTGCTTTTAGCTGAGTGAAATAGTGGGTTGTTTAATATTTGAATGACCTTTTTCAGATTCCTGGGGAAGTTCATTGTGATGAATCAGAACATATAATACTTTCAGCATTTACGATTTCAGGATGTTAAAGGCGTGACTCCATTTGTTGCTCTGTTTACTTCTGATTCATTTCATATATTATTTCAGAATTACAAGACAAAGTTCTTTCTTTTCTTCTAAAAGAACTCTTATGCTTTGGCAGCATACTTATTTCATGGGCTGGTGACTCACAGAGGAAAATTTGTAAAGAAACATGTTGAAGCAACCTGATATCCCAACCTTAATTCTGTAATCTTTGGAAAGAGAAACTACATTTTAAAAATTTGCTTTGTGTTTTTCACAAGGTCAGGAGGTTGGAATATCCCTTGTTTGGGGCTTAATCCAGAGCAGTTCCAGTGCTCCAAAATCGCTCTGGTCCTCAGTTCTGCAGAAAATGGATTATTTGAGTTGCAGCAAACTACTTTTGCAAATGTGGTTTTGAATATACATACATACACATATGTCTGCACATATGCATGTTCATATATACTGTGCAGTAGAAAAATCCTTATAAATTCCTGCTAAGCCTTCTGACAGAGAGTTATATCTGCAGTGACTGCATTTCAAAATCCGTGGCCAATGATAGAAAACCATGTAAGTTTTAGATCTTCTATTTCACCATCTATCAGAACCTGCCAGTGACCTCTTTGTAATAACCCTTCCTTGAAATGTCCGATTAAAAAGCTGGTGTGTGTGCCTGCATATCTCTTTACTATGTTTTCTGGTCTTTGCTTCTCCACCATGCCAGGGAAAGTGTGTCACCAGAACAGACACTTAAAGTATTGGGCTTGGTTTGGTTTGTTCTGAAGTATCATTCAAGCTCTAACCTCAATTAGGGTCTCTTTAAAGCAAAACAGGCCTTGCATTCAGGCAACAGAACTCCTGAAAGCTACCTAGTATATTTTAGTTCTAAAATACATATTTTTCTGGGTTTTTTAATTAACCAGCTGTAAAATAAATGAAACACTGAAAATACCACTTCCCAAAGCACTTGCTGCACACCAAGTAGGGACAGTTGTCTATGTTAATTATTCACAGGTTCTATCCCTTATATAACCAATTGGTTACTACTAAGCAGATGAAAATATCTATGGCTGTGTGCCCCAAGAACTTGTTTGTGGAGGGGCTGATGATGTTTTCCATCAGTTCCATTGCTATGAATGTCATTGTTAATATGGAATTGGCTATTAAGTGGAACAGGAAGCGCATTCGGATTTCGATCTCCTTTGTTTGTTGTTCTGTTGTTTACTTGCTCTGACTTACTTTTACATTTACATTTGACATTTCTATCCATAATACCTATGAAATTAAGTTCAAAGTTTTAATACTGATAAGCAGCACTCAGATAAGCTTTGGCATTTCAATGAAAGAAATAACATTATTAGACAGGAGGTTTTTGCCTTCTTTTCTTTTTTTTCCCTAAGAAGAAAAGACAAAAGTCATAAGCGGCAATTTTGTCTGTCTGAGCAACAGAAGAAAGGACATCTCATGTTCAAGATCATAACCTGGCTACTTAGAAGGAGAGGTTAATCTGATAATATTTGTTGCACCTAAAATTTATTTGGAGAGGATTTCTTTGAGCTTACATTAATTGTCTCATAACGACGGAGAAAGCACACCTTCAATTACTGCTTAACATGATCTAGTAAACAAACATGCAGACATGCAAACATGCAAGCACATTCTTGTGAAAATGGAGAGCAATAAAGTATATATGACTAAGGAAAAGTTGCAAATACAGAAGACTGCAACTGACTTTAATTCAAATAAATAAAGTTTTGACTAGCTCCCCTAGCAGAAATTCCAGATGAGACTAAATATTAGGATATCACATGAAGAATTTGAATAAATAACTTACTTGATGGAGCTTCATTCTGATGATCCTATATCGCTTATGAACTTGCTCTTGGTTACACAGTCCTATAATATTTGCTTTACATATTTATGAATGAGAAGTGCATTGACACCAATCACTGTTTGTCCCAGGTGTCTAAGCAAGAAAAATAATTTCAAAATTCAAATAAGGTTTTATAAGTCATACATGATCTGAGTCTATTTTTTTTTTATTAAACAGAGATTATAGATTTTTATGCAAAAAAGTATAGAAAAAGGTGATTTTTTTTTTTTTTCTGTGGAGGTAATAATGCATTCAGATGTCATTGTTAATTATTTTTATAAGAAGATTGAATAATTTTCCTGATATTAATTTTATTTGGAGGAAAGCACAGACGACGGAAAGTAGAAGGCTATTATTAGTTGCAATGTGTCTGCCTGTGAATCAATACATAGTTCAATCATTAAAAAAGCTAGGTACTTAGTTTAATGGCAACTTGGTCCTGTTTCAGAAAACATAAGTGTATACAAAACTCTAGTTTAATTTTGCTGCTGAAAAAACCTATTCCTTTCTGTGAAAATTCCTAGGGGACATATATGGTCAGTAGCTGGGAAACTTTAAAATGTGGGAGGCTTAATATATTTTGCTGTTTGTCTGGTACACAGGAAAGATTTTTGTATATTAAATGTTAGGTAGATTTAGGTTTCAAGCTAGAGTGGTGTTTCAGAAAGTAATTAATTTTTTTTCCAAAGGAAAATGAAGCATTTGTGTTTTCATAGAAACAAAGGATGCAGGATCTCATAGGAAAGCAGGTAGTGTTCAATATATTTGTTACATGTCTGGAAAGAAAGATGAAGTAGGAGGTGAAACAGATGAAACAATGACCCAGGTCACAGTGTGAGACAGGTTATTCAAGGTAATAGAATTATAATTCAGTGAATTGTGGATTTTTTAATTTGATTTGTAAATTCTCTAATTGTATTCTCTTTCTTCTCTTCTGCTTATTTATTAAGGATACTTTGTCATTCCAGATATCCATACTGTGCTTTGGTACAGAATACCTAGTTTAAAGACAGCATTTGATATTATATTTCACCTCTACATGTAGTCAGCAAGAGAGAAACCATACTTTTTCAGTACACACGTATATCACAGCATTTTTTTACTAGCAGCTTATAATGACATCTTTAAATTATGCATATTATTTGGCTTTTTATTAATAAATCAAAAGAAAAAAAAAACAAAAAAAAGGTAACCATCTCCTAAGAAATTTGATGTTTACTAGAGACTTGGAAAAATATATTAAAAATAGCCATTCTTTAGTAGGGATGCATTATCAATTTCATAATATTTCTGCATTATTTTTTCCCCCCCACAAGTAGATTTTGTGTATTTAATGGGTTTGGTAGGTTTATTGTGGTTAATTGATTATGTGAACCAGGAACATTTTGCATTTTCATTTTCCACATGTTTTTCGAACAAGAACCAGCTTAATCTTCATTGTCATTCCATTTTCTTCTTGAGACATAGGACTCTCAGAAAGTATTAATTTTCCTAAAAATCCACTCTTTCTCTTCATTTCTATACTATTTCCCTTCCTCTCCCCAAACACTGCTTGACAAGTTACTAGCAGCAAATGTTAAAGTGACTAATTACATTACATCCTCTGCAGCTGCAGTGCGTTACAGTGCAGCGCTTCAGGAAAAGAGTGGTGGCTTCAGGGACCAGGTCACCGACACAGAGTGGCTGGACAGAGGAAGAGCACTGCTCCTTGATTGATGGGATGTGAACTTTACCAAAAACATCCTCCTCAGCCATCCAGCTGAAGGCAAAGACTTTATGTATGTTGCCTCCAGCAAAGTGCAAGTGAATTAATCAGGAGACAGTGGGAAGAAACTTGAGGATTAATGTAATTTTGAAAGGGTCATTAAAAAAGTTCTCAGCGATCCACAGCATTAAGGAATTAGCATGGTCAGAGCGCTGGTGTTTCATAAAACTGGCATACTTTATACAGCAATATGCCTATAGGTAAATGTATAAACTGCTCGAATAAAAAAATAAAAAGCAGTTTAAAGGTTTAATCCATCCTTTCCATCAAGATAATATATTTTAAGTTTTCATTGTTAAAATATTCAGAAGAACATGGAATTAGTTCTAAAGTTAAATTACTAAATCATGGTTGTTAAAAATATGCTTTCACTGTCAGAATTTGTGGAGTGACAAGACTATTTCACGCGAATGCAAGACATGAAATTGTGACCTTTTACCAAACAAGCACTTCTCGTAATTGTAATTGCCTTGGGCTACTGAATGCTAGTATTACATTCATTTTCACAATAATTGTACACTTATTTGGAAAGATGTGTCATATATCTTGAATGCCCAACTTACAATAGTTTGGTATGATTGCAGCTAATTAAATCAGAAGGGAAAACTGTACTTAATCATGTTAATTGCTTGAATGAAAAGATACAGAAATTTTTGGATAAGAGCTATAAACTGTTTCCCATGTTCTCAACTGAAAGCCCAAATTCGGAGCTCTTTTTTTCTTTTTCCTTTAAGTTTTACATCCTGTATTGTTCACAGTTTTGGGGAATGAGGATCCCTGAATGATTTTTCTTCACTCTAAAAAAGAATTCAGTATTTATTTTTCATTTATTATGCAAGGATTTTTTCAAAATATTTAAGCCAAGGATGCTTTACCAAATTAAATTTTTAAGACCAACTTCCATTCCTTGTGAACAACCAACTTTAGACAAGCTCCATGATGATGAATTAGTTTGCTCAGAGGACCTGTTCTCCACAGATAAAATAGAAGAAACCAGCCTGCAGGTTTTGCACCACCTGACACCTTGTGGGACTGGTCTCAGGTTGGACCAACTAGCCCAGAGGCAGAGCTTCTCCCCCTAAACCTGTGGGAAGTTGTAAGCACTGCTCACAATGTTAGTGCTAGTCAACTACATCTCTAAAGAGCTGTGTGTCCTGAATACAGATTCGATTTAAAAATCTGTGGAAATTATTTCTCCTGAGAAGTTCAATGGTTGGATGTAAAATACAGACAAAACTGCTGAGCAGATGGAAAATCTTTGAGAAAAATTAGCATCTTTGAGAAATTATCTTATTGACATAATTAGTTTAATACTTTTAACCAAATAATTCTTAACAGAGGAAGGACAATGGGAGTTCTGCACATTATAATTTTTACTTCTCAAAACCAGCAATTCTTTCTGCTTGTAGACAGAAGCTAACAGTCTGTATTTCCATTAATGTCCTACTTTAGAGGTCTGTGCTATTTGTCTGCTACTGTTCCAACTTTTAGCCATCCCAGAGTCAAAGAAATGTGATGCTGAAGTTGTTAACCCCATCTGACCATCAACAACTTGTTACTTATTTTGAAATAAGCATATAGATATCATCTATCTTTTCCATGTTCAACTCTTTTTCCATTTACATATGTCCAAAACACAACAAGGAATGCACGTTAAATCTACTTAAATATCTGGGAAGGATGGGAAATGGAGAAGCTAAAACATATCTGCAGACCATACAGGCAACAGTTTATACAGAACAGTAAAAGAGTGAAAATGCTTATTAATGTGGTAATATCATTTTACTGAGTGCATCTTAAGGTGCATTTACAATAATAAAAAATGCTAGCATGCATATAAATGATCTCAGAATATCTGCTTGTTCTTAACTTCAAAGTAACATTTTCTGAAGCTGATTAATAAAATAAAGTCTATTGTATGAAATTATTCTTGAGATTAAAAACATATTTTAAATGTTCCTAAGTCTGCTGCCAATGCTCAGTTATTAATAACTTGGCTATCACTTGCAGGCAGCTTTTAGTAAGCCTGTTTTTATCAAAAAAATGACAACACTTGGCAGAGAAATTGGCCCTTATTTTCTTTGCAAAAAGTTTATCAGTGAAAAGCCTATTTCAGAAAAGTTTGAAAGAATTTCTTACTCTTGTGAGTTCCTATGTCCAAACTCCAGCATGAGGCTGTTCTCTCATGGGCAAAGCAGAAGTGGATGGGAACAAAACAACTTCCTTTCTTTATCCAAAACATCTTTATCAAAGAAAACACAGAAGAGGATAAAGAAGATTAAAATTTATTAATATAACAAAAATTATTTCTTGAAGGTTTCTAGAACAGGAGTTGGTTATTTTGCCCTGTTTTGAGCAGGGGTTTTGCCCTAGATGACCTCCAGGTTGCAGTTCTTCCCAGCCTCAACAGCTTCGATTCTGATATTTCTCATAAGAGCTCTCTTAGAATCGCTCTTTGAAATAGCCACATGTTGATGAGGTATTCTGATTAATATATGAATAAGGCACCTGGTATTGCAAAATTTACAATTTTTCAGTGATTCTTTTCAAGAAGATTTATTGCAGCCTACTTTTAATATTTTTACAATATTTGTTTATGAAATATGCTTTTTTAAATCACTCCAACATTACCCTTAACATTTTCTGGCATGATTTTCCATATACTCGTTTTTAAAAATCTCTGGTGAATATGGCTTGTTTTGATTTGAAGTATGTACCACAGGTAAATCTTTTCCTGCCTTTCCCTTTAAAAAATAGGAAGGTGGTAGCAAAAAAGATGAATATATCAAGGAACACACATTCACTGAGACTCCCTTTTCCTTCCACATTTGCTTTTTAGTATGAGGCTTGCCTCTGGAAAATGACTGTGGCATGGCTCTGGAGTTCTTCCACACCAAAAATTCTTTCAATTTCTTGCTTGTTGATTTCTGATAGCTTGAATCCACCTGGTACTTTAAAGCCAATTGTGCTTACAGAAAGAAATCCCAGAATAATGTATCTGGCTTTGCATAATTTTTATTATTTGTTTCTTTACTTATTTTTCAGTTGCTGTCATAAGTAACATGCATTAATTTCAAATTTATCAGAAGTGAGTTTGGCTGAACAATACTTAACCCACAGCATTTTGATGGATATTCTCTAAATATGCATGAAGGATAAATATTTACATATGGAATTGGAAATTCACTACTTTCTATCAGAATAAGTTGCAATGTATCAATAGGGGAAAGCTTCAAGTGCTGCAAGTTGCAATTATACATTGAGCAGCTAATTTCACTAGAAATGTATGATGTTGTCATATTTCCTTCCACTCTTCCTTATGTAAAGTGAATTTGGGAGGGATTTGCTTTCCTTTCTCATTCTTTTTATCTCTGAAGACATATGATGCATAGTCTTACAGAAAGTACCTTTGGGTTTTCTTTTTTGGAGTGCTTTTTCACTCTCTTTTGAACCTCCATTGTGGTGGGCCCTGCACTAGCAATTTGTGATTAGTTCACTCAATGGCTAATTTAAGTTAGTGCCCTAGAGCCTATTAAGCTTGACACCATACATCACCTTTTATTGTGTGTTCCCCAGTGATCAGCTCTAAGCAACTTTAATGATACTTTACTTGAATTCATATCAGGCAAATAGAGGGAAAGAAAGCAGAGAAGAACACCATAAACATAGCATTTCTCAAACTGTTAAAAAAAAAGTAGAGTACTTAACTTTTTTAGCTTTTTTAAAAAATAGTGTCATTACTTACTTTTCAGCACTGATCTACTTTCAGTTTTTCTTCACAGGATTATATATTATGAATTGGGCATGGAAAGGGCCTGTGGTAGCTTTTGAAGTCTTAGCAAAACCCATTTGCAATAGCAAAACTATGCTATCTTACCTGGAGGATACAGTACCAGAGACATCATCCCTGTGTGCTACTGACAAATGTTACAGGCAAATTAAACCTGTAACAGAGGCAATAATTTCTGGATCCTCTCTGAAGCTACATGGAAGAAAGCAACAAATATTATAACTATACATAGCAGAGATATAACTCAGTGAGAAAGAAAATGTTAGAACTATCATTATGGTTTTGACAAGTATTTTGACTCTGTACATAGCACAAGCCTGCCTAGTTTTCCTAAATGCCAGATATCTGTGGGGTGCAATGGGAATGTGATATCCAGAGACTTTGAAAATGCATTTAATAATGAAAATCCATCTGCACATTTTGGTAGTTAAAATACAGATTTTTAAAAGTTTTGTTTCTCAAACCTTGTGGTTCCTCAAACCTTGTGGAATATACTGATAGAATTATTATGAATACCAGGCATCCATAAACCCACTGTCTAAGTGACTACTTGTTTCTATTTGAAGTGTGAGAGAAAGTGAGGAAGCGAATATTTTTGTGTTTGTTGGAGGTTCTGCTTCCTCCTGGGTTTATTTTACTTTTTCTTGGAATGTGGGCCCTCTCTGGAAGGAAACAGAATACCTGGTTACCTGGAATATTGAAAAGGCTTATGTACTCACCAACTTTTTTGACTCAGTCTTCACTGGCAAATTCTCCAGCCACACTGCCCAAGTCAGAGAAGACAAAGGCAGGGACTGGGAGCATGAAAAGCTGCCTGCTGCAGAGGAAGATCGGATTAGAGAACATCTGAAGAAGCTCAAAGTGCATAAGTCCATGGGACCTGATTAGGAAACATACCCTTTTGTCCTGAGGGAACTGACAGATGAAGTGGCTAAGCCACTATCCATCATATTTAAGAAGTCATGGCTGTTCAGGGAAGTTCCCATTGACAGGAAAAGGGGAAACATAACCCCTGTGTTTAAAAAGGTAAAAAAGGAAGAGCCAGGGCATTACCAACTAGTCAGTCTCACCTCAGTGCCTGGTGACATGGACAGTGGGATCGAGTGCACCCTCAGGACTTTGCTGATGACACCAAGCTGTGTCATGTGCTCAAAATCCTGGAGGAATCTTGACAGGCTTGAGAGCTGGGCATGTGCAAAACTCATGAAGGTCAATGAGGTCAAGTACAACGTCCTGCACCTGGGTCAGGACAATCCCAAGCACAAATACAGGAGGGGCAGAGAATGGATTGAGAGGGGCTCTGGGAGAAGGACTTGGGGGTGTTGGTTGACACGAAGCACAGCATGACCCAGCAATATGCCCTTGCAGACCAGAAAGTAAAATGTGTCCTGGGCTGCATCAAAACAGGTGTGACCATCAGGTTAAGAGAGGTGATTCTCCCCTCTTCTCCAGTCTCATGAAATCTCATCTGGAGTTCTGCATCCAGCTCTGGAGTCCTCAGCACAGGAAGGTCATCGACTTGCTGGAGCAAGGCCACCAAGATGAACACCTCTCCTGTGAGCAAAAGGCTGAGAGAACTGCGGTGGTTCAGCCTGGAGAAGAGAAGATTCCAAAGAGACTTTACCGGAGTCTTTCAGTACCTAAAGGGGGCCTAGAAAAAAGCTGGAGAGGGACTTTTTACAAGGCCATGTAGTGATAGAACAAGAGAGAATGGCTTTCAAATGAAAGAGGGGAGATTTATATCAGATATAACAAAGAAATCCTTTACTGTGAGTGTGGTGAGACACTGGAACAGGTTGCCCAGGGAAGTTGTGGATGCCCCATCCCTGGAAGTGTTCAAGGCCAGGTTGGATGGAGATCTGAGAAACTTGGTCTAGTGGAAGGTGTCCCTGCTCATCTCGGGGAGGTTTTGGAACTAGATGGTTTTTAAGATTCTTTCCAATCCAAAATAATTCCATGAAGGTAATGTAGGAGCAGAAGTTATCACCTGTTGCTCGTTTGACTCAGAAGACCTTTTTTTCTTCCTCTGATATAGTAACTTGCTGTCCTGTCTGTGGAGGCATTGTGTACTAATGTTTACTGCCTAAATATTAATAGTAACATGAGGCCCGTTTTTATTACTGAGAATTTAAAAGTATTAAACTCAGACTTTTGGACAGACTGTTCCTAGCCAGTGCACTACATAGCAAAGATATGGCTATTACTGCTGGGTAATAACTTTTACTCACCTTCTTTTGCTCCTAAAAAACCCAGAGCCATGTAACATAATAGCTCCTACACACAGCTATTTGTGGAAAGAAAATTTGTTCCTTGCTATCAAAATGGAACAGAAGGATGAAATATTTCTGAGGAAAAATCTCCCAATCACTTCAAGAACCAGCATTTTCTCATGAAAACAAAATTTTCCTATTCGCTCTGCAATTTTTGTCATCTGTAAAAATTGATACACTTCTGATTTGATCTTTTTCTTTCCCTATTTCTCTGTAAAAACTTTCATTTCTTATAAAAGTGTTACAGATCTATATTTTAGGTTCCATACAGGTTTGGGGGTTTTTGTTATCTTGTATTTGAGGTGACAGCTAATTTTCTTATTTCCCTAGCATGGCATGTAATGCACTTTGAACACGCAGAGAAAAGCCAGCCATATAAACAGAAGCAAAGAGTATTTGTATGCAAAATGGGCTGTGCTACTACTTTCTATACAGACTCTGCATTCCAGATTTCTAATCCATTGGGAAAGAGTTCAGCTTGCTGGAAAATTGTGCCTTCAAAAAAAAACTTTACAGGCAAGTCACTTGCTTTACAGGGATTTATATTCATGCTCCTAGATTTACACGAGGATTATGGCACAAAGTGGGATTTATAAAAGCATAAGAATTAAACAAAGGGGATCCATAACAAGTTTCTGAGAACTAGCATGACACTTGGACTCCTAAGTGTTTACACCATTTTTGAAAACTGGATGAAGGCTTCTGAATCCCTAGTGATATGCTACAGTAAGTCCTGTGCAGTGGCACGGAGTTCAAACACTAGAAGCAACATGGATTTGTTAGCAGTGCACCCTTCCCTTGCTCACCAGCACACATTACTGAACTCTGGAAATAGAGAATTTTAGCCCAGACAGTGTCTTTATATGTCCTTTCTAATGGGGATCCTCTGTATGACACTGAATAGTGCCTTGTAGACAAGATCTGAAATGGATTAGAAAATTCTAACATATTTAACTAGGTGCTTTGTTGAAAGAGTTTAGAGTTTCCTTCTCGGACAATTAGTATATACACAGCTAGGGTGGATTTTTTTATGTACCAAGCATTAAATATGGTTGTGTAATCACCAGCTCTGGTAACATTTCTGCAGACCAAATGTTTATGATGTCTAATCTCTGTTTGTTGCCAAGTAACCATATGATCCGTGCTAATATAACATCTGCCACACTGGGTTTGTAGAGAGAGATTTATTTAAAGCTTGGTACATTAAATGGACAATATGTATCAGATATTATTGTTCTCAGGCATGTTATCCTCCCCCCCTTCCCATTTACATGAACTGTGTAACTTTTTTTAATGTCCTATGGTAGACTTTGATTTCCTACCACATTATGAAACAGAAACGCTATAGAAACTAAAACTGGACAGCTGAGACTTCAGACAAGATTTGTATAAAAATAATGCAAACCTGAAGTGCCAGGGTGTCTGCTGTCATAATGGGAGGGGCTGTCCACACAGTACAGAACCAGGCACAACATCTGTATGATAAACTTTAGAGCTGTACAGAGCAATTTGCATGGTATGTCCCCCATCCCACCTGCTGCACAGACAGGAAGTACTCAGGATACCTGGGGAAATCTCCAGGATTTCTAGACCTGATTGTACAGTGCAAATATTTGATAAAAACTAAGTAACAAGTGGAGATCTGCAAGAGATAGACCTGCTAGAGATATTTTTGTCCAATTCTCTGCTCAGAATATGGTCAGTGAGAGCAGGTTGCTGTGGGTCATGTCCAGTTGGGCTTTGAATATCTCCAGTGATGGAGACAATACAGTATCTCTGGGCAACCTGTTCCTGTGGGTGACCACCTGTGTAGTGAGTAATATTTTTCTTAAGCTTAAGTGGAATTTCTTGTGTTTTGTGCCATTGCCTGTTATCCTGTCCCTTAACCTAAGAAGAGTCTGCTTCTGTTGTCCTGACTTTCCCCATCACAGTTTTTTCCATATGGATAAGATCCCTGTGAGGAGTCTCTTCTCCAGACTGGGCAGACTTAGGTCTCTTGCTCTCTCCATGAATGAATGCTCCAATCCTTATTAATCCCTGTGGCCCTTCACTGCTCTTATCCCAGTGTGTCTATATCTCTTTTGTGTTGGAGAGTCCAGCACTGGGCCCAGCACTCCAGATGTGTCTCATCACAGCTAAGCAAAGGGGGAGGATCGTCTTCAACCTGCTGGCCAATGCTCCAATTTCTGCAGCCCAGGGTGCTGGTGGTCTACATTGCTAGGTCATGGATAACTTGTTTTCTATGAATCCAAGGTCTTTCCATGCCAGTCTGATTTTCAGATGCTCGGTTTGAGGCCTGTATTGAAGTTTGGGATTATTGCTCCCCAGGGACAGGGCTTGGCATTTCACCTTGTTGAACTTCATGAGGTTCCTGTCAGACCATTCCTCCAGCCTGTCAAGTTCCCCCTGAGTGCCAGCACCCCTGTCTGGTTCAGTCATCAACCATTGTTCCCAGTTTTGTGTCCCATTATCCATGTCACTAAAGAAGTGCTGAACCAGTGCTGATCCTTGGCGTACAGGCTGCCAGTCAGACTGTGTGCTGCTGGTTGCAGCCCTCTTAGTCCAGTAGTTCACTCCATTTTCCACCCATCTTCCTATCAATACACTGAGTCCATACTGTACCAGTTTGTCAGCTAGACAAAAGCCTTGCTTAAGTCAAGATAAACAGCATCAGTTGCTGTCTGCAGGTCCACTGAGGCAATAATCTCATCACTGAAGGCTATCACATGGGTTAAGCACAATTTTACCTTTGTAAATCCATGCTGACTATTCTCAATCACCATCTTGTCCTTAATAATCTTGGTAATGGTTTTCAGGACTATTTGCTCCACCATCTTGCTAGGGATCAAGGAAAAACAGGCCAGCCTATGCTCCCAAGATCCTCCTTCAAGCCTTACTTGAAGATGAGGAGTGATATTTGCTTTCTTACAGTCCAAAATCTCTCAACTTAAAAGCAAAACCCCTTTCTCAATAGAGCAGATCCAAAAAAGCAGCCTGAGAGGACAGAAAAAACATGCGCACTCAATGAGAAGTACAAAAAGAAAAAGAAATCCTTCTCATTGTTCATGAAAGTGGATTTTTTTCAATTTTTGCACCACAAGAAATGATAGTATGTTCAAATTCCTAGCAGAGCAAAGACAGATTCAGAATACTAAATCATTGAAATTACTTGGAGAACAAAGTAATTGTTCTAATCTTACAGGTCTAAGACAGAATCTGAATAGAGAGAATGAGAGCAGGTCACTTTTTAAATCAGATGATTTTTAAATAGAGCAACAGAATTAAAAGGTTGAATACAAATCTTGAAAGAGAAAACGCTATGAAATATGTAAAATCTTTAATTGCAAGGCCTTTAAATGTCAGGTCACTGGAAGAGTTGAAGTGGTCAGGGTGCATAGGGTCCTATTCTCTTTACAAGGTCTCCTCAGAGGCTGAGAAATCTACTTGGAAATGTCAGCATTATCAGTAGAAAGATTTAATTATTTAAAAACACCATCCAAAACGTAGAGCTATCTAGAATTTGTCTTCAAAGGTTATGAGCTAGTGTATATCCAAGAACTATCTGCCCTAAATCTCAAAAGAGGAAAGAATAATAAAATCGAGGCAGGAAAATTTCCCAATATTACTATTCATTTCCGAAAATCATTGTTCTACTGATGCTACCTTCAATGAGGTGCTTTAAATTGCTGCTGAAAAATTTTCCTGGTGGAAAAGGAGCTGGGGATGCTGGTGACAGCAGCTGAACATGAGCCAGGTGTGCCCAGGGGGCCAAGAGGCCAATGGCACCTGGCCTGGATCAGCAATAGTGTGGCAGCAGGACCAGGGCAGGGATTGTCCCTCTGTACTCGGCCCTGGTGAGGCCACACCTCAAATCCTGAGTTTGATTTTGGGCCTCTCACTACAAGGAAAGGCACTGAGGGGCTGGAGTGTGTCCAGAGAACAGGCACTGGAACAGGAGGTACTTAAAAGTCTTGTAAATGTGGCACTTGGGCACATGGTTTAGTGGATTGGATGGACTCGATGACCTTAAAGGTGTTTTCCCACTTCTGTGATTCAAATGATTCTAAAACACACCATTTCCTTGGGTTTAAAATCTAAATCTGAGACAGGGTATATGAATAATAAGCAAAAATTGGCAACTATTGCTGAATTTCAGGGGGAAATTTTAATGGTTGTGAGAACATTGAGGACAAGAAGTAGTAGTAAATACATAAATTCAATGACAAGTGTGAAGTTGGGGCTGAACAAGAAAATGTAGGTATCACTGAATAATCAGACTGTATAAATGAGATATTTTTGCAGTCATCTGGTAAGAATAATAGAGTAATTGTTAAGAAAATGTATATTTGGTCTAGCCACAGAGGATATTACCCTATGCTACTTCCATCCCCATATTTTCTGTGTTTTAACCTAGAGGCAAAAGGAAGGAGAACAGATTAGGTAGTGATATGAGAAGGAAATCTATGATGATATGCAGAGAAATCTTAGTAGTGTGTTGCAGAATGCTTGCTTGATGATAATTTATAAGTCTGGCTTTTCTTACACGTTTGCCTAAATCATTATCATTTATATAACTCTGTTTTGCTTCATGAACATGACATCTATTCAGGTAGCCCAACTGTTAAGAACACTGTGTGTGTTTCTGTTTGTTTCACAAGCCTTGTACAAGAGATATAAACACACCACTTCCCCAAAGACTCTTCCAAACAAGGGCATGACCTAACGTGTAGATTCAGGAGCAAATTCCCTGACAGGCTCTAACTGCATTGCTGTTGAATGCCATGCTGCTGAGCTGCATCGCTGAGCTGAAACATCAGAGGGTCTGCTGGTGGAAGTACTCCTTGATACATCATTTAGTTATTTTCCTAACAAGAGCTTTTATTTTCATTAAATGCACTGATAATATATCACCTGCCTTTTTATAGCAACAAAAGCAGCAACTGTTCCTTTTTTTTTTTTTTTTTTTCCCCAGATGATCTGATGCCTCTTAGATGCAAGTGCACGGAAAAATTTAACAGATCATGCAGATAGACCGGGCTTTAGCATTATATCCTTTTCACAGATCTACATAGGAAATCTCATTTTCATTATCTTGCTTTAGGGATCAGTTTTCTACAGAAACAGTGGTACAGTGCAGAGACACTTTATGCAAGACAGAAAAAATATTTTAGATATTTTAGATACTTTAATATTTTTATTTTGCTTTTTGTATTATGGGTCTCTGTTTGTTTGTGGGGTTTTTTTGTGGGAGAGGGGGAATCCTGCCACTATAATTAAAAAAATCGTTTAGAATCAAAACTTTATTTGTTCCTATATTCTTTATAAGATCAATATATAAGTCCTAAATCTGCCACACAGAAAGAGACCAAGAGCTTATCAAGATGTTAGGCTGATATTTCACTCAGTAGTTTAACTGCATATACTCTTCAGTTCTTTTGTATTTTAAGACTGTGTTAATATCTGCCATGGCAGCATTTTGATTATTTGTCCTTTTTCCATGGAGATGATCACTGGGAAATGTCACTGTGTGTTCAAGAAAACTAACATCTCCTCTGAAGTCATAGGGACAGCACAAGTGTCACATCAGATTCAATTAGAGATGAGCAGATAATGAAAACCCCAACATCTGGCTGCATTTGCTCTTCTCCAGTATTCAGTGTGATGTTAATCACAGGGGACTCACAAGCTTAAAACACCTTAAAAGGCTTCTTGGAAATATTCTTCCCTTGTTTTAGATTTCATTTTAGCAATGTCTCGTTTCAATGTGCATCATGAAAACTTTTGCAAGCTCTTTATTGATTACAGGTTTAGCTGTTTCTGCACTTTCTTGTAGGAAGGGCTAATATGCTATTCAAAGAATTTTAAAGGTTGGTTGTTTTTTTTTTTTTTTTAATCTTATTAAAAAAATTAAAGATTATAGCCACTTTGGGAAAAACATCAGAAGAAATTATTAGGTATGAGAAATAAAGACCATTTTCATTTGTATGTCCAAAGAAATAGGGGTGGGGAATTGTTGTTTTGTTGGTTTTTTGGGTTTTTAATATGTAGTAAGGAGAAGACAATGAGAAAGACATAAACTGAGAGACATTTTTGTCTCTCAATGCAAGATTTATGGGAACATTTCAGAAGATAAAAGCTGATCTTCAGTCAGTCATAGTGGAAACTAAGTCACATTAGACAGCTCATTTACTGTCATATGTCTGTGGCTTCACACACATATCTTCAATATCCTTATATGTATCTGCCCTCCATTTGAACTGCTCGATTCAGCATTCACACAGTGAGGCAGAATATTCTTACAGGGCTGCTGTGCAATTCATGGCACATGTGACTTTATATGATGCCCTTGTGAATGAAAAGTAATCTGAATGTAACAGAGAACTGGGATTTAAGGTTGTTAGGAGTTTCAAGCAGGTATAAAGAATTCCCTTCTTATGAAAGACCTTGCCATATATTTAGTTTTTAAAAGGCATTGATTTCTCTATGGATATATCTGAATATATAGGGCTATACCTATGTAAGGAGAAATAAAGAAAAGAATTGTCATCCTTGCACTGCATGACTTTTTTTGCTCAGCTCACATTTACTCTGAGGAATCTCAGAGTTCTCAGTATCAATATTCATCTGAACAGTGACTGTGCAGATTAATGTTTCAAGACTGCAGCTCCAGGCTGCACATAATTAATTTTATTGCAATCTACTGTGGAGTACTGCCACTGCATTTTCTTTTACAGACATTTCTATTAAAACAAAGAAACCAAACACAAAAATATACATTGGTGTTTTTCAAGGCACTGAAATTATCAGCTGAAATGCTATCATTTTTCCTCCTATTCTTATAATTAGTTATGATTCCCGAAAATGGCCACTAATGTCAACTTTTCATAACTGGTGGCTTTCCAATGACAGTACTTTATTTTTAGAGCCTTCTCATGAAGTAGACACTTTCACATAGCAATTTAAAACCCAAATCCATTGCTTTACTGTAGTTTCAAACCTTCTCCCCTGCAGTTGGCATAAGATTATCATACTTGACAATGCTGAGCTGTGGTAGTTGGAAGGGTGAGTGCACCACATGCACTTCACAGCCCAGCCCAGGGCAACTCTGAGAGCACATGGAGCAGGCAGAAATGCCAGGCACTGCCCCTGAACCAGGGAATGGTTTGGGTTGGAAGCTACTTTAGGTATTATCTAGTTTCAACTCCTCTGCCATGGACAGGGACACCTTCCAGTGGACCAGGTTGCTCAGGGCCCCATCCAGCCTTGAACATGGCCAGGGATGGTGCAGCCACAGCTTCCCTGGGCAGCTTGTTCAGCTTTATAGCCAGTCAGACCTCCCCTGTATCCTCCTCAGATATCCCTCCTCTGACCTTGTCTTCACAATCATCTGCCTATGACAAAATCGGCACAACAAATATAGGAGAAAAAGAAACAAAAGCTCAGAAAATTAGCGGGAAAGTACATGGGAATGAGGAATTCTTCAAAGTTTCTAAACACAAACCAAGAGATGGAGAATCTTTTTGAACTGTGGGTTGAATTCAAAGAAACAGTGGAGACTTCATGAAAAGAACTCCATGTCTCTGATGTCCTTTGATTTCAAAGTGCAAGAATATTTTCCCTTTGCATCGTAATGAATTCTTACCCCTATTTAATCCTGTTACAATATCTTCCAGGGACATGTCAGTCATTTTTTCTAAAAATGGTCTAAGTTCATAAACGTAAGAGGTTTAATCTCATTGTGTTATCTCAAATCTCAGAAAGATCAGAAGGATTTTCATCCTCAAAAAGTAATTTTTACTTCAATAAATCTTTTGAACCAGAAATGTTCTAAAATATGTATAACTCAGACTGGACAAGTAAGGCAGCTATTCCTGTGAATTTTTGCCCTGGAATGAAATGTCCAGACAATAAAATGGCTTTCTGATTTGATGACTATTCCACACAACTCTGTCTTCCTCTAAGAAATTAAAACCTTTTGTAATTATTTTCGAGGGAAAATCTGAGAGCACTTTGTAAAACAGATGTAAACCTAGATCTTTGGAATTTGAATTTTTCTATTATAAAGCTTGTGCATTTTAAGGCAGCTCCATTTTGATGTCCAGATTAGTGCTATTTTGATGTACAGGTTGAATTAAGATTTCTTCATTACATGTGTTAAAATCTAACAGTTGGCTGGTCTCTGCAAATAACAGCGTTTTGCACAGAGCAAATATTTGTGCATATCATGTGACCACATTCATCTTAAGCTAAAGCAGCAGCGTAGGAAGAGGAGTATGGAAGTCAGTGGCTGATGTAAAAATATTATCTCCTGGCCAGTCTCCAGCTGGGTGACTGATTGTGGTGGCTCTCACTTTCATTACCGCAAGACAAATTGTTCAATATATTTTAAATGTACATCCAATCTGATAGACACGGAATGTGAATTTAGTCACTTTTTCTCTGAGCAAGATCAATACGTCTGCAGCTGAATGGTATCTCTGAAGTTGTATATTAATTTTTAATAAATCTTCAGACTTGGTTACTTCACCTTTTTATTTTTCTAACTTTAGTTTTCTTCAAGTTTGACACATATTTGTTTTCAAACCATTCATCAATGATGGTTCAGAAGTCAAACATAAGATGAGCTGTAAACTTGATTTATGATCAAACAGCTTTCCTTTAAAAGGTACCGACTTATCAATCCACTTTTTTTTTTTTTTTTTTTTTTTTTTTTTTTAGGAATATACCAATTTTGGTTAACTGTGTCTGGGATAACATTCTTGACTCTTAAGTGGGTGGGGGGAGGGTGGTAGTGTGAAAAACAAAAAGAAAAAAAAAAGGAGAAGGAAAGAGAAAGAAAAAACCAAGAGAGGGGGAGGGAGAAGTGAATCTGTGCATCAGTAGATAATAATAACCAGGAACTAAGATTCTTGCCAAGAGACTTGAGAATTCCCTCATGCAAGAATAGGAATCCGAGCACTCTGTTCCTCTTGTATGACAGCCATGCTGATAAGTACTACCTGGTGGGAAGAGGATCTTCTCTTTATATTTTTAAACATATTCAAAGCAATTTTTGTTCTTTGCATACAGTACAGAACAGGAAGTGCTTTGAAATAATGGATATTTTTGTAGGACACGAAAATTATTGCCTTCCTGAATCTTTTTCTATAAAAAAGAATAAAAGGCATTTAACTTGTTTAAGAGACCAGAGGTAGTTGTGATTTTTATAATTTTTGTTTGGTTCTTGCTATTTATTAAAAGTTTATAAAGAAAGGATTAAATTATGGTTTTGCTGTTTGATTTACTAGATTACTGTAGCTCAATATATTCATCTGAAAGTATATTGATTTTGAATAGCCTCTAACATGGCCTAGTTAAGAAGTCATTACCCATGGTTTTAAGGATATGAAAAAGCTTATAGGAAACACGTAGATCTACTCCAGAGTTTCCAAACTAAATGAAGATTGCAGTAAATCCGTGTTGTCCATTAGTGTTGGTATCTGTAGAGTGTGAACTTAAGAGGTGGAGAGGCAGCTAGAGAAATTCCCATCTCTGCATCAGACCACATGGAATAATATGCCAGAACATACTAACATACATTTTCAGGCTGAGAAAGGGATCAAATAACATACACTAAAGGCCCTGGTTGGCGGAGGAAAAGTCTCAGATCACCTTGGAAAATATTATATTTTAAGCATCTCAAGTTACTAAGATTCTTTTCCTTGCCCCTATTACTCATATTCACAGTATTTCCCTACAGTCTAAAACTCTGATTATCCAGGAGCACTTTCACTTTTCCAGGCAGGTGAAGGAGTGGGAAATGTGATTATTTGTAATATAGACATACAACAGTGGGAGGCTGATAGACAGCAAAAGGAATGCAATACTGGGACACTTTCCCCAATTTAGAGTTCTTAGAGTTGCACTGTCTAGCTAAACATTAACTCTTACTGGCCACAAACATTGGTAGCCGTCCCTTTAAAATAAGAATATGACACAGTTAACTTCTATTGTATCTTTGCTTTGCTATTGATTGGGGATTTGTGTACTCCTGGAGGATGGGACACAGTGCACTCTCAGCAAAATTGGAGTAATGGGTGACAAAGTAGAGAGCAGAGATACTCCTTCAGGCAGCCTTGAAAAGTTCGAGAAAATCATAGAGTCCAACAAGGACAAAGGCAATATCTTGGTCTAGAAGTGGAATAATCCCACACAGCAGAGCAGAATCTGGAAATGACTGAGTAGGAAATGCTTTGCAGTGAGCCCATGTGGACAATAAGTTGAGCATGAGTTGGTGAAGTTCACCTGCAAAACTCTAGACAAGAATTTAGCCAGCATGTCCAGGAGGATGATCCTTCCATCTTTGTAGTGTCTGTGTGGCCACACCTGGGACAATGGCAAATTTTGAGCTCTTTGCTGTTCAAAAAGGCAGATGTACTGGACTGGGTCCAGCACAGGGCTACTGGGTGGTTGGTGGCTGGAACATCTCAAGTGGTGAAATCTGCATCCACAGAGGTGTTCAAAACGTGACTGGGGGAGGTCCTGGCAGCCTGCTCTATTGGACCTGCTTCCCACAGGAGGCTGGACCACTCAGCTTCCATAGGATCCTTCCAGCCTACATGCTCCTGTGATTCTGATACATCAGCTATGTGTCTAATTTTATTATTTTCAGTAGCATCTTGTTTGTTAAATTATGTATTAAATCTCATAAATTATGGGAAATTTAAACCAGGCATAAATTTTATAATAACTTCATACTTCTGTTGACGGATAATTTATTTCCACACATCCTGGGCCTATTCAATTAAAAGCAGAAAGCCTCTTAGAGAGCTGAAATACAGGACCATAAAAGTAATGTTGATTAACATCATAAAAATGTTGCTTAAACTGATAAAAAATGCTGGTTTCTAATCTACTTATTTGTTGCATTCAGATTAACTCTACCAGTTACTATGTCTTTACTTACAATAAGGGAACTTTACTCACAGTTTCAAAACAGAATTAGAACAACAGTGACTCAGAAGACATTATCTGATGAATAGTAATTGAGTTGAGAATGACAGAACGGCAAAATTAAATTTAAATTCATAGTGGATGTTTAAAAAATGGCAATGTGCTGATGAATTATGAGCATTTACAGAGAAGTTAAGAAAAGGGAATGACTAATTTTACAGTTTAAGAAGAAAATATATTTTGAATCTTTTTCCTTTCCACCCACTTTAGCCTTCAAAGAAAAAAAAAACAAAGGAGAGACAAAAAGAGGTAAAAAGGCTTAAAATTGGTGTAAAGAAGAGTAACAACCCACAGCTGCAGCTCTCTCCAAAGTCTGTAGTGCAGAATGATTTCTCATAAAGACTAGAAGCTGTTAGAAGAATGAACTGAGAGAAAGTCTGTGGACCAAGCACATGTCTTTTCCCATTCATTGCTAGGTCAGATGGGTTAACAGTCCTGATACCAACTGGGTGGGTTTATGCTCTTATCATATAAAGGGCAATCCCTGCAAAGCAGAAACACGAGTTGATAATGGTTCTGTAATGGTTGCAAAGTTGAAATTAATGCTGTATATTTTAAAGAACATTGATAATTTACTAAAAGACCAGAGGAAACATAGTGAAGAGAATGCAACTAAACTTCTCCTGCTATTCCACTGACAGATGAGTGTGTTTGGTAGATTAAGCCCAGACACATATGGGTATGTGTGTGTGTCAGTAAGAAAAGGAGCACTGATTTTGACAAGTTGAAGGGAACAAATATTCTAGAGCTATATCAAAATGTCAAATGTATTTTAAATCTGCGACAGCCCATAATCTGTGTTAAAAACTGAAGTATGAATTGATGTTGAAAAGCAGAATATCAAAATGTTGCAGGTGACTGGAAAAGTTGGAAATTTCCCATGAATATTTACTATCAGTATTAAAGGGAAAAAAAATTATCATTCTTTTTTTTCATATGGCGTGCACTCATCTGTCAGACATAGTAGAGTACACTTGCTAACAGCAACAAAAGTAATAATAATCAATGTCACTTCTATGAATTAAGTGTACAGATGCTACACTTCAACAACCTTCAGAATGTTTTGACCACTACAAAACTTTCTATTCCACTATTGCTTAGAAATAAGTAATAAAAAAAACCAAACCTAATATTATTTCAGGACAGACCAAAAGGGAGGAAGGAAACCATCTTATTAGAAATCTTGATATTATTTTATTGTATCCTTTAAGTTTTGAAAACTTAGCCTATTTCTAGTACTCCAATTTACAAACTTTCAGTTTTGGTAATATCTTTTTCAAATAAAATTTTCATCAAATATTTAAAATTGTTTTACACTAACATAGTTTACATAGTTTATGCTATTTATCTGTTCATGACTATATTTTATAGGAAAGTAATTAAATATCACAGCAAAATATGAAATTTTGGATAATATTTCTGAAAATAGAAAATTGCACTGTCTGCATTTTTGAAGGTTTGGGGGTTTTTTTGTTGGTTGGTTTGGGGGTTTTTGTTGTTGTCTTTGTTTTGTTGTTTGGTTTGGTTTGGGTTTTTTTTTTGTGGGAGTTTAAAGAAGTTGCTTTTTTAAATACAAAAGCCTTTAATTTTGGTGCTCTATTTGCTGTCTAAGCAAAAACATTTACAGCTACCGAAGGCATGAACATTATTGAAACAAAAGAAAAACCAAAGCCTTCTGGAGCCAATAGGTATAAAACCAAGTCTTAGTCTACCCAATAATAATCAGAACACTATATATGTGAATTTCTTTCTTTTCTAGCGCCACTAACAGATAAACCACCAAAGCTTTTACACCCCTTGGAGAGTAAGCTAACAATTCAGGAGACCCAGTTAGGTAAGTAGGAAACATAATCTCTGTTCAAATTGTATGAAGATAGTTGATGTGTTAATGTATTATGGTAATGTGATGGAATGTTGGCATTAAAAGTTTAATTTAAAAGACATTAAACATATGTTGATTCCATGCAGAGATGTATGATATATCATCTAAAAGATTGTTGCTCACAAAAGAAAATCTTAGTAATTAATACTGAATGCTAAGCTTTTGATTATTGATCCTGGGTTTCACCTTTGCTGAAAGTGAATAGTTACAAGTGTATCTGAACTTTTCTTTCTAAATTTTCCCTTTATTTATGCATACTTACTGTGGGATTCATTGGGATTTTGTGATTTTAAGTTCTGCTTGGAAGAGTTCTGTGCTTTGGTGGCTGCTTACAGAATTGCAAAGATATTCTGTAATTACAAAGGTTGTGCTGGTCAAATAATCCAGGAAACAATAATGTTTCCATAATAGAATCTGATTATTCTGAATGCATGGATATTAATGTACAGATGAATGAAGAGAAGTTGATTCATGAAGAAAGAATTTTGTTTCACTTTTTCTAGTCTAGTAGGGGGTGGGTGTGACTGGTCACTTTAGGGTCCTTCTGCTACAAAGTCCTGCTTTAGGACTTTAGTGTCCTACTGCAGAGGTAATGAAGGCACCAAAACTGAATGCATGAGTTACTGGAGTTTGCCGGATATAGCAATTTATCTCTTTTGTGGGTTGGCAATGAGGGCAACTTGTAAGAAACAAACAGTAGGTTACACTGGAATTATGCTTTGGTGTCAGAACAGTAACCTATTGATAGATTTTCAAGCATGTTGGCTACAGGAGAAAATGGAAACCAATCTGGTGGAAACAAATCTCGTAGAAAAAAAAAATATAGAAATCTCATAGAAAAAAAACACTGCAAATAAAGCTCAGTACGTTCTGCGACACAACATCAGAAAAAGCAGAAGGCTTGCAAATTAATTCTGACAATCATTGGCAGAGCATTTTATGGTGATCACCAGCTTATGGCTAATAGTGGCCAGAGAATAACACATCTTTTCTTTGACATTTGTAAACTATTGTTTTAAATGATTCATGCTATCCAGGTAAAATTCTGATATGCTGGTATATGGTTTTTTGAGAAACTATTCTATAGAAAAGGAGAGATGTAACATGTTTCCTTCTAGAGCTACTTTCTGTTGTTCTGAAAGTATTGTTTCTGATTTATTGACTCAGAAAACATTTTCTGTATGACACAAGACTAGGGAACAGAGAACAAAGTGGCTCTACACATTTGGTTTTTAACGAATGTTTCTTACTGAGATATTTTTGATTAAAAAAACCCAAAAAACCAAAAGGCAGAACCTTTCTGGGCTTTGATGTTGTCTTGCTAAATATACTGTATGGTGAAACTATTTCAAGAAGAGTGTAGTTATTAATGGCTAGCTAGAGGTTTTTTGTCTATGCGTTTTAGAATTAATCTCAGTTTTGTTTCCTCATAGTTTTAAGAAATGGATTAAGTAATTTGAAAAGAGATGGGTTTGAAAAAGGCAGGTTTTATAAAACTAAATAGCTGTTGATGAATATAAGAGTTAACTTGAAAATGTCACTTTGAGACACAGATGGGAAAGTCTGACCATAAATTAATGTGAAGTTTCAGTACTTAGCCTTACATCAAGAAGCTACAAGAATATATTAATTTGTTGTTTAAAGGCCTTTGAAAAAGGCTGTGAGAACTGGAACAAGTTTAAAAAAATTGATAGTTCCCTAACATGAAAACTGTTTTGCTCCACTCTTAGACGTAATGCCTTGGTCCTAATGGATAACCTTCACGAGGTCTATGTTTCCCTTAGGAAAGCCAGTGTTCATTTCCGGGGGTCATTTCATATCTTGCAAAAGATGAAGAATATTTTAATGTTGGAATAATGCCAAGATTCACTTGGATAGTTGTTGAAGCCAGTAGAGTCCTACTTAGCTGAGTCTAGGGGTGACCACCCATTTTGCAGAGGGGTCTAGACACTGCCAGAAAAATGTTAGTTCTCCAGAATGTGTTTAGGATTGTGTGATTGGGATGGTGTGTTTGTCCCTTACTTGGAAAATAAATGTGTTGGTGGATGCTGTGGAAGTGGAATGGGTGACATTCCCATTCCAAATGAAAAGACACAGCAAGGACCTAGGATCTTGGGGCAGTCCAGGATTTCTTTAGCAGGTCATCAGTTGGTGGGGAGCTGGGGCAATCCCTGCTCTCCTCCAACATTTCTGTCCTTCTCGCCTTGCAGACCTCCAGCTTGATTTGGAAATTGCGCAAGTTAGGTGTGTCAGGGAATGTTCTGGGGGGTACATACCTACTTTACAGGGATGTGTGAAGCTCCAGATGCACATGGTGTACTGAAAGGCCAACAGTGATGGTTCACCTCCAAATCTCCCCTTGCTGGCAGGCCCCTGTGGATGGGTGCTGGGCACACTTCTGAGGAGCACCTCAGTGATCCCAGGGTGCTTTCTGTTGAAAGAGTTACTTGAGTTCAGTTGTTAAAGAGAACCCCTCTATTCAGTGTCTAAATCAAGGTGTATCTAACTGCTAAGACATATCTAAGACATATCTTACTCATTTGGCTCCAGCTCTGCTGGGTGACAGAGATATCTGACCTTTATCATTGAGACAAAGTGTCTTCTTCTACACAGCAGCAATTAAAATTAATGTCCAGGGACCACAGAATTGTTGTGTCACTGTCTTGCTTGGCTTCCATAAAACAGCACCAGACTGAGAGGTAACTGCAGGAAGGAGTTTCTCTAAGGGGTGGCTGATGTGGTACAAGCCGGCTCCAGTCTGACTTGCTAAGGCAAAAGGTGAGAAACCAGAGCTGGAGAATCAGCACACCTCAATCGTATGACCCCACAGGATCCCATTACACTCAAGTTACCCACAGCTGGCTGTGGAAAAGGTGTCATGCCATTCTGCTGGTATTTGCGAGTGTGTTAAGCATGGCTGCACTGCAATCAGCAACTTTAGAGAGTCACAGGTATCTTGAGACCTCCTCAGGAATATATTTCTGTTACACTGAATAGTAACCAGAAATGCACAAGATAGAAGAACTGGATAAAAATTGAAGGAGAAGTTAATTTTTCAAAGGCTTTTCATAAACAAACAGCACGGGAGAGCCAAGGAATGAGGTAATGAAACCTAGATGAGGAAAGAAAGATTGGTTTCTGCACTTTATGGTTTTTGTTTGTTACTTCACTTCCAATTTTGCAATCAATTACTTACTCCTCTTGCAAAGGTAAAAAATGCTATTTTCTTTTAAGCTTTCCTCCTGTTAAAAGGGCTTTTAGGTCGATATGTGACCCCAGTATAAACTACTTCTCTGGAAACAACATCTCCAGATAAAATATTATGTTAAATACAGCCTTCAAAAGATTGTGTCCTGCAGAGCTTGGAGCTGTAAGAAGAGGAAGAGTGTTTTCCATGTAGATCTGAGCCGCTCTGTGGTCTGGTAGCAGCGTAGGACAGGGAGAGGAAAAAAGCTGGCAAGGAACAGGAGGCCAGGGGAGGCAAGGCGT
Organism: Acanthiza pusilla; assembly: GCA_036630365.1. Taxonomy (NCBI): domain Eukaryota; kingdom Metazoa; phylum Chordata; class Aves; order Passeriformes; family Acanthizidae; genus Acanthiza; species Acanthiza pusilla. The sequence goes on from JAXCHO010000098.1 coordinate 24,323,559, forward strand.
GGGAATGAGGAATAAAATGAGCAAGGAACTGCATTCCACAATATTCTTCTTCTTACCTTCAACATGCTAACCAAATCAAATGTACAAATCCCTGCTAAAGTAAAACCCCCTTGTGATGATAATGAAAACACAAACCTGAAATTGCAAACACAGACCTGCTCAGGAAGGAATTAATTAACATCGTTGTTTATATATGAGAAAACCTAAAACTTTGGGTAACTGTATTTTTAATTCTAGAGTCATGCAGATGTTATGTATTTATGATGAAGTATATAATATCCATTATATGTAAACTTATTAAAAATTATATTCTGGGCTATTTTATTGGTAAGTTCTGAGTCTTTTCAGTTTCACCTTTCAGGTTACAGTGTTTTTCCCACCAACACTGTCCAATATCTGTCTTCCTCAATGAAAAATAGAATACTTCTAGCCTGACCCAAGAAAATCTGATTTTAGTATCCAAATGGTTCATCTCATGTTACTAAAGACAGGTATGATTCCACAACAGACAGTAATGGATCTGGACTAAAAAAATTACAGATCATGAAATAATTATTTTAAACACCTCACAAGCTAGTTAGCCTTTGTCCTCCCCACTTCTTCAGTGTGTCTCCTGGTTCTGCACAAGGCTGTAATTTGACATGCCAAAATTCACCAAGAAAAATAAAGCTATTGTTGAATTATTTTTAGCTAAGTAGGCTTCATGGTAGAGATGAGAAACAAAAACAAACAAACAAACAAACAAACAAACAAACAAAAACCCCCCCAAAAAAGGAATAAAGTAGAGTACTATATGAATGGACCTAAAAGATAAGTTTGTACAGGAAACAAAGCACTTTCCCTGTCATTTGAATAAAGTGAATTTTTCCGAATTGTATCCAACCCAAAAAGTTACTCATGACCAAATAGGCAGTGAATACCTGTCCTGGTTTTATATAGGGCATTATTTTGATAAAATTAAATTGACTATTACATAGTAAATTGGGGATTTCTTTTTTCTCCCCCTTCCCTGAATAGATTCAAGAAAAAATTTCATTGAACTACTTTTAGCATATTATTTCTAAAGTAGTAATAGAAAGAAGTTCCCCATCAGGGACAGGGGAATGCTGCTTCTTTTAAAGCACTGTGTTGTCATAAAAATCTTCCACACAAATTGATCTTGTTAATGATAAAAGCCCTCCTTAACTAGATTAATCTGTAGATTTATAAATAAATTAACTAAAGTGATATGAAATAACTAGCAATCAGTGACTTCTTTCAGGACGGAAATTGAATTGAAAGAATGTTGAGAATTTTAAGTTTTATTTCTCCAGACTTCATGTAAATTATCTATTCATTCTGCAACAGGAACATTTTTTTTTTATTATTATATGAAGAATTTTAAATTGAACCTTTTTTTGATCATGCGATTCAATTATACAATTGTTCTTTGATATACTCTATGACTAGATTAACAAAATATGGGCAACAGTTTCACATGGGAATAATCAAAACTGTAAATTCAAAATTTAATTCACACATATAATCTAATTTTTTTTATTTGCCTAAAAGCTGGGATCCTCCTTTCAGAAAACAACTCAGGGTGTTTTGAAAAGAAATGACAAATTAAAAAGTCTTCTTTTGGTTTGAACTATCTATTGTAAAAAGTAAGATTTAAACAAACTAATGTTTTAAGAGACTGTTTTCATGGAGAAATTTATAACCTCGCTGAAACTGCAATAATAACAACAGTGAGGGGTTTTAGTCAATTTCAGTAAATTTAGTAAATACAAATATTATCTTCTGGTTTTTATACATGTACACAAGGAGGATCAATCAGTTGGAAGGGAACAAAAGATTTAAAAAAGAGTTCTCTTTATTTCTCTGAAGCAGTGCTATTAGGAAGCTCAGAATATCAAAATACCTACTTTAGCATGTGCATGCATGTTTTCAGTCAAACCAGATACAACCTGACCAAAACTGAATACAGGCTCCTTTTCACATTCTACTTTAAACAGAGAAAATAAATTTCAATTTTTTTTTTTACATTTTCAGCTAAGCTTTCAAATTCCAAATGGAGAATTATAGCATAATGGAGAAGTATATCATAAAAGTGTGCTCCCAACAAAGGTCTTGACTCAGGAAAAATAAAAATTCTAGTGAAGAGGGAAACCACATGGTGATAAGGGAAGATTTAGTCTCTAAGATCTGATTTAAAAAAAAAAAAAAAAAAAAAAAAGTGTTTGCACGGTACCCTAGACTGCCTTCTGTAAACTTTCAATATTCAGATTGCATTAATCCAACTTTTCTGTATCTGAGGCTCTCCATGAAGGGCCAAATATAGTTTATTAAAGAGACAATAAGTGAGTCAGAAACATTCAACTGCACTAAGGAGAAGTTTGTGGTTACAGCTCAGTGACAACATGTCAACTGATTTTCCTTCCATTCTTTTTCTTAATTTATTCAAATCCTTAAAGGATAAAAGTAGCATATGTACTCTAAATACTTCTTTTTCTCTCTTTGTACACTTGTGTGTATGTGTCAGAGAATAAATATGTATATGTTTACCTAATCTCTCCCTAAATATATATATATAACATACTTATTTATATGTGGACAAAACTTGATGACACATTTATTCAAATTTTATGCCACTTTATCAATGCTTTCTCTTGGACACATTTATCTGAATTAACGGTGGAATAATAAAACTTTTTTTCTTTGTGCTAGGTCATAATCCATTGATAAATGTCTGCTCTACAGTGTACTATATACCATGCTTATCTGTGTTAAACATCTAAGTAGGATTTAATGAAATCAACAGTGTCTGTTCAGTACCCCTGCAAATATGTACATTTGATTATTTATGTACAGATTAGCTATATGAGAATATTCTATTTCAGGCTGTTTGTGCAATACAACCAGTTTATTTTGATAATATAAGAGAAGACTATGGAACATGAGAAGACTTTATCAGTTGGATAATCATCCAGAAGATTAGGACCCTATTTAAGATTTAAATAATCAAAAATCATATGCTTCTTACTAGTGGAGTGAAATATAATCAGACACAGCAATACCTTATAGGAATACTCTGTGGAAGTCAGCGGGATATAACTTATTGTAACCAAGATCATAATAAGTACAGAATACCACATATCAAGAAATGCAATTTAGGCACATACTGCACGTGACTTCATGTGAAATTATAGTCCTAAAAAGAATGTAATTTAATAAATTTGAAACATCAGGAATCACATCTTTCTGTGATCATTTCTTGCCACATTTTTGCTTCAAGCTATACTTTGTGTTTCTGAATTATATGTAGGAACTACACCATGTCTGATGCTCAAAACCACGAATGTTTCTTGGCATTAAAAAACCCCCCAAAAACATAATTTAATGGTACTATGCAAAAATATTAAAATGTTAAATAAGAAATGTCAAACTCAAAATTTAATACTGTGTGCTATTATTAATATCAATATATAAATTAATTAACTCCTCCAAAATATCTTACTCTAGAGATACAGATCTCTTGTGAGCAGCAAAGGTAATCATATATAAAGCTGATCTCAAGAATAATGCATTGGTGAAATGGCAAACAGTAGTACAGTTTTTACTCAGGAATTTACAGATTTACTCGGGAATTTACAGTTTTTACAGGAGTTAGTCTGTTTTCCACTTTTTGAATAAATGCTTTCCAGCCTTATTGGTAAAGTCAGTATGTGCTCATGCAGTTCAAACAAGACTTACATGAAGTTGCATTGAACATTGTTTTTAGACATACTGTGGATTTGTATTAATATTTAGTGCTGCACACAGGTTTCATTCTGAAAAATTAATCTAAATCTGCATGCATTCTTAATAGCAATAATTATCAGAGCTTTGACAGCTTGTCATGTCAGTAGGAAATGGAAAATTATTTGAAGAAATGCTAAGGGTCTGGAGGGCTTAAATGCTCTGGATAAATTCTCATAGTTTAGAACATAATAGTATGAATATTTTGAAGCAATCAGCTGAACAGGATCTTTTTTATATTTGTTAACATATGTGTAACACTGAGACTTCAGATTGTGCCTTCTGAAGTGCTATTCTTATCTGTTTTCATAAGATATTATGAATGAATACACAGGATATATCATCTCAAGATTTTATCAACACATTTTTCATAAATATCCAGTTTTTTAGCTACTTAATTGAACATATTTAATATCTGAGGAACTTGACAATAAAAAAATACTCATAGAAATTCAATTTGATGATACATAGCATAACTGACATTAAAAAATAAAAATAATTCCAATAACAACTGCTTACATATGGCATGTATTATAAGCCTTTATACAGCACTTTGTTAGTAATGAATGTGTGATGATGATCTTTATGTGAGTGTACTTCTTTGTATTGGGATAGGCTTGAGAATATTAGGATATGCATGGTTATTAATCTAAATGTCATATTGGTAAAAAATTACCAGCAATGTATTCACATTGTATTCACAACATATTCACATGCCAGCCATAACTGGTGTCCTGTATCTGTCTTAGAATGCTCTAAAGAGTTAGAAACACAAGGTAACACAGCAGTATTTTCCACAATCTGTCCTCTTTTAATTTTTTATTCTTCTGCCTGAGGTATAATTCTGACAATGAACTGCTTAGGTACTTTCGTTCTTTTGCACACAAGAAAGTAAAATATCACCTGAGACACGAGATTTATCCAGCACTTAGTTTTCATGCCAGTCTGAAAGTATACACAAATAAAAGACCAAATGCAAAAAAAACCCAAGGTATTAAACTTTTGTGTCACTGAACTCAGAGGTAATTCTTGAGAACCATGGAGCTAGGAATTTAAAGGCGATAGAGGGCATTCAGTTCAGGATTTACAGGCTGTAGTTATTTGCGAGGCCCATCTTGAGCATCTACCTGGAGTTCTGCAGTAAATGTCACCTTCTAGCGCATCACTCATTTCAGCTGCTTAAAGCGTCCTTCACACAATTATGTGCTGTATCACCAATATGCTGGTGTCATGCCTACAGCTAGTTCACAACAACTGAAAATATTTGTAGGAAAAGAAATATTAGAAAAATGTAATACTTACCATATAATAAAACATATCAAGTGACTATTCATGTTCACTGCAGAAATAAATGAAGCACACACTTCAATTAACCACATTAGGCTTATTTGGAAAAAATTATAACAAGCATTGCAAAATTACTTCTCTGTACATTAATGTAATGAATAGATTGGAGATGTGAGGCTGTAGGGTCATATGTTTTGTTACTTTCATAGCTTTCAAAGCAATTAATTTGAAGTAATAAATGCTTGTAATTTTTAATCATTCATTCACGGTCAGATTTTTCATGAGATATCTAAGGGCATGCTTGGTACATTTCTCCTCATTAAAAATCAAAGGAGGACTACTTTCTTGGTGCTGATTTTTAATATATTCAGAGATTGATACAAAGATACCTATAGGTTTGTAGCAGAGAATTTTTGTGGGTTTCTGTGTATGGTTTTAATCTCCCACTAGTTTCTATTAAACAGAACATTCATCCCACTTAAGTCAAAATTAGAGGATTTCTGTTTGGAAGATTTTTCAGCTTTTAATAAAGACATTCGATACTCATATAAAGCAGGACAAATTAAAAATACCACAGACGATATTGTACTTTTTTTTGCCTTTGTCAAGTGGCAATTAATCTCACAACCGATATTTTATCACAGCTACAGTATCCAACGTGCCTTTTACAGTCTTCTAATGCTTTGGAAAGGTCAGGCACTTAAAAAAAGCTTATAAATGCAGATACTTTCCATCATGTGAGCACTCAAATCACTGAGATTATTCTTCTTTGCAAAAACAAACAAACAAACAAAAGTTGTATTTAGAAGGGCATAATCCAAGACAAAATATTTTGGAATTGCTGTTAGGGAATGAATGATCTTTAGCCTTTTTTAGGATGTTATTCAGAATAATTTATTTACTATAGTGTACACACTATGTGCACACATACGCAATTGTATTATCAACAATAATAGTTGTTGATAATAGTTAAATAAAAAACTAAAATGAGCACTAAAATGTTATTGTAGTAGTTACTGAAGGGACACGTACAAAGCATAACTCAGTGTATTTGAAAGATTTCTCTAAGAGTGTTGATGCTCACTACAGTTCACTGCCTGGGTTTTAGTTTTATGAATGCTTGCATCTTTTTTCAGAGTTGTTTTATTTATTTATTTATTGGGGAGCTCCTTATGTCAATCTCTTGTTGAGGTAAGGAGGAAAATGGAGGTAGAAAATGGAGGTAGAAAATGGAATTTGATTTCCAGGGCAGACTGAACCAGTGGTTCAAGAGGGAAGTGACTATACAGGCTCCTGCTTTAGTAGAAGACACAGGCTTGGGGAGGAGGAGAATTTTGCTATTGTTTCCTGCAGTTTCTGGATGTGCAAACCACGTCCTTGGTCTTGTTGTTTTCTGTTTAAAATGATTCTGACACAGTCACCATGAAAGAGAAAATTACCAAAAAATCCCAGCATAAAATGCCTTTTAGAGTAAGTTGCACAAAACCCATTAAGACACCTGATTTCTGTTACTGTCATTACCTTTGTGTTTCTTCTATTTATATGTTATGAACAGTGTTAACTTTTTTCAGTTTGAGACCTCTCAATAGCTCAAATAGGCTCCTGAGTTAGTCAATAGAGCCTCTTGAGAGTACACACAATTTCGCCTGGCAGTAGGTTAGCCATTAATGGTGTGATGTTTCATGACTGCCTTAAAGAGGTGTAAATCTGTGCTGCTCTGACACCTGCCTCCTGTCACACTCATTCCATCCAGCTTCAGCACTCTTCCTCACAGGGCTGAAAAGCAATTCAAAGGAAAGAGAACCAATTTAAGCTGGATGACTTGCTATGCTGATGGTGGCGTGAGTGAAACAAACCTTTGTGCCAGTACATGGTGAGAGTGGGAGTTACAGCCACCCAGAAAAGATGGCAGAAGGTGTTTTGGCTCAAACGGGTTATGCAACATTGCTCTAAGCCAACACTAGGTCAAAGCTGGTTCCCAGAAAGGTCAATATAAATCAAGAGGCACCTGTGTGATAGAAATCATGTCACACCAGATGGAACTGCCCTGCAGCTACCTGCATCTTCCCATCAAGGCGGCTTTGCCTGGATTTTGGCAAACTCACAACTTGCTCCATTCAATGTACAGGATTTTAGAAATTATTTAGCCATATGGGATGACGTACCTGAACTTGGAGTGCATGAATATCTTCTTCCATGATACCTCTACAAAACAGGTGAATGAACAAAAGGCTTTAAAAAACATTTAAAATATAGCTTCCAGAAACATTTTACATTGAGCCACTTAACAACCAGAATTATATGAAAGGAAATGTAAAAGGTATAGTATATCAAGGAAATTTATAGCCCAGGTCTTCTAATCTGTTTGCAGTTTTGACTGCTAAAATTGATGAAATGTAGCTCCATTAATTGAGAGGTGTTAATGATTTACCATGACCGTGACAAGGAATTATTCCGTTATTATTTTGATATTGTTTAGAGCTATATATGAATCACACTGCTACTTAATTGACTATCTGGTATCCAGTTACAGAAGCTTGAGAGCAAGGCAGACATTTAACTGTGATAAAAGAAGAAAGGATATTACTCATATCAACTCTTTAATTAAATGTTAAGTTAATTTTGTTTATCCATTGTTCTTGCTCCATCTCCTTTGTTCGCATCAATATGAGTAAAAAACACACTGGGTGGTGGTTCTTGTTTATCAGCAGAAGAGTGTGTGATAAATTAGTGGTACTGAGAACAACTTAACAAACAATTTTCGATGGTCATACTTAAGCAGCTCAACAAAATTTAAAGGCACTTTTCATTTACGAAGATGTTATTTTCTTTGGTACTTTTTCAGTCTTTTAATACAGTCATGTCAGAAGACTTCCATACATTTTTTAGTTGTTCCTCTTACTGGCATAAAAAACATAAAATTGTTTCTGCATTTGTAGCACTGGCTTGTTATAAAAAAATGTACTGATTTTAATACAATCTGCACAGTAAAGTTGTTGACTCAACCTTATCTGTACAGTACATTGGAAAAGGATTGTATGGCTAATGCTAGGGGTTGAGGGAGATCTTATTTTTGCATTTGTCTGACTTTATGTTACAGTTGCAATGTTACAGTTACAATTATCAATGAAAATTGTTCCAAATTAATAATTTTAAGAGTAAATCATATTTGTTTTGAAATTCTTCCCTTTTTCTGTTTACATTGGATGGAAACTATAGTTTTCTGTAGAAAACGTGAGCTGCTGTGTCCTCACTGCACATACCAAACTACCAAAGCCCTACCCTCACCTCATTCCATGAGCGATTGCAACATCCTTTTTCTGAACTCCATTTTCCCTAAGCTTTTTATGTAATTAGGAATTCCAGCCTGAAGTAGATCAAATAAGACTGTACCAAGAGCAGTCAGTATCTCTCCAAGCTTGAGCATCCCCTCCACTGAACTTTGCCTGTCATTTAGAAGTGTTATCTCTATTGTGGTGAGATGGTGTCGCTGCCTGATCCATCGCCCACTGCTCTGCAGTGTCCCTGCCCTTCTCTCCACTTTTGCATTGTGGCAATCTGTGAACAAGTGTGGGTGTGGACCAGCTCCTCTGAGCTGTCATAATATCCCAAGGCATGAAACGTAATTCATGATGTTTTGTATCCTGAATTCAGTACGATTCGTTCCAAATTAACCTAATGGGTGAGGGGATACAACGTGTTGAATTGCCAGGAGCAATTTACAGGCAACCCACAGATGGAAATAAGGATTTCAGTAGTTAGAGATGTCTGAAGAGGGAAACTGGTGCATGTATAATTGCTGGTGACTTCCAAGTCACTTAATTGGGGTCTCAAGTGTGACTGACTTGTAGATGTGCTGAGCCTCGGTACTTGACCCCAGCAGCATTTCCTGCAACATGTATTCAGTGCATGCTAAATGGAAGGTAAATCACTGCTGAAGTTTAAGTCAGCGGGGTTTTCTTTGCTTTTCAAAAGGCTCACAGTACGTGTTATCTCTTGCTGTGGCACAGATGATGTTTTGCAATTCCTTGAACTGTGATAACACGTTTGTGATTTACAGAACAACACTGAATCCTTACTAAATCATCTGTTTTATATCACTTTTTGTCTATGCAATATGTAACAGCTCCTTCACAGTTAGTAATGATTAGTTCATTTATTTATGATTAGTAATTTACCTACCCCCAAATGCATTATCTATCATACAGGTAAATGTGTACCATAAATTTGCCTTGTTTATAAAAATACAATGTGTTATTATATCTGAATTAAAATTTTGTGGTTATTTTAAAGCTAATTAGGAAACCAAACACAGACAATAATCTGAAAATTATTACCAGCTGTTTCTGCAGTTCATATTTTGCAACAAAGAAATACATGCAGCTAAGTTAGAAGACAAAAGTATTAAAATCTGAGCAAAAATAAAAGTATTTTTTAATAATTTTTTTTCCAATCTAAACTAGAGTAAATGTGAGACTAGACAGTCTAAATAAGGGAAAGCAAACATGATATGTATCATCAGTGTTATTCCCTAGTCAATTCTATATGTAAAATAATATTTTTATTTTATGAAGGATATAGAAGGATAAATTATTTCAAAGGCAGAAGTCTACCTTTAAAAGTAGCTTTTTAAAGGAGAAATGTTTGGTTATGGCATACACACATAGCCAATGTATATTACAGTCATGAGTAGGATCAGATTACTGTAGCTCTAGATTTTACAGGTTGTATGGAATAACAATAAATTAAAAAAACAAATAGATTTTCTTATGCAGAGATGAAAACCCATGCCCTGCATCATTGTCCTTGTGGCAGTAAGCCATAAATGTGTTTTAAAAGACAAGGAGAAGTTGGATTTATCTGTTGACTGTTTTCTAATGGATAAGAAAAAAAATATTTAAAAAAAAATTTTTAAATTTGGTGTTTAAACTTAAACTGGGGAAACACAATAAAAGGGCAGGTTTTTTTCAATAGGTTGCACTCTTCTTTATGCATCTGTGCTACTCAGCTTTTTCTACTTAAAACATTGATCTAAAGGATTATTTATTTTGCTCTTAGCAATATTGGAGAAGGAAAAAATAAAAAGAATCAGTCAATCATTAGTAAAGGTCAAGACTTGTAAAGGTCTGTGCTGCCTCCTTAAAACCATAAGATAATAACAGAAATAGGTGCCTTGAGGGAGAATCTCTAATGTGTAGCTAAAGGAAATATTTTCTGTTGCATAAATATTAGGATGTTATTTCCCTTAATGACTAATGCTGAGTGAATCTGTCAGAATCTATACATTAATTCTGATTTAAGTAGAAAATTCTATTAAGAATGTTTAAATTATATATGTTTTTCTTAAAATTTCACTTTTAAAAACAAACTGCTTGAAGTAGTAAGTTAAAAATATCATGAGGTAGAAGTCTGGCATATGTAAGTAATGATAAAATTTATTTCAGAAGCATGGTATTGAAAGGTAGTGTAAGATTTTCTCCAGTCTGAAACTTTTTCTGGTTCTCTTTAGTCAATCATCTTCAGTTTTCTTTGCAATTCAAACCCTTGCCAGTATATAAGATGAGATTCAAGATGTTCCTTCTCTTTGTGGATGTAAATGATTCAGAAGCCTGAGGACAATTGAAAAAATTCTGTATTGGAAAAACAATAGAATTGATCCTTTAAAAAGTCATAAAACGTATCCTCAATATTTCATGCTAACTACATGTAAAATGCACCTTCTCTCCTTCCCAGGGTTCAACTGTCTAGAGGGTTGTACACACTTCTCTTTAGTAATCTTCCCTGCCCGCTGGAGATAATAACTTTTACATGGAATACTGCTGCTGCAGATATCCTTCTGATAAAGGCCATAGCCATCAAATTTTGCCTTGATTCCAATTCTGTTTCTTACATTGCTCTACAAAAATAGCTAGCTTTCTCTATTTAGACAGTCCCTACCACTTTTATCATAAATATTTGTCTCTTGTGATGAATAATGATGATTTTCTAGTCTGAGTCCTACCTTCTTTTACTGTTATTATTCTTGAGATTTATTCTTATGTAACTACAAAGGATTATCTGGAATTCAAACACTCTGCCTTTTGCAGAGCTATAATACCTGCTAGCAAGGGACTGCTCTCCACTTTTCTATCTGAGAGGCATTTAAAAGGATTCAGTTTCCAATTAGTCTTTGGTTTTACTGCTAGCAGAGTGGGACAGACACTCCTTGTATCAGTAAAGCAAGAATGGTTTCTGTGAAAGGGCATTTTCTGGAACAGCAAAGTCTTCACAAGTGGTAGTTCTTGTAATGAAAAGGACTTCCTCTCCTGCTGAAGTTTCACCCAAATACCCTGAGAGTAGAAGAGTCTTTTTCCTTCTCCAGTATCCTCCATAAAAGTGACAGTCATTGAACAAGAGACAGTCATTATCTCAGAAACATCTTCATCCTCCCATGTCCTTACCTTAACTTACTGTCCTTACCTTAATCAGAAATTCAAGAACTCTGAACCTCAAGGAGCCTCTAACACTCACTTGTGAGTTCCATACATGGCAGATATAGCTAAGCCAGGTATCATCCTCTTTCAGACTACTTACTGCAGAAATGCGTGTATTGATGATGGCCAGACCGGATGAACTGTGACTGAAATTATTAAAACTTGCTTGATTCACAGTCTCCACATGGTTTTCTATATGTTTGTCACAAAACCTTCAATTTTTTTTTGGGAAATAATACTGTTCTACTATGTTTAGACTCTGTAGAGCCACGCCAAACTAGTGATACCTGGTCATAGTAGTTGCTACCACAACAGCTATAATTGTTTTGCTCCTTCCTTGGAAAGAGCTTTAGATTACAGTTATTGCTCCTTAGTCCCTCCTTCTTCAGTGCACACCACAAACTCTATAAAAGTCTGAACCCTGTAAAGGATATCGCCTTCTTCCTCATTCCTTTACCACTATCTTCCCATCCAGGAAGAGAAAGAAAGGCAAAGAAGACCAAATTTATTCCATAGAGTAAAAGTGTCCTTAAAAATTAAACTGGATAAATAAAAAGTTCTACACAACCTGTTCAATGCCCTTCTTATTAGAAGACATTTTACAACTGCCAGGTATCCCACAGGACTCTACAAACATGGAAGCTACCAGTGAGCCTTTGTAGTTTTCATTTGATTGGCATCTCGGGATACTGAAAACTCTCTCAGGTTATGGTGTCATGTCAGAAGGAGTCCTTTCACTAAGATCCAAAAATATGTTGCTTAGCATAGCTTTCATTTGGTATTTCTGCAGCTTTGCAAGGAATCAGACCATGTGTTTGGGTGCATCCACCATCTACCCACACTGCCAATTTTAATGGGAAATAAAATGTAGAGAAATTCTTTTGCATGCAAAATGTGCAGTAAACAGTATGTGGAGGGATTACAGATTTCAAAGCAGTATTTATTAGTACACTTCTCCACACTGTTCTCAAACAATCATTTGTGAGCAGTAGCCTCCTGCTGTTTCAGCAGCATGGAGAACACTACTTTATTCTGGAAAGGATTAGATGATAAGAAGTCAGTCTGATATGACTAAAATGCTACTAAATGATACTAAAATCCATAGTACTGAGTTTAGCCCACCTGATTTTTAATGATAATTGTGATATTTAGAAATCTTCCAATATGTTGTGTATGGTGTTCTGGTCAAATGTTTCAGTGAACCACCTAAACTTTAGAAATAACTTCAGAGGTGTTCAAAGTGTCCTTCTAAGACCTCTAGCCAGACAACTGTCTCTGAGAAAACAGAAAAATATGTGTGGCAAGTAGTGCAAGAAATAAGAAGTAGATTATGTGTAAGTGTAATGGGCATAAACTGAGAGCCTCCGGCAAAATGAAAAATCCACCCTGTTCAAAACCAGTTCAGGCATCAGGCTGTTGGAACGCAGAAAGCCTGCAAAAACTCCACAGGGGTTGAGGAAAAATAAGAAAATATTGGCAAACAGCAGAAAAAGAGGAGGTAATCATGGGGTGCAATATAGCTACAGCCCATAATGGAGAATATCATTAGGACAACACACGGTCCCTGTGTGTTGTAGTAAATAAAATAAAAATAAGCCTCCTGGCTGTCCTCGCCCAGGATGTGAGCCTCCAGGCCACCACAGCCTACTGTGGAGATGACTCCCACCGAGGTGGGGCTGCTCCTGGCAAGTGATCAGCAATGAGGTGCTGCTGGTAAAGGAGGTGAGACGAGACAAAGGGTTGTGGAAGTTGGGGGTAAGGGTGAGGAGCTTCAGGAGGGAGAGTCGTGGAGGAGAACACCGGGGAAATGTCCCCCTGCAGCCAATCTTAAGGGGAAGTGACAACCAATAGGGAAAGAGACAAGGGGAGGGTACCAGGGTCAGTGGTCCAATAGCAACATAGGAGGGAGGGGTACAATAGTTCATAACCAATAATACTTTGAACATAACAGAATCTTTGGGAAGAGGGGGTTGGTCCAAGACCCTGGACACTCCTCTCTTCTAGAACTGGGGTGGATCTGTCACCCTGGTTCCATCCCCCAAGTCCTCCCCCAAGGAGGAGCCTCCTTCAGAGGAGGTGGAGCTGGAATGAGAGGCAGCTGCAACCAGGGATGGACCTCCCACACCTGTGGTGTGGCAGCGCAAAGGGAAATCCACAGACTCCCTCTTTGGGGTACTGGACTGTGCCACAAGCAGCAGGTAAATGCAGAAAAGAAGGAGTATGTGTATTGTGTGACTGGGCTATGTCTGTAATGAATGGACAGAAAGAATCTGTCTTGAATCATCTTCATAATGCCAGGATTACAATATATATAAGTGAGAGATTCCTTAATAACATTCTAATTAGGTTAATGTCAGCCTACAAGGCTAACACTGGTTTCTTCTCTTTCTTAAATGAAAACTGAAATAAATAAATTCTGATGTAAATATATTTTGTTGCTGGAAATTATTAGTATGAATCACATATATTAGTATGTGAATTATAGTAGGCCATAATGGGTATATAGTTATCCAATTGTGTTTCAATTGAATACTTATACATAAAAGCAGATTTCAATAAGTGTAAGTATCAGAAAACAGGATGCATATATAAGAAAATAGGAGAAAAAGAAAGAAAAAATAGATAAGATGAAGAAAAAAGGTGGTCAGCAAGTGCTCTGTCTTTTGAGAATGATTGATAGGGCACTCTTCACTTGGCCTTTGAGGCTCTAACATTTCTATATTCATTTATCTTAACTATTGTTTTTCAGTTTTAAGCTTATTACTGTCACATAAGGTTTGTTAGAATGACTGCTTATGACTCAAGTCAGCCATGGAGGCTGATGATGTAGATCTTGTCCAGAACAACTCCATGCTAGCTTTTACAAGGGTGTGCTTGCCTTCTTGTTTCTCTGTATGCCCCTGGACTGTGTTGGCCATGGGAAATTGCATTTGGTTCTGTATTGGTCTGTTCTTGTCCGTGCTCAATTCTCTGTGCTGCTCACTTTTTTTTTTTTCCTGTGGTTGCTAGCAAAACCTGTGCAGTCATCAAATCCAAGCAGAACAGGAATGCCTTTAGAGGCCAGAAGTAATTTTAAAATTATCATCAGGTAGAGAGTCTGTTCCTGATGTTTCAGTATCCACCCCTGCCCCTTTACATATATTCATTCACACATTGACACACACAAACAGTTCTTAGATAAAGAGAGATTTTGTCAGCCAATTTATCATGTTGACAAAACTTTGATAACCTGAGTCCTGGCATTTCCAGGAGCTAATTCGTCATTAAAGTTGTAGTTCGGTTGATTGGAACAGCTGAGAAATGTATATTTTTTTCCCAGGAGTCAGTTTTGTGAGTCCAACTCATTAAGTCACCAGACAAGGCTTTTACATGGGGTCTAACTGTAGGCCACCAACATTCATTTTGCAGTACTCACAGACAGACAAAGGCTTGGGTTAGGTGGGGAAAAGGAATTACTGTCACCTCTCAAGATGGGCCAGGGTCAGGAGCTGTGGACACTTCCACAGTGAGCCTGTGGTCTGTTGCAGACAAGCGACGTTCCCTTCCCTGCCACACTTCCATTTGCATTGCACACATTCAGGGCCATCCCTTGTCAGAAAAGAGCAGAAAGAGACATTGCAGAGTTACTAATAACTAATCAGTTCATTGCACAGAGCTGTCTCTTTTGGGTTAGTGATGTCATTATTTGTCATTAATTATTATTAATAAAGTAATATTAATTACGTTATTATTGTAACAACTTACTGTTTAAAATGCTGATGGAAAAGTACCCCACAGCTTGAGGTTTGGTTGCAGCAATGCACCTATGAGGCACAACAGCAGAGACATGTCAGAATGAGAAACACTGATGCTGCTTGTGTCTAAGTGTCTAAACAGAATGGGACAAGCATGATAAAGTCATATTTTTAAAATCAAAATACATATTTAAAAGAGGAGGAAACAAGAAAATCATGGTTATGTAGTTGTTTCCTCTTATGCCTGCAGGGTTTGAAAAATGGGAAATATTTGTCCACTAAAAGCTATGGGAGTTAGTGTTGAGATTATTATATTTACTGGTAACACTCTTCCTGATTTAAACATAAATGAATACATAATAATGAGTTTCTAACTTCTCTGACATTTTCACAGTATATAAAACTGCTAGAGTGTTCTTTTTCCATTTTTAATTTTTAGAAAATAATTTCATAAGTGCAATATTTCAAAGACTTTTTGCATATGTGAAGTTCTTACAGATCTCTGTCAAGAGAATGAAGGACATGAAAGCTAAATATTAAACAACTCACCTCTTTGATTAATCACTGAGCTGCCATGAAAGTACCTTTACAGGGATAAAGGGCCAACATCAGAGCAGTACAGTGCAAAAGCACAATGACAATCCTCAGTTATTTCAGCGTGGCTACTTATTGTGGAATGTCCTCCAACAGTAAAATGTTATTTTAAAAGCACAGTTATAAAATAAGCTTTAATTAAATATTTATACATTCTTATAATTTTAACACATAGCTTTTATGGTTTCCTGTGCATGTCTGTAGGTAGAACAGCTATCATATAATTTGTCCATATTCTATACCTTCTGTGATATTTCATGATTTTCATAGGATGAGGAATGGCTTCTTAAAATCTGATCTAAGGACAAAAAAAAGGTGGGGAGGACAAGAAGTTTCTATTGACTCACAGTATATGAAAGATGTGTTCTTCTCTAGGCAGAGTAAAAATCTGAGTCAAAGGAAGATAGAAAGCTCACTTTTCATGCTGCTGCTGGGAAAACCTGGGACATGAAGCTCTATTCATGCATTAGAGATGCTTGTGGGCATGCTGCTTCCCCATGGAAAATAAATTACTATTCACTTTTGTCCCCAGCATTTGAAATAGTGCTTCCCTGAATGCATTGACAAAATTCCTTCCCTTATATAAGAAAAGCCTAGGGATTTTCTAATTCCTATGTCCTGAGTCATGGGGATATAAATTACTTCTTTGCACCTTCTTGTGCAGCAAAGGTAACTCTTTTATATGAGACTCTGGGTTTTAGTGTTAAATAAAACCCTAAAGTCTTCCATCTTTTAACAAAATTTTCTCTTCATAGCCTAAAAAACCAGTTTGATTAGAAACACCAGTTCCATGTGTTATGTGCATAAGGATTTTCTTCAAACCCATAGATACTTTTAAGCTGTGTAATGGAAATATATTCTTGTGAGCTATATCTAACTATATCTATTCCTGATGAAAGAGTAGAAGAAACTACCTGGAAAACACGGGGGAAAGAATTCCTTGTAGGCTTACCTTAATCTGCTTGTTTCTCTTGCTTGGCTCAGGTTGCCATCCCCATGGGTAAATGGGACTGACAGTCTTTAGTGTCTCCTGAGCTCAGTCACCACGCACAGAATGCTAACACCTCCATCTGTCCATGTGGGGATAATGGAGGTATTTGATTAAAACAGTCCAACTCTGCTAAAGTTTCTCTTTTACTAGCAAATACACCCACCTGCTTTGTAAAGGGCCAGACAGTCTGTAGTGTTATCTCTTAGAGTGTCCTGGGGAAGAGAAGTCCAACACAGACATTCATGAATAACAGCTATGGGAACTGTCTGTCACTTCAAAAGGGTCAACAAATCATAATTCAGTAGTTAACACTGTAATACTGTATTTCTATTTTTATAGAGGAGCTATGCATTCAAAGTATTCAACAGTTTCATATCGTAAATTAGCAGAATCAACATTCAAGCATTGTGGTCCATTTTTCCTTCAAAAGTATTTAATGTTTTTGCCTGGCCTCCTTTTCATCTCTTATTATTTGTGTCAGATGGGGAGCTCTGCCTCCCATGAACAGTTTGCTGTGTATACGATCTGCTCAGTAGCAGTGAGGGGTGGATGCTTGCACCATATTGTTCACAGTGTGTTTTGTCATCATCCTGAAGAGCTTTCTTTTCTTATCCTATTTCCACTCCTATTGCTTTCTTTGACTATATGGCTGTTTCTGAAGCTGTTCTTTTATTATTTGTTTTATAGTTTGTCTCACAAAGCTGTTGAACTACTGACAAGCAATCCGTCAACAGGGAGGTAGTGCAGTGATTTTAAATTTGCATTAGCTGAAAGATACCAGACTTGCTCATTTTTCATTTCTGAAGCAATTTTGTGACCCAGCTAGCTTGCATCTCATGCTCTACCATGCAGGCTGGCCTTGTCCTGAGCCTCTTTGCTTTCCCAGTATCTAGAGCAATAACCCTTTCTTTCCCATCCTACCAGGAGCTGGGATTGGAAAAGATAGATTTGTTCTTTCTCTTTTGCTGGAATAAAGCTGCTCCTCAGCAACACAAATGGTGAGATTCTGGGTCGTTAGGTGGTTTGGGTGGAGTGCAATAATCAGAAAAAAGAGCAGGGAAGGAGAGAAACCCACCACCATCATAGGTCATGAGAGAATTTGATCTCTGGAGCATCTTCTGCTCTTAAGGACATTAAGGATGAGACAGCCATGGCCTTGGTCACACATTCATTTTCTGACCTACCTTAGTCCTTTGTGCAGGAAGTTCAACGATAAATAATGTTGAAGTACCACTGTTGGTGGTGGGTGTTTGGGAGGGCATGCAAGTCATGAAAGATCTCTATGGTAACATTCTGTTACTACCCTGAGCACCCCCAAATTGTAGACATGTGCTTGTGCCTTAGTGACCATACGTGTGTACCCTCAGACTGTCCAGAAACAAGTAAAAAAGGACTTAAAAATGATTGAGTGGCTGCTGAGGCTTTAGTGCTTTTTGCACATGCCAGGCTCTGCCCTGCGCTGACCAGTCTGCACTGAAGCCCTGGGCTTCAGGCTCTTGCACGAGGCACTGGACAGTTCTGTCAGGAGGCTAGAACTTTATGATTTATAGCCAACTCA
Organism: Acanthiza pusilla; assembly: GCA_036630365.1. Taxonomy (NCBI): domain Eukaryota; kingdom Metazoa; phylum Chordata; class Aves; order Passeriformes; family Acanthizidae; genus Acanthiza; species Acanthiza pusilla. The sequence goes on from JAXCHO010000098.1 coordinate 24,341,976, forward strand.
CCAAAATCCCAAAAAGCCGATCTCACATTTCTAGGTTATACTTTGGCTTTTTTAATTTTTTTTTTCTCTTTCCCAGCATCTTGAATTCCATCTCAAGAAAAGCTGCTTTTAAGATGCCTCTCTTGGGAAACCTGTCTAAAAGGCATGCATTTTTCAGGGCCAAGAGGCAAAATCAAATCTCCTCAGTTAGCCCAGTGGAGAGGCATGGTGCTCAACCTTATCTCGTGAAAGATTCACAAAGGTGCTTCTGAGGAATGTATCTTTGGTAATCCATAGTCTCTGGACACTGAAAAGACATTTTAGTTTCTGGCCTGTGCATTCACAGGGAGCAGGGAACAGAAGATGCCAAGTGATGCCACTGTGATGTCGAAATTCAAATGGAATGAGAGTCAGCGCCAAGCATGGGTAGGACACACCTTCATCTTCCTGTTGGCAGTGATTGTTATGAACTTTCCCTCTTTGAAACAACTCAAATAAAATCAAAATCTAAATCAAAACTATTAGCAGGTTGACAAAACAGATAGCTGTGTATTTTTGGACATACTAATTCCTGAATTAAAAAAAAAAAAATACACACTTGAAAATTCATTTCTGCAAGGGAACAGTCAGGTTTCATGTTTCTCACTGAGCTACTGAAGATTTGGGCTTTTTCCTATGCATTCTCTTATCAAGAGGAAAAATACACACCCAACAACACCACCATCAAGTAAAAAAGAAAACAATTATAATTATTAATTTTCTGCTTCAAAACTAACTTCCAGTGGCTTCAAATTAAACTCAGATGGGATTTTTCATTTCAGAAGTTCTGTCATGTCCTTGAAACCAGTACTGTATTTTTAAAGGAGTCCCATTTGTGAGAGTGTGGTTAACTGTCTTCTAGTTATTTGCCTTTTTTTTCTTTATCTGTCAACTGAGATACACCAAGGCAATCCATTTTCATTATTTTTTAGGCTAACTGATGCCTCTTTTATTTTTTCATTTTAACTAACACATTTCTTAAAAATAGGTAGATATTTAAATTATATCTTTATATTGCTGCTTACTGACATGCATTATGTTTACTGCAATATGTCATATTTTTGCAGTTGTTATTCAGAACAATTAAAAAAAAAAAAGAAGTACTTATTTCAAAACACGTTCTCTGTGCTCCCATTTGCATGACTTCCTTGTGTGTCTCTTGCCTATGCTGTAATAGCTTGTCTTTGAACACCTTTGAACATTGCTCCTGTGGTATGTGTTAACTCACGATTCACTCACAATTTACTCACAATTCACTTAGAATTCACTGCATTTGCAGTACTGGCTGATGCTGCACAGGCGCTACCAAGTTGTTATTCTGAACATTCACAGAGGTAAAATTATTGTATTTATAAGTAAGAAACAAAGTGGTGACCAGAAGAAAATTCCATAGAACTTCTAAAGGAGTTACTAAATTATTGACTTTAAATTATGAACAACTGCTCTCCACATTCTTTCATTGCAGTTATGTATTTGGAAATTCACCATAGACCCAGATCAAGGTTTGAAGATCAATGAAATACCTTGTAGCTACATACCATTACTTTATATAAGGATCATTTCACGTTTCATTACATTCTATAAAATATGAAATTTAAAATGTAAACAACAATGAAACACCCACAATTTCCACAATTTAACCAATATCAAGTACTTTGTACTTCTCAAAATCCGTTTGATTTTAAACCTGGTTAAAATAAAAAAAGAATGGATGAGATAATAACAAGTTTTACTTCAAATAAAAGTTATCAGCAAACAGATTGTTTAAATGAATAATAAGAAAATACAGATTATTTTGGGTTACTGCTTGTTTCCTGTTTCTGTGTGTTGAAGAGCCTTTTACAACAGCAGAGAAGGCTTTTATGTGCACACAGTATTTATGCATTTGTAAGCAACACCAGTGAACTAAAAGTCAGAGGGAAGAAAATAAGTTGTCAAAATTATTAATGCATCAGTGAGATAATTTTTCAACAGGAAGAACAGAACAACAGATTAAATAAACAACAACAAACCCATCAAAACCAGACATACCTAAAGCTGATAGAAGGCCACCATTGGCCAAACAGTTTAAATTTCCACTTTCTCTGATAATTGTAATTAAAGATTAATTACAGACTTTAACTGTCGCCTGAGCAGATGTAATAACACATATCACAAGCATGAATTCAAAGTGTAGCTCTCAGATACATTTGCTAAGTATGTAAGGTTTATTTTCCTGAGGGGTCTTCTTTTCTTGTCAGCCCTTCCCATGCTCTTAATGTATGGAGATAACTGAAAAATTAGTATAAAATCTAAGTTAGAACGCATTATTAATGAATCTTTCCCTGCTTAAGTCAGTACATTTGAAAACTAAGATAACAATACCTGTCTGTTTTGCAGAATAATTCAAAGTGGTTTCTTTGCACTTTTTGAAAGATCGTATTTCTTTGATCTACTGCTATTTACTTAGACATGTAACCATGAGATAGGTACAGTTATATTACCTGACTAGCATTAATAGAAAGGATAAGTCTCAATTTTCCAAGGTTTAGATATAGGCAAAATGCTTTAGTGTAACCACTTTTTGTGGCCAATCGCTTTCATAGACAGTCTTATTTTCCCCTGGTTATGAGACTGAGGTACTATCTCTTGGCTAATAGCAACAGGATTTTCAAAGTTCAGGAGTGCTCTTGTTGAGTGAAAGGTAATACTATTATTTCAGTATTAATATAATAATTTTATGTAAGAAACTCACATAAAACGTAGTAATTACAAATGTAGTTCAAGTGCAGACAGAAATGTGAAAACCTGAGCAGATTATGTGAGCAATTAATTGCATTTAAGTCATTCAGTAAAATCAGTAATAGACCGGGTAATCTTTGAAACACACATGTACATGTGTTCACATTGTAGCTATAGTCTTCCTAGTATTTGGGACTGTATCTTCATTGATAAAAACAAACCTTTTACCATGTACCCAAACAAATATCTCAGGACAATTGACGTATTCCACCTCAGTAGTAGTAGACGCAGTCAGCAGATGACAATCTCTTTAAGCAGCAAACCTTAAAGACAATTTATAGGTCCAAATCCGCCGTTCTGCACACAGTGCTGTGGATTTCAGTGCATAGACTCTGGCCTCATATGAATACCTTGCTGCTGAACATACAGAGGCAGAAGATATAAACGAAAGTGCCTGTTCAAATCACCCTTGTGTTTGTGCTGGTCCAGAGTTATTGGAGCTGGGCAGCAATGAAACAAGACCAATGTCTACTTGAATTTTTGTACTGCACTGCCTGTGCATTTCAGGAAACACCAGATCAATGAATAGGTCTACCAGAACATTGAGAATGCTTAAGATTTTTTTCTCTTAAAAGAACAAAAAGGGCAGTAGAAATGTTTGGATCACGCTTTCTCTGTTTCATGCAAGGGGATTGGAAAGAGGTGAAAGAGGTGTAGTATTAAAGGGTGGCAAGAAAGCCAGCAAAACTGAAATAGATTTTATGAGAGTATATTTGTTATACTAACAAGAAATCAGATGTTAACTCTCAGAGAGGAAGAATAAGATTTGTACTGCAGAAACCAGTGATTAAACTAGAAGAGACATACAGAGAACAAGCTTGAAACAAAACACAGTTCCTTGCTTTGTTGTTCTTTTCTCAGCTCTAGGCTAGATGATGCCTTAGAATCATAGAATCATTTAGGATGGAAAAACCCCTGTGGGGTCAGTGAGTCCAACTGTTACCCTGGCACTGTCAAGTCCACCATTAAAACATGTCCCCAAGTGCCACATCTCCACATCACCTGGTCCTGCATGTGCCATGTGATGGCACTCAGGATGAGCTGCTCCATGGCCTTCCTGGAACTTGTGTGTGTCTACGTGATACTGCTCTGCAACCCAACAGAGAATGAGAAAAGAAAAATCCCTGCTGGTTACTCTGATAACACAGTTTACCTTTCATATTTCATTATGTCAATTAAGGCCTGAAATTTTCTTTTCATGGGATCTTGGTTTATAAATTTCTGTAATCAATAGAAGTATTTATTCTTCACTTACATTGACTAGATAATAACATAGTTTTACCACTGACAATGTGCAGTGTGTTGACATATTATAAATACTGTACTTTAAAGTGTGTTTTGGTTTTTTTTTAATTTGAGGTCAAACTCAATTACTATTCAGCATTTAAATAATCACTCATGGTTAATGCTCAAGAACATAAGCTTTTTGTAATGAGTTTTATGGGACATTTTGTCACTGCAAGGAGGATTGTCTCTTTTTCCACATTTCAGAAAAAAAGCCAGAAACATTAACACAGCAGAAAACCTCTGGCTGTCTATTTACATACTTTTCATGATGTACAGGTTAATGTCATAGATTCATGTCTGGCCCTCAGGGAAGATGACAAAGCAATATTTATTCTTGGTCAGTAATGCACTGCATTATTGTAAGATAAACTCAAAGCTCTTTCACCCAATACTTTGCACATGACATTTTCACCCATCCCTCTTACCAATGGATGTGCTGTGGGCTGTTTCTTCAAAGCTCAGAAGGATTTTGGATATCTCTTCATCTGTCCTCTGTGCAGCTGTCAAGGTTCCTCCTCTCCCTTATGAGTCAAAAACTTTCCAAAGGTAGCACAAAGCATTTTGAATAATTTTTTGCTCTCCATCCGTCTCAGAAAAAACTTCTTTCTCTCCACTGCTTATTTAAGTAATATGCCCTAAAATTGCAGATCTATCTCATGTTGATAATCTGAAGAAGTAGTCCTTTCCAGGATACCTATACACTTTGGACAAGCCCCGTGGTGATGTGGATTGAAGTAGTATAACCTGAATTTATTGTTTGCTGCACAGAACTCACAGATATGAGCTAAGTTTTCTAAAAAGGCTGTGCAGACACCATGCCTCCTCCTTCAGCTGGCCTCCTGAAGGAACAGTTAAGGAAGGTGCCAATGGGAAAGCAAATCTAGGAAACCTTGCACTAGGAAACCATGGACTGAAATTTGGCCCTAGATGTCAAAGTCTGGAAGTTTGTGTGTAAAAACCGAGTGTTGCAGTCAGTGTAAAGAGAGCAGCATTTTCTAACAGTGGAGTGTAGCTGCCCATGAGAAAGCCTTCGAGTGAAGTTTGCCATCCCTTTATAGCAGAAGGGACTAACTCAAGGTAAATTCACTTCGTTTAAAAGAGCCCACACCAGTCTCATTCTGTGAAAGGAAGATAAAGAGCACAGGGTGGAAAAGGGTGGAAAATGAAGGGTGTGTAAAAATCCTGTAGAACATCTTTACCAAGAAGGGTTGATGTCAGCTTTGAAATGCTAGGAAAGGAAATGGAAGAAGTCCAGTGTGTAGGAATAGAGATAAAGCTTAATTGATCCACCTTCTTAGGAGTCCATTGGAGCGTTTGACAAACTCTTATTTTAGTATCAAAAACAAGCTGTTCACATAAATTACACCTTTGAGCTCATTTGATTTCTGCAGCTTCACCTGCAAACTTCAATTTATACCTTTAATACATTTTTCCTATTAATATTGAGGCACGATGGTGTATGCAATTTGCTTAACCACTCCAAATAAAAGAAGTATCTGTTCTCCCCATGAATCATGCACAACCTAAGCTCATGTTAGCAGCACCTTCATCTGCAGAGCAAGGCAGTAATAGACTCCTTCAGGCTCTTAAATATTCAAATTTGCCACTTTAAAGAAGAATTTAGGGATTCCAGATTTATTGCCCAAAGAAAAATACAGTAACAAAGCATGGGCTTTTCCTTTCAGAGGAGAAATTTTTGTAACTAAAATTGTAAAATCTTCAATTTTATAGAAGTTTTCTGACTAAAAGTTTCAATGAAGGCAAAAACAAGAAAGCATTTCTTAGCAGTCATGACACTCTGGAGTACGAGAACAATTCCATTGTTTTAAGACACAAGTGGAACTAGATGCAAAAAGCACAGACAATATGTATGGTTTTTGAATTAGAGTACCGTAGTGTGAGTTAATGGATTCTGCCTTTGTATTCAATAACATCTAATAGAGTTTCCAAGAAAAGCAAGGAAAATTGGAAGTTAGTTAAACATTTGGGTTGGTGAGGCCTTTTAACTATTAGCAGTATCATGAATGCTTAGTATTAACCGTATATATCCTTTGCTTTATATTAGAATGAATTTAAATAAAATGAAAAGTGCCAATGTAAATTAGGATTTCAGTGGCAGTGATGATCATAAATTGAACATTTCTTTAAACTACACTTCATGTTTTCTGCTGTAAGTCAATCCTATTGATATTTCTATCAAATATGTACTTGGTAATTAAATTAAATTATATACTCAATATTTGAAAAACAACACATATAAACTTTGACCAGGCATCTTTATTCTCACACATATGAATAAATTAAATAGTCAGCCAAGAAATATTGTGAAAACTGTACCCTTATGCATTCTGCACCCTCACTTTCCATCTTTGTTTGTGTGTTTCTGTGTGCAATTATGTCTAAAAATGAAAGTTATGTTGCTCCATAGCATTTGCTTTGGTTTTTTTAAAGAGCAGAACTGAGTAAACTTTCTAAGCCCTCTAATTACTTGTGGGTCATCTTTAGGGTTGCTTCCTTTACAACTCTCCATGTTTTCATCTCATCCTCTCTCCACAAGCCTCTACAGCTTCATCTAACCTGGTGTTCACTTGTGAGTGCTTCATGGCAAAGCCTGCTCTTGTAGCCTAATGCTTAGGACTCAAAGCCTCTTCTGCTCTGCTTCCGACACAAGGGTGGTCTTTCACTTGGTAATATTCTCAGGTTGCCCAAATGTTCTTCCGTTCCCCTCACAGTGACCTCAGAGAACTCCAAATAATACAACTAAGTAGCTTGAGGAAATAAGTGAAAAAGAATGCAAGAGAGAAACAGGTATATCTGTTAGTGTGAAAAGGAAAGCTAAATTCTTTTTCAGCTGTCAAGTAGGATATACATCATATTCTATGGAAACCACTAATTATGTTTTGGCAGATAGTTTCTTTCCTACATTTATACCAAACTAGTAAGTCTATAAGGAGTCAAGGAAGAACCTTGTTACCTACTAAAAGTAGGAATGATTCACCTGCAGTGATCCATCTTTCTAAGTCAAGTCAAACCCTTCATCTCTGACAAGTGGTGACAATTGCATTTTTATTACCTGCCATTGGAGAGGGGGGGAAAGAATATACATGCTTTTGATTGAGTGCTGATATGAGGTACTAGTCAACGATTTTGCAAGCAAAACCAAATACCTAGCACAATGCAACCTGGACCTTAGAGAGTCAGGACTTTTATGACATGTCTAGAAAGTCTTTTCAGAAGAAGCACCATATCACCACCTCCACCCCCTAAAAATGGATGCCAGCATTGGTTACTTGAATGTCAGCTTAGCCAGAAATGCAGCCACACTTGGCAGAGTGAGTGAGAAGTTCATAGATCTTGCCTTTCAAATCAGAGAAGATTTTCATCTGGCTGGTGAAGGTTATGAACAAAGCAAGTCTGCATCTGCCTGGAAATGTAACACATTTAAAATATGGGAAATGGTGAGACTGATATGAGATGGAGTCATGATTTTTAGACTGGAGTAGGATGGAATCCACTGGGCACAAGATCATCTGTTTTCTCATTTGGAATCTGATCCTTTTGTGTTGTCCTTTAAAACCATATATTACTTGTTTCCTTTGATTTCTTTTGCAGGTCTTATTATCAGTGCTCATCTATGGATAGCTGGCCCCATCCAGACTTGTAGGCTAATCCACATTTGGCCTTTTTCAGATCTTTTCTTCTTCTGTCAGATGAATGCTTACTTACATGGTGCAAGTTATCAAGAGAGAATTTTCAGCTTTTTTTTGTGGTGTCCTTGCTGCTAGAAAGAACTTCCACAAAGCTGTGTTAACATTCTCCTTCAAAATCCACCTTAATTCTCCCCTTGGCTGTGATGCTGTGATGAAATTTGGGAAATAGATAGCTAATGTGAGAATACTGCTGTTCTTAATGCCATTATGTCATTTTCCCTTGCATTTTCCCTTGCATTCCCATCTCGTTCCCTTTGTATATCTGCCTAAAACAATCTGTTGCCTCTCATCTTAAGTGTGTATTATAGATTTAAGAACATCAAGATAAGGATCGATTGTGAGTTTTGTAGTCTGCAATGATAATGGTCTGCTACATGGCTGAAGTTCTTAGACATAATGTCAGTTATCATCATTTGTCAGAGCCTAGAGATTATGATTGCTTTCCGCTGCACTTACAGCTAAAAGCTAGAAATTATAAAATGATAGTTCTGTTTTATAGAATGCTTTAAGGTTTCAATTAAGGAGGAAACAATCTTCATAACATTGTTGAAAAGATGGCAACAAGGAAAGTTCATGTCTCTCACAGTTGTTTCCTTCTGAAAAGTCTTGTGTGATTTGGGGGGTGGTTTCCTATTTCTGCTTAAAAAAACCCCAACAATATGTGTATTTTTGTTCATAGACAGTAAAATGTCTTTAAAAGAGACGTGGGATAGGAGATAGAATCAAACAGAATCATTAAGCTCTATTTATGCTATTTCAACATGCAAATCTAGAGTCCCAGAAGTGGCCCAAATGACAACCTCCAAGGTGAAGGGAAAGAAAAATTAAAAAAACTTCTGTTCTAGTGAAGAAATCTTTCATCACAAAGTAATGCAATGGTTCTGTGTTTTAATAGAAGGTATCTTTTTTAAAGTGTTTGTTCTGTGACAAAACGAGGAAAATAAATTACTATCTCTGTTGCAGTCTTGTGAGGAAACAATAATGTCCAAAAAGCATTTTCAGAGCCTCGGGTAGAATACAACAAAATCTCGTGCACTTAACCTTTTTAAAATACATATCCTTAGCAATATATTATTTTAATAATTGCAAAATACTTGTGGTTTTATTGCTTTATTATGATTTTCATAGCTATGTAAATTTAGTGTAAGTATACATAGTATATGAATGAATGAATGAATGAATGAATGAATGAATGAATGAATGAATGAATTTTGCAAGCCACTCGTAAGGAAATGTTTCAGTGTGTTTTGAAAAGTTCACAACTTAAAATGATTTACAGAAAACCCTGCAGCTACCTGCTTTTACACTGTACACAGAAATCTAAGTGATGTATACAAAATCTTGGGAGGTGTGAATTGCATTGAGGAGTTGGGTTTGTTTCTGTTTACATTTCTTTAAGGTTTTCTAAAGCTTGCCAGCAGAGTTCAAGGAACATGGAGAAAAAAAAAATAAAAAGCATGAACTCAAGTTAAAACACATGAAATACTTAAACTTGTATTTTTCTTGTTATCTGCAAACTTTCCTTCATAAAATTTACTGGTTTTCTTTCAAGTAATTATTGCATATTATTTTCTCTAATGGCTATACACAGATAAATAATGTTAATTTTTAGGTTAAAATATTTGTAAAATCTATTAAATCATGTGTATTTTGCTATCAGTTCATGTTTATAAAAGTTTGGAATCAAATGAGTAATTTTGACTTTTCACCATTAATTCTTAACCAGATAGATGTTACAAGCTGCTAAAAATCAATATCTACAAGAGAAATGATAGTTTAGAAAGTCCTGAGGGTGTTGGTGATGCTTTCCCTGTGCCTGGGAGGTGCTTGGCCCTCCAAGGAGCAAAGGCTGGGATATCTAAGTGTCCTGAAGGACACCAGGGAATGTGCCCTCTTCAGCCTCAGGATCCCTCTTGCAATCATGCTCATTCTCCACACAGGTTGCTTGACACATTTCCCGCTGTGAAGAAGCCTTCACTTTCAGATAAATAAAATCACCAGTTTTATTTGTTGCTTAAAACCTTACTTTTTTTTTGAGGTAAGAGTTGAGCATCAATAGTTGAATGTCAGTTGTGTATCAATTAGCAGCTCTGATCAGGGAGAGGAATATAAACATATTGATTCAGATAATCAGCAAGATCTCAAGCAAGTGAAATAAACATGAGAGAATCAGATGTTTGAGAAAACTCACAAAATGAAATCCAGTTTAATAATATGTGTGCGTTAGAATAATGGCCATATCTGCAAAAGTTAATGCTGTATAACTGAAAAGCAATGGGAAATGTTTATGAAATAAAATATCCATAGTTGCTGTAGTTAAATGATACTTGAAATTTTAGAGAAATTGAGTTTTAGAAAATGTTTTATGCTTTATTCATCAAACCACTCATTCAAAGAAAAGATAGCAAATAGATATATGACAGATGATCTCTGATATAACTAACATTTTAGGATAGTCTGTCTGTGAAGCACTTGAAACAGATTAATGTTTACTGGTCAGTAACGAAATTTTTATATTTTTGTTTCAGAAAAAAACAATTGTGCATTTTTGAAATATGTCAAAATAAGTTAAAAAAACCTCCAGTTTTTATTCTTTTTGAAAGATAGGTCGGTCTCATAATGACCATAGTATCCATGTTTGCATTCCTGTTGTACCTATGATCCAGGAAGCAAGGCTTCTTGCATTGCTGCTGCATAAGGAAAAGTATTAAGGGTATATCACAACACTATAGCACCCTCTGAAAAAAAGAATTAGTGTTAGGATTAGGCAAGAAAACAAGTTATATCTCTTCTAAGTCATAAATTCCTCTAATTTCCGTACTCTTGCTTCCCAGAGTAATAAGAAATTTTCTTTTCACCTTTGTCATGGAGTATCCTCTGAGGTACTCCTGATTCTCTAGGATTCAGAATGTATTTATTGGTGTTCAGGATTATTCTCAGAGCCCAAGTCATAGCCATAAGGAAATTAAGGTTGAAGCCTTTAAAGCCTCCACCTCCAGGTCAAATGCTCACCTGTAAAAAGTGAATTTTAGGCTTCTTCCTGGGGTAAAATAAGGAATATTTGTATATGGTTTGAACCTCAGGCACCTATTCTCTCCAGAAGTGACTATTATTGTATGTGAAGGAAAATTTTATTTATTGTCTTCAGTTCAGTACTCTTCTCAAATGAAAATAACTAACTGAAGTAGAGGACTACTTGTTACAACACTTTCTCCCTCAGTTTATAAACTCAGTGCTACTTTAGAGAACAAAAATACTCCTTTTAAAGTAAAAGCCATTTCTTAAAGTTTGTCAGACTGGAAGAAAATGGCTTATAAATTATGCAAGACCGGGGGTTTGCCTGAGCCAAAAGCACCTCTCAGGTAACTTTCTTTGCGGTGACTGACAATCCCCTTTCCATTTCCCCTTCGTCACGCAATCCCTGATGTGAAATTGCAGATTGCAGCCCTACTGTTTCTAACAAAGTGTTCTGGTATCAACATTAAGCATTTTCAGTTCAGGACATGACTGTTATCAGACACTGATAACATATTTTCCACCCTGCTGACAGGTGGAACTGGTCCTCAGTTCCCCAGAGATGGGTTGGAATCCAAGATTGGTTCTTTGCTCAGGTGTCCTGTTTCTCAAGACATCAAGTGGAGCTCCTTTAGCAGCAGTTGCCTACAAAGGAAATCTGGGGTTTTTTTTGGAGGAAAACACTGGAAAATTGAGGAAGCCTCAGGATAGATATTAAATTTAAGAATGTTTCATATATAGCATCATGTGGAATAACCACAGTAACAACCAAACTTTCTTTGCATTCCCAATGATGAGAGAGTTTTCTTCACTCCATAAAGTTTAGCTGTTAAGGATGTGCACTGGGATGTTCCCTTTGTCATCAATGGAAACAGAGTTGGTGCCATTGATTGTCTTCTTTGAGCCAAGCAAGTCCTGTCACAACATGAACAGGTCAAGAGACCAATTAACCTATTTACTGCCCGTGTTACGTGGCAGTTCTCTGTCCTTACTAGAGTTTATGAAGTGGTGGAAAAAGACATGTCCTTTGGAATTGAATGTCAGGAACCTATGATTGCAGATGTATCCCTTTTTCTTTCTTTTCTTTTTTTTTTTCCCTATGTACTTGGACATGAAAGTCAATTTATAATGGAAAAGTATGGAGTAACTAATATATTCTTATTCTTCAAGGAACATTTTAAAAAAGGATTTATATAATGTTTTCATTCAACTGTTTTTTATTATGAATTTTTTTCTGTTTTTAATATTTTAATTAATTAGAAAATACTACTAATATAGTATAGAATATAGACAGTATATATACATACATATGTAGAATACACAATAGTATAGAAAATACAATTAATAAGTTAGAAAATACTTTTAAAATTATATTCTCAGATAAACACATATCTACAAATGATAGAGACAGAACATTTACTCAAACCAGTGTTTATTATCATACATTTATTCTCAGATAATAATACATTTTTATTTCTGTAAGAAATTGTTTTTCATAGATCACAATAAAATGCAATGTAAAATTGCTCACTTATATCAAATTGAAAATCTCTCTGATGGCAGATTTTATCTAAAATATGTATTTTCTCCAACAGAGTTTACATAGCATGTTAGTATTATGATTATTTTGAAATTTACTATTATTTTATGGTATTAGTTATTTATAAATAAAAATTGAAGAAAATGAAACATTTTATTATTAGAAATAACTTTCTTCTGTAAAAGTCAGCAGGTTCTTCTATCTTCCAATGTTAACATGTTTTTTGAGAAATTCCATATACTTACATTTAAATACGAGGAACATACACAATAAAAAGGCTGGTATTTTTCTTTCAGAGTCCCAGAAGGCTGTGATTTGTCACATCACAGATGTATATAATATCAACTCTCTCATCACACACTGGGTATAATTTAGGCTGCCACAGGAAGCCTAAGGAATTATATGTCTGCTTTTACACACTTTCTGAGATTAAGCACTTTGAGGGTCCTAATATCATATACATGGTTATATGTATGGGGTTTTTTCTATAGATATAAATATAAGTGCACATATATATACACACACTGTATATACAAACACACATGCACACATATGTTTTCATACACATATATGTATTTACATATAAGTTTGTGTATATATAAAGATACAAATATTTTAAAATATGCATTAATAGTGGTATAAATCAATATTAATAATAATAATAGTGAAAAAGATACTATGACTACTACTACTACTAATGTTATATGATGTATTACTAAAGATAAATAGAAAAAGAAATAACCTGTTGGGAAGAATTCACATAATGTTTCACCCATTCAAAAGTCTTTAAAAGGTCCTATATAAGAGAAAAATCAGTTTAGAAGTTTAGAAGCCAATTAAGGAAATATTTTTAAGGCCCATGTCCAAGCCTAAAAGAGACATACTGAAAACTAATACTGCCAGCCTGAAAAAGCTGGTAGAATTTCCCATCTGGTATAAGTCTGTGCACTGCTTCAGTATTCTTTATCTGCAGCCTGGTTTTGTAGTGGGGAGCAAAATTGTTTGGCTCCAGTGTACAAAACTGATTATTGATATCCTAGTTAGATTTTACTGTGTCCCTACTGGCATTAGGTTTGCAACAGAAAATCCAAAGCTCCTCTCTAAAATTATGTCTCTTTCTGCTATGTTCATTCTAAAGCCTATATATGAGAGATTAATAGAGGCAGATTCTTTCAATATGTTCCTTTTTCATGAGGAATAATGTACTGTGTCTTTTTTTAATGTAGATAAAACAAAACTACTAGGAAAAGCTGTTTCAGCTGTTGAAATGCCCAGAATTTTCATCTATTTCTAAATAAAATCTCATGCAGAATGACTTCTGGGATCACATTGAAAAGATATTTCTTGTAGTTCTTACTCTTGCAATCTATCAGCAGAGAAGATTAACTGCAATGTAACCTGTGTGCTAAAGTTTGAAGAGAAGGAAAGCTAGGCTCATTACAAAGCAAAAACATACATTAGAAAAACTCTTAAACAGTATTATTGGCTGTCAGTCTTGTTTTTCTCTAATTTTGGGGTGAATATTTCATCTGTTGGCTACAGTGGAAGAAGATTAATAAGGTAATTGTCTTGAACTAACATCTCTTAGTTGAAATCAGCATGCAGTTCCTGAAACTGGAGGGTACAATTTTTGCTTTTGCCAATTAGAACACTAAGCCGTCAAAACTTTCAGCTCTTCTTTGTCATTTCTCAGGCAAGATATATAGTGTATTCCAACCATAATCTTACTTTTTGGCAATTATATATACTTTAAGTTTAGAAGTTTTTATACTTAGTGGTCCAAAGGTCACTGCTGAACCTAACATGGTGCCATAAAATCAGTGTAAAGCAGCCAATAACCAAGCTTTTGAAATCGGTGTCAGAATATTTATTCTTAGACACATTCTGCAGCAAACTAAAACTCTTCTTTTCTTTCTTCTGCAATGAACAGGCTTCCCTGGGAAAAGAGCTGATCAGGAAACTTAGGAAACAGAGATATTTTGACATTTTGAGGTTAAACTGAAAAGACACTTCCTGGCAGGGAGCACATTTCATGTTCGACAAAGTGTTGCATAAGTACTGACAATTGTCGCCTTTTCCCATCCTTTACCAAGTCAGAATGAGTAAAGCTGCTATCAGACACACGGAAGGAACTGTGCTCTCTGTTCTGTAATTCAGCCAGGCTCAGACTTGTTTACTTTTTTATGCCTATGTAGGAATCCATCAATGATATAAAATACTCATGCATAATTTCTGGCTCTGTATTACCTCCTTGTGTAACAATAGAAGAAATTATCTGTCCTTATCATACTCATCCTGGGGTAAATCTGTGCCTTTAGAAAATGTAATCTAGTATTGCTGCTTTAACAATTTTTTAGAACATTCTGATTTCTTGCATTGAGAGTTTGATATCCAGCTTGATTAATTCTACATTTATCTCTCATTTATCAAGCCAAATATAGGGTATACTACATGATAAAATATGGACCATATTTTGAATGATAATGGAAATGCCCTACCAATCCTCTTCATTCTATTTTTCATTCAAATAAAGAGAAAAAAATCCAACACTATGGGCAAAATACTAGAAGTCTAGCATGGTTTCATTTATTTAATTAGAACATGTAGCTTTTTTAACTTTGGGCATGAAAATGTCTAGTGTGCTCTCCATTTTTAATTCAAAACCACTTGGGGGTCATACAATTTCTTATATTTTGATACCCAATTTCCTGATTTTCTGTTGAAGCATGACTACCAAAATTTACTGCCAAATTCACTGGGGCAGCAATGGAACTGCACTCATAGATGCAGCCCATATGGTTTTCTAAATGCAATTTTGACAACCATTGTAATGTAAAAGTGCTAAACTTCGTATCTCATTATAGATAATTATATTTTATCACATTCATAAGTTGCTGACATAAAAAAGCACTGCATAAAAGCATGGAGGAACACAGAGGGATTGGCAAATGCGTTTGCCAAAATGGAGATATCTATTTAGCGTGAAACCAAGTAGCTGGTACCGTATAGTATAGTTTTCTTCTAACCATAACTTATGAAGTCAGCTCCATGGCAGACCTCAGCTTCAGGAAATTTGCTGAAATCATTTTAAAGGGCAGAGAGGGCACAGGAAAAACTTTTGTATGTGCAGTTAACCAAGTGCAGCATGTCTGGTCCCAGTGATCTCTCACAGAGAATCTTTACATAAGCAAAATGAGTTAATTTGGCCATGCTGTGGTGAGAAATTTTGAACTGCACTTAATGCAAAATAGGC
Organism: Acanthiza pusilla; assembly: GCA_036630365.1. NCBI lineage: Eukaryota > Metazoa > Chordata > Aves > Passeriformes > Acanthizidae > Acanthiza > Acanthiza pusilla. The sequence continues at coordinate 24,357,580 of JAXCHO010000098.1, forward strand.
TGTAACATGGTGAAAAACAAGAGCACTGAATACAAATCATCTTACTGCTAACTTCAACAAGGAAAAAAAACATAAGAAGCAGCACAGAACATTCTGTACTTGTCATGATCCCTGATTTGTAAATGTCTCGTAGCAGAGTTCTGGCAGATGCTTTGTGTAAGAGTGATTGACTCCAGTGAAGTAGTTAGCCCAGCCCAGCCCTCCCTAGTGATCTGAAACGGCTTCTCCTTTGCTGCAGGCTTGGTTCAAGCTCTTGTAATAAATCATGCTGATGCCTATCCCCGAGATATACAGGTTGGACAATGGGGTGTCTCTTCACCTCCTGTTGCAGTTCACAAAAGCTGTTAAAATACTCTAAAGAGCAGCTCATTTGTCACATTGGCCTGGTTAGGAAAAATGCTTTACACAGCTGTCTTACTACTTACCCAAGAAACTCAATGTTTTCTTAGCACTGGAGGCTTCTAGGACTCATGTGAATTAAAAAATAGGTACTATCCATATTCCAAAAATAGGCAATTTGTAGAGCAAGGATGTTGACATCCTTCCAATCAGCTTTTAAAGTGGAGTCTCATTTTTAATAACTAAATAGATCTTTCCCAGAAATTTTAATTGAAACATTCCATATCTCTATTTCTCTAAGTTATCTTGGTACATTTTTGTATCCTAATCTATGACCACTGCTCCAGATGTCTGAGATGTAGACTCACAGAATCACAAAATTGTTTAGGTTGGAAGGGGCTTTAATGATCATCTTTTTTCAGTTCTCCTGCCATGGGCAGGAGCACTTTCAACTACACCAGGTTGCTCAAAGACCTGTCCAGCTTGGCCTTCAACACTTCCAGAGATGGGGATAATATTGCTTTATCACAAACTGTGTGAACATCCTTAAATTCTGGTGAATGCTGAGATTTTATGTCAATTAGTGTGTTTGACAAAGAAGGAAATAACAGGTGAAATGTAATTGAAATCCAGAAAATCATACAATAAACCCTATTTTATAAATTCATATGAAAATAAATCTACAAAGAAGAAATGGGAAAAAAAAAGTATACAAGCATATAAATAATAGTGACCAATGCTGAAGTTTTAAGAAATTCCATGCAGGTGATACTATTCTTAGGTGAACTGGTGGTGGTTTGTTAATTTGAATCTTACTGGTTTCATCCTGACTGATGAAATAAATGTATTTGTTCCCTGAAATACGAATTGCTGTTCTCTTTTAGGGGTCTGGATGCAATATTGTACATTAAATCTCATGAGTTGAGGTGAGAGCCCAGCAATTTAAAGATGTCTAGCTATAAACTTTTTTTGTCTAGCTATAAACTTTTTTTGTCTACAAAAAAAAAGTATATCCATAATATCTTTTGGAAGTCCACCACTGAAAATAGAGTTTATTGGCAAAACTTATCTATTTTGTCAAATATAATTATCAAACGGCCATTAAAATCCTAAATTCTATTCAGGTTTTCCAGGTAGTGAAAAGTGAAGAGCTTAAGAAAGATTGGAGCTCACATGGGATGGGTGACTCTTTTAGGAATTGCAGTACAGACGATTCTCGGATGATATTGGGAATGTGTTGACCCTTGAGGATGGTATCTTCAAAGACAGCAGAAGCAGTGGGCCATAAATTTCAGGATGGAGAGGATTTATTTTCATTTTAATAGTTTCCGAACAGCTTCTCTGGGAGTCTGAAGAGCCTTGAGTATTTTCTCAGACACATAATTTTTAAGTGTTTTGTTATCTTCCACACTCATTATAAAAACATCATTTGTGTATTTGCATAGAAGAGAACTGCTAATTTTAGATATAATACTAACCACTTCATGGAAAATTAGAAAGACGCTGCATAATCAAAAAGGCTTTGTGTTTTTACACAAGTTACCCAAAGGAAAAAGCAAGGATATAAGTAAAATGTCACCTTTGGAAAAAAAAAACCCAAGCCCACAACCAAAACAAACACACCAAAAAACCCTCTGCAATTGAATTCTTGCCTTGTAGAGCTTATATTTCAGTCTGGGCATTTGAGAACTGATAGTCTGTGAAATAAAAGGTTTGGGATTTACTAGACCATTTACACTTTTGTCTGTAACTTTTGCAGGTTCTCACAGACCATGTAACACTTTGGGAACAAGTGTGTAAAATATTACAGAAATAGTAAAGGTTGTATTTTTTCTACTTTCCCCATTGTATCTCACTTTAGAAACTGCAGACTATTTTCCAACGTTAGGTATTGACAACAGTAAATATAAATGAAATGATAATTTGTTCGTTTCTCCAGTGCATCTTTTATTGAATATCCACACCCCCCCAAAAAAGCCAAAAATTAAAATGTTGAGGCTATGAATAAAAGCATAATATTATGAATTATGTCTCACTTCAGGAAAACAATCTCTAAGTTTTATGTTATGATGTATTTTTATGTTTTACAAGCAGTAAAGCATCTCTGTGGTGTCACTATAGTCTGAAAAAAAATCAGCTAATTTGTAAAATTGTCATCTCCTTTTCAATGCTGGTTTTTTTTAGCTATAATTGCAGAGATGAATTATTCATTTTTTTTCAACACCAAAAAATTACCAGAAAAGCAATCCAGGTTAATTATCAAGAAGTAATTTAATGTTGGTATAAAAACCAGAAGAAAGCTTGTCCATAGCTGTTATTTCTATTGGCAGACACAGTTCAGGTTAGCAAGACAGAGACTGAAAGTTAGAGCAGGGCAGGATAGAAAAGAAGCCTGCGTGGCTCCTGCCTCACAGCTTAAATATAGATGCTGAGGAGGGTTGTAAAGGCTGATGGCATTGATATGAGGGCCAGAATCCTCTCAGTGTTTATTTCTGTGAGCATTTCCATACTATCCCAACTTAAGAAAAGAGTTTAGAGCCATGTTAAAGTTGTCCACAGTAAAGGAGTGGTCATTGAAGTAATATTTATAAACTTTTAATAGTTGTTCCTTACCCTCTTTCAGTGCCACCACATGCTAGATCTTCTAGAATAATTAAAATTATTTTTACAACCACATCACACTACTGTGGTCTTTAATATAGTTTCAAACAGAACAAGGGTTTAATGTAGTGAAAACGAAAAACCTCCTAAGCCTGAGGAAAGAACAGAGAACAGCATGTCTCAGGTATGTGCTTAAATGGCACTCTTCACCCGACTTGTGTGAGTAGATGTCACTTATGTGGATGAAAATGCCATAATTTTGTCTGCCTTCTTGCCTTTAATTAGTAATGAGCATAGCCCATATGACTGTCAGAGTGGGTGATTTTATTTACCAGAATTCTGTGTAAAGTAATTATTATTCTGACAATATTGCATCATACTAATTAGTGGCAATAAATGCACTGGAGAGTTTGGAGTGAAGATATCTGATAAGAACCCTCAAAGTAGTTATTTGTCATCTATTTATTTATTCAACCTAAGTAAAATGAGTTAATTATTTTCTAGAAATGTTAACTGAATATTTAGAAATATTATGTCTTGTGTAATAAACCTTAAATAACTTTCCCCCCTGGTTTTTATAACAATTCATTTTGTACAATTTGTCAATTCAGCTTGTTTGAAGTAAATTCACTTTATATGAAAGACTGGTCTCCATTTTGCTAATGTTGGAGAACCACAATCTAGAGATAGAAAATAGTGCCCAAAATTTATTTTACAGTTGAAAAAGCCCAACAGTCGTCTGGCTTTGTATTTATATAATTTTTCCAGATCATGGTTTTGGTTCCATTTTGTTGGTGGTGTTTTGGTTTTAGTTCCTCTTTGGAGAAGAAACATTGCAGTCAGTTACAGCAAATAAACGCTAATCAGTGATGAACTCATAATCATTTATGGACCTCATTGCTCTATAAATACCTGAAAAGGGTTCACAGTGAGGTGGGAGCAGATATCTTGTGCTGTGCCTGCAGTGAGAAGATGAGGGGAAATGGCCTTAAGCTGAGACAGGTTAGCTACAGATTAGATATTAGAAAAAAAATTTTGCTGTTAGGGTGGTCAGAAGATGGTATAGGTTGCCCAAGGAGGTGGCAGAATCACCATCCCGGTGGTGTTCCAGAGTTGTCTGGATCTGGCGCTGGGTGACATGGTTTAGTGTTTCAAAGGTACAGTGGGTGGTGTTGGGCTGATGGTGGGACTGGATGATCCTAAAGGTCCCTTCCAACCTTGATGGTTCTATTATTCCATAATTCTGTGAACTGTGACTACATTGGTCAGATTTGAGCTTTGTTTGAGCATTTTTGAACTTTGTTTCAAGATAGTTCCTCAGCTAGTGATACTCAGTTTTTCTTTCTGATACTGAATTTTGGCACTTAGACAAGTGCATCAATACGTGTAGAGCAGTAAGTACCTAAAGTGGATGATTTATCCCTTCCTGACACCACTGTAAAGTAATTGGCTGAATTCCATAAGGAACTGTGTTATACCCTTCAGTGACAACTGAGGGGTCCTTGACTGGCCAGCTTTAAGGTGGAACTTAAAAGTCAGGTGATGTTAGCAGTGCATTTCCCATCTAAACAGACTAGTGTAATTCCCCCAAATTACAGGAAGCCCAGAATCCAGATTTGATATTGAGTCAGAAATTTATGCAGCAGGATGTGAGTGAAATCTACTCAACCAATGCTGTAGTCATCCAAACATCTCCCATGGGGAGAAGAATTTGCTTCAAATGAATTCCTCTAGGAGCAGTAGGGCCTTCAGGGCTTGTCCAAAAAACTCCTCAGACCTGCCCAGACAGTAGGCAGGGCTTGGTTTGTTCCATTAAAGGACATGAGTAACAGTTGCTTATTGCTAATATTTTTGCTAATTTTTCAGGATAAGTGATTAAGTATCTTCTGTAGCAAGTTGTACTTGCTCTGGCTGGGATGGAGTTAAGTTTGTTCATAGCAACCCATATGTTGTTGTGTTTCGGATTGGTGTCTAAAACAGTGTTGGTAACTAATGTTTTGTCTTTCACTGAACTGTGCTTGCACAGCACTGAGTCTTTCTCTTTTTCCCCACTCTGTTTCCTTCCCCCCAGGCAAGTAGGCAGGCTGGGAGTGAGTAAGAAGCTGGGAAGGGATACAGCCTGAACAGCTGATCCAGACTGGTTAAAGGGTTATCCAGTGCCATATTAACATCATGCTCAGCAATGAAAACTGAAGGAAAAGAAAGGGATTTTCATTTTGTCTTCTAAGGTGGCCTTTGCTCAGAACTGGTTGGGCATTACTTTGCTTATAGGAGATGGTGAGGGACCTTCTTTGCATTGCTTATTCTTTTTGCCCTTTCTTTCACTTGAAAAATTGTCTTTACTTGACCCATAACTTTTTTTAGTGTGTTTTCTTCCTATTCTCCCCCCTGTCACGCTGGAGCAGGGAGTAAGTAAGCACTGGCATAGATGCTTGGCTGCTGGACGTGTCAACCAGCTCTGTCTGGCTCAAGGGATTCAAGATAATGACAGATCTTACCAAAGTGTACTAGACTGGATTTAAAGCTGTTTTATCAGTTTAGCTGTGACTTGGAGGGCTGTTATTTTCTGTTGCTGGTCACAATGTTGACTTATTTGCTCCTTCACTTGACCTGTTGCTGTTATGATCCAATTTTATTGAAAGATGCCTCTGCCTGAATAAGGGTGAAAATGAGATAATATGTCAAAGTACAGGTTTTATTTAAGGATAAATGTGAAGTAGACAGATAAAAAGAGGGGAGGAAGAGGGTGAGAGACAGAGCTCAAGCAGAAGATAGTCACCACCTCATGGATCCTGCAGTGTTGCTTCCTTTCCAACAGTTTGCCGCAGTGGGAATTTTTGTCTGGATGCAGTAACGAGCGGGTGCTCACCTCTGCTAGTCCTGGAGTTAGGGCCTTCCTGTCACAAGTTGCTCTCTTCTCTGCCTGTCTCAAGTTGCTGCCGTGGTGGCTTATGGCACGTTCCTTCTGTGGCCTTGACAGTGTTTGGAGCAATTGTGATGTTTGTCTCTTGCGCTTGCTCACTCCCTTTCTTACTGTCCATTCCGTTCAGGATTGTTTGTGACGGCTTTCTGCTTTTGCAGTTTGCACTGCTTTTAGGTTTTACTCTTCGCTTGTTAAACTGTCTGTCTTGACTCACAGCTGTTTTTCTTTTTGCCTTCCCATTCTCTCCCCCATCCCACCACAGAAAAGGAGTGAGAAGTTGTATGAGTGATGATTAGCTGGGATCAACCCACTGCACATGCCAATCCTTCAAATTCAGCTTTTATCAAACAAACAGAATTACAAATCACCAGCCTATTCCTTATTTTACAGCATATTAGTGAAACCAATAGAACTTTGTTTAATATCAAAATTATTTTTATTTGAGTTTCTTCTGATGCCTGTGTCAATGAGCGAGACACAAACATTTATGCCAGTGAGACCATGAGCTGGACCCGTATCGCATGGAGCAGGTACTATGGCACTGCTTAAGGGCAACCTGGAATATCCAATTCTCAGCAGAGCTCAGAAGAGAAATACATTTTTTCTACTAGTCTTGCTGGTTTATACTTTCTCTGCTTTCACTGCACACTGCACTACAGTATCATAAGCAGTTTAAGCCTGTAATAAAGGGGAAAGTTGGTTGTAAATGGGCTTCAGTCTCGTTAGTACATATGATTCTGAAAAGCTAAAAATATGCATTTGCTTCTGCTTTTGCAGATGTTTGGAAATACAAGCAAATATATTTATCTGTGTATTTATATTTAGTCTAGAGATGTTTTAATTTATTCTGCAATCTTCTAATAAATTCTTCTTAATATTTTCCCAAGTATTTAAAATTATTTAATTTTAATTAATTATTTTAATAAATTATAATAAATTACAATTATTATAAATTTAATTGATAAATTAAAATTATTTAATTAGTTTAAGTTCCTGTTTGAAATAACTGAGACAGAAACTGATGATTTCATCAAAAAGAATTGTTAAGAATGGATTTATTTGATTGTTGGTTTTGTTGGGGTTTTTTCCCTAGTTAATTAAAATTAGCCTGTAGTTTAAATTGCTTTGGAACTATGCTACAGCCATTTGACATATACTATATTAGAAAAAGTTAAAGTGTCATGCAAGGTCAGCATGTGCTGTCAGAAACATTTGATGTTTGTGCCAAATTTCAGTGGAGGATGACACTAACTGGCTTTTCAGTTAAAAAAGTCTTTGAAGTAAGAGCAAGTGTCATAGTTTAACCATGGAAAAGGTGCATGAACATGAAATGTACACAGACTGAGCTTTCTCTTCTTCTTTATGTTAGATAATTAAGCACACTGAACTGCAGCATTCTTGTCAGTCCTGACCTGGAGAGGCTCTTGATGTGAAAGATGTTTTCCAAATTGCAAAGAAGTTCAGACATTTGTAAAACAAGTTGGAAAAAAAGCCGAAAAAGATTCCTTTATTAAGTTGGTATGTGGCTGTGTTTAATTTCTTCTCAAGTAGAAGTGTCTTTTACTCAAAGCGTATTTTGAAATCATATTTTTAAATAACACAATTGCAAATACTATTTTTATTTTATAAATTAGACCTTAGAAAATGCCACCAGTGAGTTCATCTACCATCATATAGTATTCTATGGCATCTGGCTGCTTATATAGATATAAGTGTGATTTTAATTACAAATGGGAATAACTATAGGGACAATTGTCTGGGATCTAAGCGGATCTGTCAGGGCAGCAGGTAATAGATGTCTGCTTTCGGCAGACCAGGAATGCCATTGATATCTGTAGGTTTGGGATTGCAGATAGAATAAAGTGCCAGAGTAAACAGGAATCCCTGTTCCTTCTGCTGCTCTCCTATCATATTCCCTCCACGGCATTTCCACCATCCCACATCTGTTTCATTTCCTCACACCCACATTTACAGATTATTGAAGTCAAGTCTGTACAGGCTTTTCCATCACAGGCACACTAATGAATTATTTTGCACAGCTGTGACATTGTGTTTCCTATATTTCAGGGATAGGAAAAGGAATGAAAGAATGGACAGCCTTGTTCTGATAACACACTAGGAAAAGAGCAGTCTCAGGAAGCAGGGAATGAATGCTGTTCTAGGTGCCTGGTGCCTGCAGCCTTCACAGAGCCTTCTGTCAAAACAAGGAAACACATACAAATGTGGATGAATTATCTTCCCTAGAAAGAAACGCCTTTTCTGTTCTAAATAGATATGGAATAATGGTTTTAGAAGTAATCAGGACATTATAATCAGGTAAAAAAATGTAATCCATAAACACATCAGTGTCATCAGTAAAACGCCCATGGAAATTGCTTAAACCATAATTTTCTGTGTGATTCTTGTCCTAAATATTTTGTAAGAAATTATTCCACTGGGATGTGCTGAGAAATGCTGAGCTCCTTGAAGTCAGAGGTAGAGAGAAGAGCAGCACCTTGCCATGTGTAGAAAACTGAAAGTGCAACTCTGGCATGACAAATACGATGATTGACATTTTATGACCATCAATAGGTTAGTTCATCTCCCTTTGCCTCATTTTTCCTATTGACAAAACAGGAATAATAACTGACCTGTCATTGAAAGTTTAAAGATTCATGTTTAAAGACTAAAAATATAATAAAAACAGAATTAAAATATGGGTGATATTCTGAAAAGCATGATGAGCATAATGATAGATTGAGGAGAGTGTCAAAGGAGCTGAAACAGCTCAAGAATTATTTTTAGGTTCTTGTCTTCATAATTTCAGGGATTTCTGTATATGCACATATGTGTATACACAAAATAGGCAATTTGCTGAGTAGTTTTATTTAATTCAAAGTAATATTTTATAACAAGAAAACAAAAGCAGCAAACCCAACAAAAATAGCAATAACATTTTGCTATAAAGATTAATTTTCTGCAACTGTGTATATACGTCATGAAAATAGCAAATTTTCCATGGCTGTTTGCACTGTATAAATAATAGTTTTGTTTATTAAGTATGTATTGGAACACATATATTTATATGATACAAACACATTATTGATTTAGTGTGAGCTTGTGGTTTGCTAAAGTCAGATATTTGTAGAGGACATGATTTCCTGACAGCTCCAGCTTGTCACCACATTTTCAGTGAGCAATGCAGTGAAGAAGTTGGCAGTAGTAAGATCAGCAAGTGTTCTTAAACGATAAGAAGTGGCAGTTGCTCACACTGATCCTTTGAAAAAGAAATGCACTGAAAGGATACTGTCAAAATTGGTAGGCTTGAAGTGTGACCTACCTTGATAGCATTTCCCCACGGCAAATCTCACTGTAAAGATTGTAAACACTTAAGGCAATGGGACTTGAGAGAAGCAATAGCGGGTTGCAATTCAGGAAATTTTGATTTCGGGTCACTGTGCCCCTGAGAGTATGTGCCCTGACTCAGGGAGAGTCACTTGGAGTAAGTTGTGCCTCTATGACATCTCTTTATTTTGGTGGACGTTCACTTTACTCAGGGCAAGCATCTGCTGGATTTCCATAGTGAGTTCTCCTGCGGCAGCAGGGCAGGCACCACTCCCAGGAAATGGTGTCTTTTTCAGCTCCATAAGCCACCCAAGACATCCAGCCAGTTCTTATCCAGACTCCAGAAGTTACACTTTTCCCCCGCTTTTCTCAGGAGCCTGGGTTGTACAAGTGTACTGATCAGATTTTATGCTTTCATCTCTCTTACTCTGCAAAATGTGTGCAGTAAAACAGGGCATGCATTAATGTCAGAACTGATGTAGATGTTTACACAGAACAACATATATTTACACTTTTGAATTCCCATTTTCTCTGAAAAACTTGATTTCTTGAAGGTTTAATATGGCTTCTCTTTTTAACTGGAGAAGAATTTTCTCTTTTACTCATCCTTAAAACCTGATATTTCTGAGATTAAATAATTCAAGGTCAAGAATACCCTACTGTCCTCAAATCTGTATAAATTACATTTATTTTTTGAATAGATAAATGATATTACCCCTACTTAGATCAAAATTTCTGACTGAACTTCTGAGAATCTTTGAATAAAATATGAAAACTCTGGGAACAACAGAGCTTTTATAACTTAGTGCTTAGGTAGACATTGCTTTATACCCAGTCAGAACATCTTTCCTAGAATATTATGTGTCTGTAACTTTACAACAAAGATAAATCAGAAATATGAGCCATGACACAAGAATTTCTCACCAATTATCATCTTCAAAAATGAATAGATAAAAAAGAAAGTGTGGTATTTTTGAATGGTGTCTTAAATTATATGTCCACAGATACCGTTTTTACAGTGAATGTAATTGCACTAATTCTTTTCTCCAGCACACTTCCAAATTAATTGTACATATAATTACCAGGGTAGGATAGCCTCAAGTTTTATAACAACATTTATCAATTAAAATGTATTTTGAAAAATATCTTTATATAAAAATGTCAGAGCAGTTATTAGGGAGCTGCAGATTTCAGCTTCCCTTGTTGAAATCCTCCTGCTTTAAAATTTCTGAATCATTTCAATGATTTAATATGTCTATAAGATTACAGACTTCTTATGGGAGGGGTGTATCCCAGAGAACTGGTAATCTTACCCTAGAAACAGTTAATCATGGATAATTTGCACATACTGTTATTATTTATATTTATTGCACTGATGATGCATGGAAACAAACAAGAATAGTGCCTGATTGTACCAGACAAACACAAAGCAAAAAGAAAAAAAAACAAAACCCAAATACCAAGAAGGATATGTGTTTTGCATCCAGCAAATTTCAGTCTCGTTGAAATACATGCATGGGAAATGAATATTTCACAGAATGTTGTGTAAGCAGAGCTGGAAGCAAATTGACATTTAATTCCGTGACTGTAAGTGGGGAAGGAGGAAAAGGGAGAAGGTAAGAGCAGGATGGGAAGGAAAGGACTCAGAGAGGTGAGAGTGGAGCTGGGGCTGTGGGGAGCACCGTGGCCCCTGCGTGGTGCAGTCAAGCAGGTTCTCTGCCCCAGGGTCCCTGCCAGCAGGTGAGAACAGCAGAGGTGTTTCTTGGGTGCAGGCATCACCCCAGAAAACTGCCTTCAGAGCTCATGGTGCTGCCAGCACTGTGCTCTCCTTCCTTTCTTGCAGGAGATGGAGACTGGGCAGGAAAGGATGCAAAAATAAAATATTGTGTGTAGCTTTCTCAGCAATCACCTGAACAAATGTGGATTTCTCAGACTGATTCTCACCTTAGTCATTGCATGGTGTTCTGTTCCCTTGCCTTGCTTAAGGGATTCACGTCAAATAAATCCATTTCTTCAGTGGTATTTACTGTTTCCTGGCAACCACCCACCTTGGAAAAATAAAACCTTATGCAATGAGAAAGAATGGAAGGCCTTTTCCTACCCCCCCTACCCACCTCTGGCAAGGCTTCCCGTGCTTAATTCCACATGCAGTCAGGCAATCTAACTTACTTTCCTGAGATAATGGTTATGCAAGTTAGGGGCATGTCAAGTCAGCTTGTTATTTAAACTCTACAAAGCTTAATCATATGAATAATTCTGATTTATAAAATTAAAGATGTGATGTTTTCCTTTCATTTTCTCAGCGTGTTCATGCAGATGGTCCGTTTCGGAAAGGAAATTGAAATTAATTTTAAAAAGATGAATTCATACAAGTAGTTTTCTCACATAATATGAGAAAATATGGCAGAAAATTAATTGAAGCATAAAATTAGTGATGACAGAATATTAAACAATAAACAGCTTTTGTGAGGTACTTAAATTCACACAATGGGGTTTTTTTGTTATATTCCGACAAAGAGCATGGGGAAAATATATGCAGACATTCATCCAGGAAGACGTCCCAGAGAGTTCATGGCGAGTTCACCCGTAAAGGGAAACCAAGTTTTTCTGTGCAGTTTCTGTGTGTGTTTGTGCTCAGGTGTGCGAAGGGCTGGATTGCTCCATCTCCTGTTTCTTTTCCTTTTATTGTAGTCAAATATTGTGGCTTTCTTGCCCTTTATTATACAGTGAACTTATTCTTGGGCATAGCTTACAAGCACATTTGAAGAAAGTTTCAAGAAGGTAAACAAAAGGATGCCAGCAGTGACCCACACCAAACCAAAGATCTTTAGTTCTTTGCTCTCATTTCAAGACAGACTGTAACAAAAGCATAGAGGAGAGCAAATATATATTCCTTCCCTAGTATATTCTTCTAACTAATTTGCACATCAGGGACTTGCATCACCAAGTTTAACTTTTTCTAGGGAAAAAAGAGAAGAGAGTAATGCAGCTATGCACAACTAGTATAAATTACAGTAAGCTGTGAAGAGTCAGATAACTTTCTGAAATGAAGGAAGGTTTACAAAAAGATTAATGGTCCACCTAGAAGAAGAAAATAAATGAAATAAAAATCATAGGATCATCCCCCCAACTTTTTTTCTTTCCATTTCTAAAACAAAGACTTCAGATTTCCATTTAAAATTTACTTTAAAACTTTTTACATTCTAATTAACTCCTGGGTTTTTTTGTGCGTGCCTGTGTCAAAAAAACCCACCAGAAGTAACAAAGAATTCTCATTTTCTTAGTACAACAGAAGAAAGATGTGTGTTCATGGTAAAATGGAGAATCACATAAAGGGAAGAGTCTTACAGATGAAGATGATATTTCCTAGTGATTAAAGAAATAGATGATTTGTAGTAAGAGGGAACTTGACGTACTCAGGCAGCTGCCAGATGAAGAACGCAGCAAAGCACAAAGTGTCTGACACTGCTTGAAGTTGGTTTTTTTTATTGCAAAAGGGAGGGACAAAAAGACCTTTTCAGTTTGACTGATCACTGAAATGAATTAGTTGATTCTGACTCACGAGGCCCCATGATTCTCAAGAAAAAAAGGAGAAAGAACATCACAACAGAGACAAGAAACCTAAAGAAAGAAAATCTAAAACTCCAAGGACTGGTATGTTAGACTATAAGAAGAAAATCTAAATTTTGAAAAAAGGGAGGCTTGGGAGAGTTCTGAATTCCTTAAAGACATTATATTGAGGACACATTAATATTTTTTAATGCAGAATGTTGGATCAGAAGTTTAAAAAGGAACCATCATGACTGAAACACAAACTGTTCAACTACATGAAGTTCAAGCATAAAGTAGAAACAAGGTTAGTTCATTAGAGATGAGTACAGAGGGATGCTCACATATGTGGACAGAAAATCAGAAAAACACAAACTTTCCATAGCTAACAAGAGACATAAATTATATTATGGAAACATTTTTAAATTCTAGAAGGACCAAAGCTCTGTTTCTATCATAAATATGTTTTATTGTTGCAATAGACAACCTTCTGTTGCCTGTGAAATAATACATACCTTTTCCCCTTAAGCGTTGGATGATCTTGGATTTCCATCTTTGAGCCAGGCTAGGACTAAAACTGATGCATTTTTCTGTTGAAAGAAAATTCAAATTATACTTCTAGTAGTTGTCTTTTTTTCAACTTGAATTGCAAAGTATTCACCTCACTTTTTATTTTCACTCCAGGTAATGCATGGTGGGAATAATCTGAAAGTCTTGAAATCTCTGTCTTGTGCTGCATAGAAAAATGTATTCCTCTAGAACAAAGATATCAAGGCTTGGATTAAGGAGATCAAATTTTAATGTAGTCAAAATTAATTCTTTTTCCAACACACAGCAGTAGTGTAATTGACAGATGATTATATATCAGCCTTTGCCAAGAATATTGCTAAGCACTTTAAGTCTGGCAAACTCTGTGTTACTTTGTGATTGGTAGAAAAATCTATAATTTTCTCTTGGGATAAGGCCAATCTTATATCAAATCAAATGTTATACCATGCTCTTTCCATCACAAAATTCCAGCTGCACACACTGGATGTGCTCCTAAAAAGATGGATTTTATTTATTTTTAAATAGAATTGAAAATTTATTTAAGGAAATGAGCTGACCAAACTTGACTTTCCAACTCTTAACATCTTTGAAGATGTTAAGACGCTCTTGGCTTCACCTCTGGATTTCAACTCACAACTGAGTTATTAAATTAATGATAGCAATTAATTATCAAGTATTATAGCAAGTCATTAAGCCTCTGGAGCCCTTTCCCCTCACCATCTTTGAGTCTGAGTAAGTTTCCACTTGTGCAGCCCAAATACTTATATTCTGAAAAGCTTTTGGTCATACACTCTTGTGATTATTTTGTTTGGTCTAATGGGATATTTGGGATTATGAAAGCTTTTTAAGAAGTGTGAACCCTTGTAGATAGCTGTTGCTTGAACAGTATCACATATTGCCATACCATGTTTGCAATGTAAGGTTATCTATATATATTTATGCACAAAAGAACCTGCTGAAATCAATTTTATGAGAAGTGAGTATTTTTAAATAGGCAGTTTTACAGTGCTATTCAAATAATAGGTTAGCACCCTCCTTTCCAGAAAAAGGCATTGACCATCTCAAGCCATAAGGCAGGAACAGTTTATCAGTGGCTTCCTTCAGTGAGCAAATAATTTTGCAGAAATTTGCATTTGAGAAAGAATCAATATCGAATCTCATGAATTTGTTATTTAATGCAAATTTAAATAAGTACTCATACTTTACTGAATACTCATAGCTTTTTTATGTCACTGAACTTTTCTCATTTCCCTCTCATTAGCTTGGGTATGGTTTCAGGGTTTTCTAAGAGGTAAACATTGCACACTCTCATGTATGCAGGCAGGCTGATGAAGCTTTGATATTTTTAATTCAAGCCATAAAAAGGTATCATTTAAGTCAAGTAATAATTGTGGGCCTTGACCAATTTGGCACTGCATGCTTGGAGGGAGTTGCGGCTAATCTGCTATTGAATAGCTGGGTGCCATCTCCTCCTCTGATATCTGAGCTGGAAATGCACTGCTGGTGGATGGACCAATTGCTTCTACTTGAATGACAAACTGATGCTAACTGCAAGGGTATTTTGGGGTTGTAGGAACAAGAAGAGAGAACCATAGGAGGGTAGAGTTAATGGCAAAAACAAATTAGCTGGCTGATTCTGGCCTACATTTCTTGCTAACCTGAGTTAGTTAGTTTCCACTGATCAAAATAATTACATTGCAGTTATGCATATATTCAAACACAAGTCATTTGCTGTCTCAATAAAAAGAGAGAGCAGCTGAGATCTGTTAATCCTTTTCTTTAAAGTAAATGAAACAGTGTCTCTTTACTGTCAGTTGCCGTCCTTTAGGACAAATAATCCATGTACTTCATGCAGAAAAATAATCAAAAATGCCTGCATGATGAAATATGCTTCTTTGAAAAAGTACTTCTGGAATACTAGTGCAAAAACTCTTCTGAGACAAAATTGATAAAGCAGTTCATTTTTAACCAAAGGATAGCTTTTCCCAAAGTGCATCCACATACTGATTATGATCAGAAGTTGTATTTGACTACACAGAGTCCAGATCCATATGTCATTAAAAGAACAAGCATAAGTAACCTTTTATTTTCCAGAAATACTGCAAATGCTTAATTAGGATTGAAGCTATCTCTGGGGTGAGAGTTTCTTTACATATATCCTAAATGACATTTATTACCAGAACCGCATGTGTTCAAATACAAGAAAAACTGGGGAGCAGCCTTAGCTGTGAGCACTGCAGAGGAAGCTCGGTAATGAATCCTGGCAATGAGGCTCTAATCATTACTTTCATGGCAATTATGCAGTGTACTGAGCAGGACTTCGACTCATAGGGAAAGATGGACAATGAATACTGAATTTTAACCTGCCTTTTAAGACATTCTAAACTAATTTAATTGGGATCACATAATTACTCAAAAGGCAATCTCAAGTGCATTATCATCCTCCTGTGTCAGCCTTGCATGCCTTGTTATCCTGTTAGAGTGTGTCAAAAAATTGTCACAGGAGACTGAATCTTACAGAGGATAATAACCCTACTGCTGCTTCTTCAAGCCTTAAACCTGAGATTTGAAATAATGAGAGGACTCTGCTGCTGGGAAGAACCTTTTTTATTTTTAGGGATTTTTTTTTTAAGCTAGACCACCCATTTACATCTGTCATAGGGCCCTAAAAACAGTATTTTGAACAGTAGAATCTTCATGGGTTTTCTTCACTGATTTATTATACACTATTTAAAGAGGTGTCTAACAGTCCCTTGCTTGCTGGGTTATATATATTCCTAATGATCCCTTTCCATCTCTGTAGAAAAGAAAGAACATGGAAATTATAGTTCTTAGGATGGCATCTCATCTGTTTTTTACAGAAAGTTTACAAGTAGAATATATTCTGATTTTCTTTTCCCTTTCATTTGAATCCACAAGAAAGTCTGATAGCATACTGCTTCAATATATGTCTTGGTGTTATTATTTGTACCATTTGCTACCAAAGAGAGAAAAAGGAAAATGAGCATTACCAACTAAAATCCTTATTTACTTGTTAATCATGCTCACACCCAAAAGCTTTGAATTCTCCAGAAATGAAGGAATCTGATGGAACAGCTAAGACAAATAATTTTCAGACAAAGTCTTCCATCAAGCTTGGCTTTTATATGTCAAAAAGCAAGATAAAATTCTTCTGCCACTGCCATCAGTATTTGGATTGTGAGCTTAATGATGCACAGGGACATTGTCATTGCCACTCTGTCCTCAAAAGCGAATATTAGACTATTTCCTGCATTTCTTTTCACTTGGTAATCATTCATTTCACCAGCAGCAACTGTAGCCCTTCCTGAATTACTGTCTCTCCCATTTCCAGGGGCCAGAGGTAACCATGTTTTATCTCCACAGACACTGTAAATTCTAACACTACTACCCAGCTGGAATTCATTGTGGATTCTTAAATTTTACCTTCAAGTTCATTGCTTTGCATTCTTTTGCCAGACCATACAAAGTTCTGCAGAATGCCTGGTGTGGGATTCAGAAAGGAGAAGCATCCCTTTTCATTTTGCTAATTTTCTGGGTGATGCTTTTAGAATCAGCTGAAAAAGAGGCAAGCTATTGCTGACAGCAGGCTTTGCTCGAACAAAAGAGATCAATCTATAACCAGATCAGCCACTGCTGCAAGTGGTCCCAGCAGCATTCATATCTTTCTACTTGAAGTGCGTCCATTTGGAACTGCTATGCACAGATTTTCTTCCTCTCCACTTTTATCAGCAGTGGCGATTTGATGTCAGATTTTAAGGACAAGTAAATCAGCATAGAGCAATTTGAAAATGACTGTATTACTCTGTTTCTAAAAAATTTTCAGACAGAACACCCTGAGTAATCAGGAATAGTTATAGACCAGATTTAATGTGGTGACTGGGCACAGCTTTATGACCCATAACTGTGAGTGGAAGCACACTACCAAAGCTAGTGCAGCACATTGTAGGCTCAGAGATGAGTGAAGGGCGTTATTGGCACACAGTGCTCCATGTACAGCCCAGCTGAACCTCTCCTTGCTGCACATCGAGAGAAATATCTCAGTGTATTTTTGTGACTTGTTGTGACGGTGAAAATTGGCAGAATTCAGGGGCAGAAGTGTTGGAGTATAAATAACGTGTGAGTCATGATGGTGTTGCTGGTGTGGTTTGGAGCAATCAGGACCTCCCTAATGCAGAATGGCTTAGTGCACTTTGGAAAGAACCATGGCTTCATCCTATTTTGACTTCTTAGGGGAAGGAAAGGAGAGGAAAATTAGTAGATAACATGCCTCTTACATGGACACACTACAGAACTAACCAGAGAAGGGCACTGTAGACAGAACTTGATACCACTGTATATTTCTTTTTTTTTACACTCCTGAGCACATAGAGTTTATTCATCCCATTATCTAGAAAAAATTACCACGTCAATTATGTGACCAATGGAAATTAAAAATCTTACAATACAATTGAGAAAAAAAACCCAAAACACCAAACCAAAACTGGTTGACACCAGGACTGGTTATCTTTTTCCTGGCCAATACATGAAGAAAATAATTATTTAATGTTTTATAACTTTGTCAGTATATCACCAGCACATGTGATGACTTTTTAATAAATATAATTTGTGTGACAGAGACACAGGCAATCCCAAGTCTTTAGTTAAACAGCAGTAAATGTTTGGAGTTCTTAATATAGAAATAAGTATGTACAACATCCTTCAATTTGCTGACAACTAAAAACTACTATTTTTGGATAAAACTAACCATAAAACAAGATAATTGTATGACAAATATACCATTTTTTAAAAATTCTGTTTACATTATTAAAATAAGATTTGAAAAAACTGCAAACCAAACCAAATTATACTCATTTAAAATGTGTTTAAATATTTTTACTTTATAAGCACATATGTTTTTAAATCTAAGCAGCTCTTCATTTCAAAATGAATTAAGACATTATTTCATATTTACAGAAGTTTGGTCCATATCTACTCACAAACACCTACAATTACCAAATAAAATATGTCAACAGAAAAGCAAAACTTAAATAAAAAGGTGTTGCCTCTCATCATCACCTTGCTTCGAACACAGACTAATTAAAATGTGTATTACCATAAGTTAGAATTCATTGCATGTAATCATCAGAAAAATGAATATATTTTTCTTTGTTTCTTATTGCTTTGTTTTCCGTACTGGTTTGTGTTGTGCATTCATTAAACATATAATAAACTGGATTGATATGAGCATATGAAAAAATATTTTGGGGTTTCTCTTCAAAGCAGCTTTCTACTTTAACAGGTATAACTCAGCCCTCAATTGTCTTTTAGGTATAATGGTAATAGCAGTAATTATATACTCCTTTATCAACATATTCTTAATTGTCACTCAAAGTTATTTACATGTGAATTCAGAAATGGCATTTTACTTACTGCTGGCAGCGGAGCAGTGTCACTTGTATAATTTATAACAGGACTAATTAAAATGAATGAGTTTTCTATAAAGCTCTTTTCAGTGTTTACTGCGTGAAATTTATTAAAATATTCAATGCAATAACAATAAAATCCTTATTCAAAGTAATAATAGGCATATATATTTAATTCAATGTTAACTTGCTATCTGTTAAGTTGAAAGTAGATTGAAAACTCCTTAATGGCACCATGGTGTTTTTGTTTATCTTCTTAATGTTTTCAAATACTTCTCTGGAGGAATGTCCTTGTAGAATCATAGAATGGTTTAGGTTGGAATGAGGTCTTGAAGATCATCCAGTTCCACCCCCACTAGAAGGGATGATTTCAACTACACCAGGTTGCTCAGAGCCCCATCCAACCTGGCCTTGAGTTTACCAACCCTGCTTCACCCTTCTGATTATTCATCCCTGGAACTAAAGCTTTAAAAGCACTTTTTGTGTAATCCAAATTACTGTGTTCATTTTTTCTTAGTTGCCAGGGGAAAGCAAGGATGTTATTGATACAAATTTCAACATCCTGTAACTGTCATTGTTTTTAATATTTGTTTGCTAAATTTCATTTTCACAAAGTGCTATTGGTTATCTTCTCCTAACTACATAAATGGCTCTTGTCACCTCTTTACATCAGTCTCTAAGGACAATGCATTGTTCTTTTATCACAGTCGTGAAAGGGCAATAAGAGCATTCAGTGTTCCACAAGGTTACCAGGACTTCTGCCATAACCAAATGTAGAAGACTTATGCTTTAAAAAATCACTTATTACAAATACTCTAAATATACATTCTTGCTGTGGGACCATTCTGTTAGCACAAAGCATCAAACTAATTAGCAATAGCACACATTCAAATGAAGTTGTTTGTCTTAAAGAACTTTGCATAATGCCCCTATAATTAGTAAAGCAATTAAAATAGCAATTCCATGTCATTATTAATCTTTTTAATAAATTTTGTGTACTAGATTTAGTTCATTTTTGGAGGCCTAAATCAAAATATTTCTTTGCATTATATTCAAGACTTCTTATTGTTTCTTGGTTGTATTATTATTACTTTGTTTATTTTCAATTAACAACTCCAGCCACTTAATTTAAAAAGTTTTCCATTGCTTCCCAGACTTAAAAACAAACATTTATAAGAATACTGTCCTACTATGTAAAAGTGGCTATAGAATGGCTGTATCTTTATGACTCATTTATTCTAGCAGCAAAGACCATTTGCATTATGAATTTCCATCCAGTGTCTTTTTGTGAGAAACAAAAATACGCAATTCTGAGCTTAAATACAAAGGAATGAAAATATTTTTAAGGCCCATTCTCTCACCTATTCACAGTTTCATGCACAGGTAGCAGTGCAGTGAATTCAAATCCTCATTTACTGCTCACTGACCCCAGGGATAAAAGTTTTGTGTCTATGGCTATGGAGGCAAGTACAATTCTGTGCTGTACATGTAAGAATATGTTTTTCAGGACAAAACATTTTCACAGTCATGTAAAAAGATACAAGATAAGAAGTACCAGCAGCCAGCCTTTCACCTGTTTCCCAAATCCCCTCTCTGCTCTGTGTATCAATGAGGCCATATGCCTAATGCGCTCATATCTTTAATCTATCGGTTTATAAAAAGTAAAATCAATTCTGTCTTCAGAAAGGAACTGGTGTAACAGCCCTTCTCACTTTTTCTTATATCCTCTCTTCATGTGAGCTGTGAGCCCTTCTCAAGATGAGAAGGAGAACTGAAGGTGTTGCACTGGAACCTGCTCTGCGTGGGCAGAGGGAGAATCCTTTGGCTTTGGAATGGCATGAAGCAACACAAGGTGGGAGACAACTGCTGGGAAAAGGCTCTGCAGGGAAAGGTGCAGGGAACCCAGTTTAACATGAGTCACACTCCAAGATCCTTCTTTTGCTGATCAAGTTGTAAGCTCATATCATACCATAGTTCCTTACACAGCACATCTTTACATTGAATCATTATGGTTGTGTTGGATACTGAAGTGTGTTTTGATGTTATTTTCTTTCCCCCAAAGATAATTTATACAGAATATGATATGTATTTTCCCACTTGTCTTTTCCCACTTGTTCTTTCTTTAGATGACATAGTATACGATGAGGAATGCTGTTCAAGAAATGTGGGAAGAAAAAAAAAACAGAAAAGAAAAGAAAGCAGCTAAAATTAAGGTGTTGGGGCTTCCAGTTCTGTTTTTCTTCTTTATTTTGAAATTGCTTCTTGGAAGGTAAACAAAACCCCTAAACATTAGAATTATGCTGGCTGAACATTTTGGGTGAGAATGTAGGTACCTTTACGCCTGTACTTTCAGTTCTCTCTCTCTCTCTCTCTCTCTCTATCTCTCTTCACACACTTTTAAAAATTTTGTCTTTGTCTAAACTGACATATCTCTGAGCAGCTTTTCATCTTTGCAAAAAACGTTTTGATATTTTCCTAACTCTACTTTAAATCAACTTATTCTCCTTTTGCCAATTCAAATAATCCATGGCACATTAAAGATTACAGAAGTGTAGAAGGTATTTTGGGTGTGGTGGAGAGTACAGAGTAGGTAGGGGGTGGGAGGAAAGGAAAACAGTGCCTGTCCCAGTGTGTCTCTGCTGCTCATGTGGGAAGGTGACAGGGGAGCTTTGCTTGCTGAGGAGGTTGAGGACAGCGCTGCTCGAGCCCAAGTAGGAGATGAAAGGAGCTGTGAGTAGCATGACCCTCTTCCTTTCACAGGAAGGTCGGTCATGGTAACATTTGTTTGCAAAGAGAAAGTTTTAGATTTTTCCTTCTGCTGTTTTCACTAGGGAATCCATGCCTAAGGTGTTTCTGAGTTCAGACCAAATGTTTCTGTTTCATCTAGAAACTTTTCAGTATTTTCATCCATATTCAACTTTCCATTACATCTTCCAAATCCTAAATTGCTTAGAGAAGAAAAAAGAAGTTTTACAATGTCAGTTATTTCCAAAGTCAAAGGTCTTGGCATAGCAATAAGAACTGGAAGTTTGCAACAATTTCTCACATTTTTCAATAAGGAGGAAGGAGTCACACTGTCATTTACAGAAATTTGTTGCCAGCATAGTTTTTGTTTTCTCCAATCTCTCACCAGATGAGCTACATAAGTAAAGGTAAACACTTCAGATTACCTATTCTTTTTCACTATCTCAGACTTTAAAATCAGAAAACTGCTGGAAAACATTTACCCTTCACAGAGATGTCATTACTCCTTCCCAGATTGGTTCCTATTGCAAAATCAACAGAAATGCAAGAAGTGCTACAATTCAAGCTTTTCAGAGGGTGGTAAAACACCACCGGAGAAATGAAACTGTAGAAGATGTCAGCCATCTGTTGTTTAACCCAACCAAAATGTATTTATTGCAATTCTTTCATAAGGACTGTGTCTTTAGAAACCAACACAAGTACATTTGTTGGCAGCAGAAGGCCTCCCTTAATTGTAATAGGAAGAGAAAACATTCCTCTTTCCGTGATGATACAGTATTTGGAGAAATAGTAATTTTTATCAACAAACGCAGAAACATCCTAAATGAAGAATCCAGCTAACAAACACATTGTACTCTCTTGCGTGGCTGACAAGATGTTCTAATATGAATCAGTCAGATGTTGGGTTATAAACAGAAGACTGCAACACATTCTTTCTTACTGACTCACTCCATTTCATCCAACATGATGCTGTCAGAAATAGAGAAAGATGGCAGGAAAACGAAAATCAAATGCGAAAAAGACCTGAAAGAGATGCTAAAAAATGCATCTATCTTTATTAAATATCGAGTCTTCAAAGTACTTTATGTAAGTGTCAGTTTTACTTTGGAAAAAAAACCCTGATATTAAGTGATTTATCTATTAAGGTAATAACAACACTTCCAAAGCAAGTTAATCACAAAAATGATAGACATATTTTTCAAGCATGGATTTGACTGATGACAACAATTAGCAGCATAATAACGTATTTGATTTCAGTCCAGATTAAAATTAGATATTCAAGAAGCTGTTGTTCTTTGGAAATCTGTCCAAGTACATCACAAGGATTTTATGATACTTCTAAAGTGAGAAAATTCAGCAGTTCTCATTGTACTGAAAATGAAGTGAATATATTAAAACATGGAAAAGCAGGACAAATAGAATTATGTCATAGATTAAAATATTCTTCAAAAACAGCCTTCAGAACAACATTCTTCTGAAATGGCATTACAAAAAAATCAGGTGGATTAGTGTGTTATAATATTTATGGTACTTAATTATACTTATTTATTTTTTTTTTTTTTCACCTGCATCAATTTTTTTTCATTTGCATCACCATAGGAAATTTTTTTTCTCTGTCGATGTCCCTTTTTTCTTTTTCTGGACGAGGAAAGTTTACTTTTAGGAAAGTGTGGAAAATTGTTCACTATTATGTCATTAAAAGCATTGGGAAACAAGTCAAATTCTGCCTCTGGAAGCTGCATTTCCTAAAGTAATAATTTTAAAATTAATTTGAGCTTGTGTTATGAAATTCTGGCTCCAATGAAGGGAAAGAAATACTGCTATTGATGTAAATTGAACCAGGATGTCATCCATAAAGCAATTTCCTTCTTAACAGAGAAGCTGATTTAAAAATGGAACTTACAACAAGCCCAGTAGAGGAACTAGAATCAAGAGCTGGGTGAAGAGAAAGCAATCTGAGTTTTCATGTTTTTGTCACCATGAAGGGAGGCAAGGGAAACAGGACACTCTCCAAAGTGGCACCAATAAAGACAATTATCCCATACCACAGTATTGTGTTCACTGTATACGCTGTCAAAGCATTTTTAAAACTTTGGTTGCAATCTTAGTCTCTGCGAGTCTCCTGTAATTAGAAAAGCTGGGTGCTGCCATCATTGTAATTCTCTTTACATGTGAGCAGTGGGTCTTTGAACTCACAATTAATTGAAAAATATCACCGGTTGCAGTCAGAATCTTTCTGGTTGTGAGAGCAAGTTGGACTCTAGTAATCGAGAGACTTTGTTTCTTCTTGCCATAAAGCTGCCATTCCAATTACAACTTGTGGCCTCTCTGTGTGGGGGCATCAGTTTTCATCCATAGCTTGGTCTTTCCATTGGAGCGTTTTATTCCTGTGAGCTTTTGTGGAAGGAGCATTGCAGCAGCGGGGTGGCAGCAGCCTTGGGGTTCTGTCAGTGGTGTGAGGATGAAGCTCATCCTACTCCAAGAAAAGGAGCAAAGATAAAGTCAGAAGATACTGGAGATCACAGAATGAGTCTCAGGAAAGCAGGCTGATGGATAGCTTGTGTCTGAGACAGCAGACTGTTGCTGGATGCCCATGGGCAGTAGCAGCAGTCAGTAGTAAATCCATGGGATATATCTGAATCTGTGCGGAATGTCAGGGACTTGTGTCCTGTATCTGCCTGGACATGAATTGCGGTAAGCTGATTGTAATGTATTTTTTGTATTTGAATACCCTTACATTGAGATTCTTTCCAAATTAATTAATATATTTTAAATTAGTTGCATCTAACGACTGTGTAAAACACTGCAAGTGCTTTCATAAATAATAAATTGTGCTCTACATTTTTATAATGTTTCATAAATGTCATTAAGTACCTCTTCTCTTTAATCTGCTTCCTGGTTCATCTTTGGTGATTTGATAGGACTGGGTATGTCAGTCCTACATATAAAACCATATTTTCACCTGTACCATAACATAAAATGTTAAAGCATGAAGTTTGGTGGGTTTTTGCAGCAAAGAACAACTGGCAACAAGCAGCAACCTTTTCTACTCTAAAATCTACTTTGAGAATTGTTTTTTTAGACAAGCAAAACTTCCTACATAGCACATTGCTTATGTTTATATGTTAGTAGAATTTAAGCCTCCCAATGTCTCCCCTTATTATCATCAAATAGGGTGCACCAGAAGGTGAAGTCCATAGCACCAAATTTTATCAATATTTGAAAGAAAATGCTATTAAAAGCAGGCGTATGGCTCAATAGACTGTCAAATGAACAAAAGTATAATCACACAAGCTCTGATGCTTATTTGATTCTACTTTGTTTCCATAGTAACTATAAATAGCTAATTGTGATACTCTTAACAAATATTTTTGCCTTTTTATTTCCTAACAAGAGATGGTGGTTTTATGGAGGGCAAGAGTCTGTGCAGGAAAAGTCAACAAATTGCTTTATGTTATTCAGAAGTCCAAGCTGATTTATTTATATAATTAACCTATATTATAGCTCAATTTATCCTAAGTTAATAATTAGTATAAATAGCATTTTGTTGGCTAGAAGTGTCTAGTGGCTTTCCACAGGACAAGATTTTATTATAGATCTAGATTAATAACTTAATTTTTGCTATGGAAGCTGGAATTATTCTCACATGAATGGTTTTTACTGATGATACATAAAAACAGGAGAGAGAATTAATATGTGGCAATATTGCTACAAAGAAATAATAAAATTTATAATAAGATATAGTATTTATGGGATCATTAAAAATTTAGCCTAAAAATATCTGCTCGAAAAAAAGTGAACAAATCCACTTCCAGTGAAATAACACATTCTCAGTTCAAGACATGAAGCAAGGTCTAGCAGGATTCTAGAATTTATTACAGGGACCATAATGATGGACAGCAGGTGAAGTCAATCTTCCATGTAATGCAGGTGCGCAGAAGGCTTACTAAACTTTATTCTGAGCCTGACACGAATTATTTATACCTCAGCATGGGGCAGTGCAGAATTCGCATTCAGTCTAGGATCCTGCTCTGGAACAGTGAAACTGACTGATGAGCATCCTGTGATGTTTGGATAAGAAATCCTTACAAATAACAGCAAATATCAGCACTTGGAATTCATTGTGTGATTCTCCGTGTTTCATGATAGAAATGCTTTGTTTTCTCTGGCTAGACTCAAGATCAAGACACCTAAGCATTGCTTATAATTGTGCTTTATATCATTGCTATATATCATTGACTGCACTCAATACTTGCAAAATAAGCCCCACTTGGAGCACTTTAGAACTGCACAGGGCTGCAAATTCACCTTTATGAAAAGAGTTACCTGTTAGCACTATGAAAAGCTATAAACCCAGTGTAAGAGGACAGGGGAGCTGGAGGGCTGCACAGTCCTTGGGAATGCATCCAGGTTTGGCTGTGCTCTAAAAACCATGTGAGTCATGTACTAAGATGCTGTTTGCAGTTCTGTGAGGAGTTCATGACTTTGCATAGTTTCATATGTAAAGCAAATCAAAATTTGTCAGTCTTGTTTGAGGTCTAGAATCTGTTTATAATCTGACTCTCACAGAAATTCTCATCATGCACAAGCAGAACACCAATGAAGAAAGTCAAACAAACAAAACCAGAATGCCCTCTTTCCCATAAGTGAGGATTTCAGTTTCACATGGCTTTACTAATGAGAAAGCAGACAATATTTTTTTCTAAATAATTGTCAAAAGTCATGGGAAAAGAAAGGAAAATATCCCAAGTTTTTTATCACTGAAGCCATTTCTAGTAATTTCTTTAGAAGCAGAATATAAAAAATACAGCTCACGTACCGAATGTCACTACTCCATAGATGTGCAGCAGCTTCTCTTACCTGTGTGAAAATTAGTGGTTATTTCAGAATATCAAAAAGTCTGCAGTTATACTGAAGAAATACCAGTGGCTGAACAACCACTGCTTTCTAAGGACCAGTCTGAGCACAGGGACGATGGATCGGCACACACCTGTGGGTTCTCTTTGGATGTGTAATATAAGAGGGAAAGCAGAAATAGGGAAGTATTAATGCTCATTCCTGGTGTCTCTTTAGTGTGGGTGAGTGTTCATAATGAATCTGAAGAAAGGGAGATGGCTCTCTTTCCAAGGTCTTGACATGTTTAGAGTCTCACAGAAGGAGAATTTGTACAAACCTGTACTACAAACGAGTAGCAGGAGCTAAACTACTGTCCTTTATCCATTCCACAAAAGGCATAGTGCAGCAGAGCAAGAAGGAATTAGGGAGAAGTATGGTACAAAGGAAAATATGCTCCCTAGATTCTCATTCACAAGAAAACATTTATTATGCTGAGGAGAGGATCAGTCTAGCCCTCAGGAAAATGGACAATCATTACTGCAGATGCCAAGAACAATGTTTCTTTATCACTAGACTGTGAATTGTAAAATTATGTTTAAAATTGATTTGGAACAAAACCAATCCAGCCACTGATTGAAACTTTAATTCATATTTAAGAAGTTGTCTTATAGGATAATTCATCAAAATTCTGTGAAGACAGAAATGCTGCTCTAAAGAAAGCCCTGCCATGAGTAACCACCATAGTATCTCTCTGCTTCTTGGGTACCAAAGCATGGGTGGCAAAAATCTTATAATAAAAAAACTGAAAATATTTATTTTGCTTTTGGCTTGCTTACTCACTTGGAGGAGAATTAATGCTTGCCTTTCAGTTTGAGTGTAAATAGTTTTAGATACAGAGAAGATATTTAATATCACAAACTGATTTATTGGACTGCCATTTTTAGTTTAAAAACCTCTTTTTATCAGAACTATTCAACATATCCTTCAATGTCTAGCTTAGTAATCATAGAGTTCTTTATGCATTTAATAGTTGATAACTAAACCCCTTGATTTTAGCCTTCACATTACCCAAGTGGAAACTGTTTTTATTAAGCAATTATTTATAATCACTCGATCTTTTCTGATTAAATAAATTTTTATAATCAATAAACATATTAATTATATCTTGTAATAAATTATTGCCTGTTCAGCTAATGAATTGTTTTATTCCAATAATACATAAGAGCAGATGACTTTTTCCATATATATGTGTGTGTGTATATATATATATACATGTATAAACATTTCTTAACATGGTTCTCTCTGAAAGTTATTTAGAAGTATAGCTTAAAGAAATCTCTATGTGAAAGAAAATATTTCAAAAGAACCTTTACCAGCTCCCACCGAGCATTTGGAGGTCACAGGGCACAGTCATCTGAACTTGAGGTTACAAAGTGATTTTGTGGCTCTGAAGCCATGCACGGACTTTGTTTTAATAAAGGTGAGACTAACAAGGAGGTGGTTAGTGCTATCCATGATATTAAAAAGAATTATTGAAATTCTTTGTACATTCTGCATTTAAAGAGTATAAAAAGGATGTCAGCAGTTTGGAAATGATTTAGAAAAGAACTCAAAGAATAATGTAAGGTTGGAAAACCTGTCTCAACAGTAAAAGACAAAAAAAAAAGTTAATATATTTAACTAAACAAAAGAAGGTTAAGAGGTGAATTGTTTGTAGTCTGCAGCTGCCCACATGAGGAAAGTTTTCTGGTGGTAGAAGGCACTTTAATCTTACAGATGAATGGAGATTGAGACCCAGTGGCTGGAACCGGTAGCTTAATAAATTCAAAGCCAAAATTAGGTAGAGTTTTCAGCAATAAAATGTAATTAAACTGTGCAAAATATGCTGGGGTTTATAGTGCATCTTCCACCGTTTAAAGCCTGTAAATTAAAATTAGCTGTCATTTTAAAAGACATGCTCAAACTCCACCAGTGTTGTGGGCTAACTGAAGGAATTAATGGTTGAAATTTTTAGGGCTGTTTTGCAGGAAATAAAATCTGGATGATCATAATGGTTCCCTCTGGATAAAATCCTGTGAAACTTCTGCAGTTTATAGTCTGTTGTCCTTTCTCATAGTGAACATTATTTTCCTTTGCAATTAATCTCTTTTGAAGCCATTCGCACTCATGTCCAATGTGTGTAACAGAATCTGGCTCTCAGGAATAGCGCTTTGCAACCTCATTCTGTTTTAGCACCAGTAAACAAAATAACATTTGAATTTGTAAGACATATAGCCCTCATGTGAATTACGATTGTGATGGAAATCATTGTGCAGTCTTCAGTGTTAGTTCATTATTTTCCTATCTGCACTCCACCCTGGCACGTCTTAGTGAGCAGAGGTCACTCATTACCCTGCACAGAGAAGAAAACCCTTGGAGAATTTTTAACCCTGATTACCCAGGGCTCCTCAGTCCACAGAAGCATCCTGATTTCCACTCTTTGAAGCCACCGGAACCTCCCTTTACAGGGTAACCTTTCCTACACTCTGAGCTTTAGTGCTACAAGAACTGGATAGGGACACTTTTTGTGGTCCATTTACAGTGGACACAAACATGACTTCCTGGAGTAGTGATTCATCTTCTCCAGATAGGAATGATATATTTCTGCCTTGATCATATATATATATAAAAATAGAATAGCACATACATAAAGAGCTTGTTTTGCTGGGACACAAAAGACCTTCTTCTTACGTACAAAACATGTATAAAATAAAGAGGGCTCCATAGTGAAGAGGGCTCTGGAATATCTGGGGAGATTTGTAGCATTCTCAAAGAAAGAGATCTTACCATGCTCATTAAGTTTGCCTTGGCAAATATATTAGATTAACTGCAACTGAAAAATTATTCACAATAATTGATCCATGCTATACAAGTACAGTAGGTCCAATATGTCTTAGCGACTTCTTAGAGAAGTAAATACTCAAATGTACACTAACTGAGGCAATGGAGAGATGGATGTACAGATGGATCCCTGCTTCTCCCTCAACCCAGGCAAAATAACCCAAACTAGGTGGAAGACAAGTTGGGTCAGAGGACAATACTTATCCTTTATGAGAGCCTGTTTTTAATGCTCTGGAATGTTCTCTTGTAACTGGCTAAAATAAACCCAGTTGATATTACAGTGTACAAATATTCTCATGCAGTACATAACTTTACATATGCAATAATGGTAATTCTCCAGAAGGGTCATTTTCATCAATTAAACTGCAGCATATTCTGTAGTTAAGTATTTAAAACAGACTCCTAAAAAAGGTTAAATTGAATCCACAAACTTCACTTAACTGATTAAAATTTTCCATCGAGCAAATGTGATATTCCCTATTTGTGATAAACAAGATGGTATTCCAAATGCTTACCTTCCACTAAAATAAGAAAATTACATTGTAATTTAGAGGGCAGCTTGCACTCATTTTATGGGACTATTTCCAGAAGGCATAACTAGCAAACTGACAACATGCTTTTGAAATAGCTCATATACTTTCTTGTAAAAGAATGTACTGCACAAATGTTATTAACTCGTCTCTCTGTTTTATACTTGCATTATAATGCTGCTCCATCTAAAGCAAGTAATGCAAAAAGCAGCACATAGCCCTAGTCATATACATAGACTATATTCAGATATTTGGAGTCTATCTTTTATTCTTAGTTTAAGTAATTATTTTAAATTTTATGTTTACTTAATGTTTCCTTATTTTATTTTCTGAATGCAAAAAGCGTAATTTTTGCATAAAGATTCAATCGTATTAAACATTTGTTGTACAGTTCAACAATAATACCCGCAGATTCGGATATTATTACATAATTATGTGAAATTATATGAACTCATGTTTGAATGTTCCACACACAAGTGGCTGCAAAAACTTACCCGTCAAAATCTTGGGTATGTTCACAGTAGAAACTGCCCTCCATAGCGAATGTTTGGATGAAAAACTTTTGCCTCTCTAAAGGTGGTCAATAGTGTTGTAGTTAAACCCCATTGGGCAGATAAGCACTGCACAGCACCTTGCTCACTCCGGCAGTGGGGTGGAAGGATAGAAGTGAGACGTCTCATGGATTGAGATAAAGACAGTTTAACAGGCAAAGCAAAAGCCACACACACGAGCAAAGCAAAACAAGGAATTCATTCACCACTTCCAAAGGGCAGGCAGGTGTTCAGCCATCTCCAGGAAAGCTGAGCTCTATCACTTGCAGTGGTGACTTGGAGAGAGAAATACCACAACTCTGAATGCTCCCCTTCCTTCCTGACTCCCCAGATTTTACTGCTGAGCATCAGCTCCATATGGTCTGGGATATCCCTGTGGTAATTTGGGTTCAGCCATCTCAGCTGTGTCTGCTCCCAATTTCGTGTGCACTCCCAGCCTGCTCACAGGGTGGTGCAAGAGGCAGAGGAGGTCCTGACACTGTGTGAGCTCAGCTCAGCAACAACTAAAACAGCCCTGTGTTATCAACACTGATTTCAACACAAATCCAAACCACAGCAACTTATGAGCTGCTAAAAAGAAAATCAACTTCATCCCAACAAAAACAATGAGAAAACATAGTTTTGCCTAACTTTACAATAATGGAATAATTAAGTCCAGTAATGCAAATTCTGCAAATACAGTGACAAATCAAACTCTTATAGACACTGGCCCTTTGGTGACAATAAAAAGGTTGATTTTTTTAAAAAGAAGTTATTATACCATCAAGCAATGAAAACTATATCCTTCAAGTCCATTAATGAAGGCTAGCATGTCTGGCATTTACCATTTTCACTTACTTGGAAAGCAGTCTAGATCCAATTTAATATCTGCTAGGAAGTCAGGTTGATCTACTTTGCATATATATAAATTTCCAGTTCATATCCCAGTACGGAAGCCAAATTCATGACATGCTTCCTTAGTGGAGAGGTGGGGAGATGTTCTGAAAGTCTTGGACTTACTGAGAAACCTCGTCTGCATTATTGATGTACACTCTCTTTTCCATTTTGCCACTTTGTAGGACAAAATATGTGGAACAGAACCAAATCTTGAAAGTTATTTTTACTTTCAGTCAATAAACTTGCAAGTGAAGTTTGCAAGGCTGCCAGGTTTTTCAGGCATGCAGAGCTCCTTCATTAATACATCATCTTGATGTATTAATGTTTCTCAGTATGTTTTGAGGGTTTTTTTTAATAAGATACTATTTATTTCCTGCATTGTAAGCTCCATTAATAGGAATTAATATTAATTTTTGCTAGTTGAGTATTAGATATTATAGGAAAAGGACATAAACCTTAACGAGAAACTTCCTCCTCTCTTCCATCCCTTCTGATTCCCTTCTCCACCCCCCAAACTTGACAGGATTCAATTTCCTAGGTTTGTGTAACTGGAAGTTAAGCATTTTTATATCTTTAGGGCAAGAGAGGGACGTGATCCAATGGAGGTTTACATGAACTTGAAAAGGTTACATTTCCCCCAAGAAGCAGATGTTTACTAATACTACCAGAAGGAACCTAGAATTTTTCTGAGCCAGTCACAGAATCTTTAAATG
This sequence comes from Acanthiza pusilla, assembly GCA_036630365.1. NCBI lineage: Eukaryota > Metazoa > Chordata > Aves > Passeriformes > Acanthizidae > Acanthiza > Acanthiza pusilla. The sequence goes on from JAXCHO010000098.1 coordinate 24,389,419, forward strand.
GCTGTCAGGGACTATAAAGAGCACTCGGAAAATCCTGAACTCCTATACCCTCTGCATTTGTCCCTAGTGCCTCATGGAGACATAAGCAGAAGAGGAAAGTCACCACAACTTCAATACTGGCGTATCGCGTGCTTGCATCTGAATGAAATTCCTCTCAACTAAGTAGAACTCCTGTTCAAGCTGGCAATATTTCTCACCACAGCTATTTCAGATCAAATCCTGCTGCTGTGTACGTCCTTGTGATCTTTTCCTTGACCATTGCTGGAGCGCCGTGCTGTTTGTTGTCACACCTCAGTGTGCACTCCACATCCTACCCCTCCGACTATTTTTTAAGAGAGCTGTTGTACATTCCTGGTCACTACTGTGTCCCAAGTGTAGCAAGAGTCTCTTTGCTCTTACTCAGATGGCAGTGTGGGGAGCAGTGCATTATAAAGATCTGCAGCAAAATAATATCTTAACAATTGGAAAGAATTTCAATTTGAATTTGGGAAAAAGAAGGCTGTTCTGTTTTAGAAAATTATATATTATGCTGCAATTGAAATAATTAAGGGGAGTGCTTTTTCAGCTTAGAGGCTTTCTCATTATCTTAGATTTTAAGTGTGATTGTGGGATTTCCAGCAGAGAGCAGCAGTTGTGAAAAACATTTTGCTACAGTTAGTTAATTCTTCCCTACATGTGCTATATTCAATGTGTCCATTTTAAAACCAAATGAGGCAGCTCTGTCTTCTTTAAAATCTACAGCAAACCCTAGATGCACCAATTTTAGAGTATGCTTATTTCTGTGGGAATATGTTTTCCTAATGTTTATTACATATTAAAATTAAAATAATAAAAAGTAGAATTTTGCCTACTAGCAGGAAATACACAGGTAGCTGAAGGATTTTTATAGTTCTTCTTCAACTTGGCTCTTAAAGCTAAGGAATATAGTTTTTACAAGTGTGTTAATTAATAAAACCCATGCTTGTAGAATAGTCTTAGAAGACAATTTGGGATGGTCAACTCATTAACCTCTGAGAATTTTGCCTGCAATGTATTGACACATTGCCAAACATAATTCTCTCCAGTAGAGGCCATTTATGATACAAGATCAAAAACAAGTTGTCATAAGCAGAACAAAACAAAACAAAACAAAAAAATAATTTTTAAAAACCTTCAGAAAACCTAGTTCTGCCTCCTACAATAGAGTCTGGTACAAGAAGTTAGGCACTGAAAGGTGTAGGGGATCTTCAGGCCTTCTATAGGAACAATTGTAATATTTGAAATACCATTTAATTGCTACCTCTACCAGGAAGCCTCAGCTTTATTTGAGAACAGTTATTTGCTTTCATTACCAGACACACCTGTGACTACACATCAGTGCCCAGAGCTCTCTGCCATACAGTGAAGCCAAGTCCTACAGCATCCAAAGAAAGGGGTGAAAGTCATCTTAACAAATTAAAGAATCTGCAGTGTCAGTATTTTCTTCTGATCTATTGATCTGGATGTCCTTTGGAATAAACACAAGTGGTATCCAAAACAAGTCAGTTGTTTTGCATCTTACAAGTTCTGATTTAATTCCATTGACCAAGGGTCAGTTACCTTCAGGGTGCAAATGTAGACTTTGGAAAAGTAAGTCCAGTCTTAATTATGCCTTTGCAATGAAAGGAATTTCAGTTCCCTGTCTCTTGGCATATTTTTCATTAAGGAAACACAATCGTGATTAACCTGAATTCAGGAGCCCCTCCCTCCTCTCCTGTTGTGGAGTGGTTTAGGTCACTTAAAGAATCATTCTCAAAGGTACTGGTCAAAGCAGATTTTACTGTAAATTTTTGAAAGTGTGACTTTAACAGAGTCAATGGCAAGGTTCACTCTATCACTCACTACATGGTGAAACATGCAAAGGAAAATCAAGTTAGAAGCAATTTAGAATGACTTACATGGAAACCAGAGCTGCAAAAGGGTAAGGGTGCAAAAAGGTTTAACAGCACTTAATCACTGACTAATTTAACATTTACAAAGTGATTTGATAGAGTTTACTACAATTGCAACAGTGATTTAATTATAGATCTGAGCAGCAACATTCATACTGTACTTGCTAGAGGGTATTTAAATCAATACACACACAGGGACACAGAGATGTATACATCTAAGTGCATGAAGACATACCTGATAAAATTCCCCAATCCATCTTGCTCCACAGAGTGGAAGTGTGGTTACCACTTCCCTCCATGCCTATAAACAGATTAAAGCCCTACTTAATTGTAATTTGAGGGAATGTTTTTTTAGATTACTTGATTATCAAGGTTTTGTTGAGTAGTCATTGAGTAGTATTATATATGTAAGGAGGTCTTGGCAACGGTGTCTATCACCCACCTAGCTTTTCTCCACACTCTAATATACAGAATAGTATTCAATAACAAGCATAATACAATAGAAATTAGCAAACTTATTATGGGCTGCAGTATCTGATTTAGAGTTTCTGTTGCTGTTGGTGGCCATACAAATAAGGTGTCCCAGCAGCACCGATTTCATTCTTCTTTGCACTCTCTAGGTCACAGTATACCTTCCTGTGTCATGATGAACGTGGATTAGAGTTTTTGGTCCATTGTTTCAGACATGTTCTAGCAGTTGACACAGGTCATCTTGTTGCAGTAGTTTCTTTACCAGTGTAAGATTCATTCCAATGGGGGTCGGCAGTAAATCTTTATATAATGCACAACTAGTTTATAGCAGTCTCTAGGTTGTGACATGATCTGAATAGCTAAAGTCACTTCCCACAATTTTGGTAAAATTACAGATATTTGAGTGATTGCTCATCTCTACAGTGGTGCTGTCTGTAAGTATATGGTCACAAATAGTTCTCAGACAGACATGTCTATTTCCAACATATATGAGTACAGTTTCAGGAGTTTCATCCGGATGTATTTCAAAATGGCATTTGTTCAGTGTCAAAGACAAATGTCTTAGGCCTTGATGGTATTACTTTCACAAATAAATCCTTGTTGTTCCCGTACAACACATGCATCAACATTGACAATTTAACATTTGTTCCATTTTATTGAGCTTGTACTCCCTGTCCTGTTGGCTAGAGTATAGTTCCACTGTAATTTAATCCCAATGCCTTGATCTCCACATGACCTTCTCTTCTCCAGGCTGAACAGCCCCAACTTTCTCAGCCTGTCTTCACAGGGGAGGTGCTTCAGTCCTCTTATCAATGTCAGGGCCTCCTCTGGGTTTGCTCCAACAGTTCCATGTCCTTCTTAGAGTGGGGACACCAGACCTGGACTCAGTACTCCAGGCAGGGTCTCACAAGGGCAGAGCAGAGGGGCAGAATCCTCTCCTTTGACTTGCTGCCTACCCTGCTTTTGGTGCAGCCCAGGATCCATTGGCTTTCTGAGGTGGGAGTGCTCAGATAGAATTATTGTTGGATATGGTTTATTTTGATGTAACATCAGGTAACCTCTGGACACCAGCCTGGAATACCTCCTGTCACGAGCATTTTTACAGGACATTTGCTACTGTCACTTTTCCAAATTCATCTGTTTAGAGTCTGATGTTGCTGGGAAACCTGCGGCAAATAATGCTTTTTTCTGTTGCTTCAGCTGTTGATCCTTCCATACAGTGGTTTTTGCTCTAGGTCTTGTACAAGTTTTTCTCCCCATCCTCATATTTTCTTTTTCTTTTGTGGTGATTTCTCCCAGTGGCAGTTTTGCTGAGACTGAAAGTAATAGGAAACAACGGGAAGCTACTACTAATTTAGTATTTTCTCCTTTAAAAAGAAATCTTTTTATAACATGAAATTTTTACTGTGGTCATTCCTGTCCATTGGAATTAGTAGTGGCCTATTATTTTCCATTGTCTCTCCCAGTGAAAGACTGCAAGTTCCTGTGGAAAAATAAAAAGAAAGAAAAGCACACTTGATTTCATAGAATTAGGTTGGTGAGTTTAGAGCTATCATCCCTGTTCACTCTGTGCTTCAGTATTCATATAAATGACGAGCTGGATGTTCAAAATCATCTACTTATGCATTCTTTGTCTACACTGAGGGGTTCCTAAGGTAGCTTAAGGCAAAGGTAGGGGTGATTATAGAAAGTCTTGACAAGGTGCACTTTAGGAAAAGTGATAGCAATTTGAATGTGCAAATGTGTAGGCACTCAAACTATCTGGTGCTTTTAAATATCAATTTTTCTGATAATAGACCTGCCTCATCCTATATACCTTCAGTACTTCCCTTTGTATCAAAGAGCAGAAGCCTAAAAATATCTAGGGACACAATGCACAGGGTTTCCTAACTAAAAGTGACTTAATCCTTAGTCATTTTTCTGAAAGCAATTGTTATAAACCCACTCTCATTGCATGCACTAGACCATCACAGATAGATCTGCAATACAGTCTAATTTATATCTTCTTAATGCCAGAACTGTTCTTTGCCCATATTTAGCTCATACTAATTATAAAAAAGTGAGGTAACTTTTGTGTCCTATACTTTTCCCCAGAACTATAGGTTTTACTATGTCATCTTTAACACCATGATCCAAAAAAAGCATCACAAAATCTTTGCAGAAAAAAGCACTCAGTATTGTAGATTCATTATTTTGTATACCTGAAAAGTAACTGTTATGTCCTCTCTAGTATTCTGTAATTTCAGAATCATAATATGACATCTTTGTCCTCTGAGTTAGTTGGAGAGCATCCAACACATTCCAAATATATAATCTTTATGAGATTCATTCATCTAAGTTTTCTTTTTTGCTTATTTATATCATAATCGCTATTAGATCTAGAAAGAATTAAGTTTATTCCTGAAACTTAACTTCCTTCAGAAAAATTTCTCAGCTGAGAATAGTTGGCATTTCATGTCGGATTCATTTAGATATCGCAGAGATGTCTCTCAAACTCCTCTTGTATGAAAGTATCCTGTGGATTATCTGCAGAAATTTGGCATGCTGAAAGAATATCTTGGAAGTATATCTCACAAGTGTACATGGCCAATATATCTTGAAATTATTCTAAATAAATGTCACACCATTATGAAAACAAAGTAATTTACAAAACCGAAAAATTGAGCACCTAAAGTTATAAAGACAGAAGTGTCAGAGAAGAAAATATTTGTATTATTTCAAAATCCAATTGCTATAGAGTTGGATGGAGATCTCTCTAGAACCAGTACCAAATTGACACACACGTACCGTGCATTTCAGGAATTTGTACCTCCTGCCAGCTGTACTTCAGACTGTATTCATAAGAAAGATCTTTTGGACAGAAAGTTAACTAAAGTATGTTTAAGCTATTGTTTATATTTTTATGTAACATTTATTTAACTTCAAAAATCTCTTCTTGTCATTGAAAATAATGACAGACAGTTTACCATGAAGAAGTTTCTTTCCTGGATCACCACTGGCTCTTCTCTTTAAATGCCTGTTCTTGGGACAGGATTGGTGCAGACTCCTTCTCTCTCTTCCTTAAACCAGCAAGTCATTAACCTATGAGTAAAACATTCTTTTTTACTTAGTACAGCAATACAGATATTTCATTTAAAGTTTATTTTCATTTATCAAACTTTATACTTTAACAAATGCTATAAAACAACAATTATGATTGTTGCAAAATTCATTTATACAAATAAAGGAGATTAATACTTCTTTTTTTTATGGGCCCATAACTGAGACCAGATGTGATTGCAGATTAGTATCTCTGAAGTGATGGCCACTTTTATGACAATCTACTCCAAATTTTGCCTTTGAAGAACCTTAAAATGCTCTCTTTTTTTCCAAACATATAAGAACTGGCCTAAAGCATAAAGTGAAAAGAGAGAGAAAAGAATAATGAGTTCTTCTGAGTAAAAAAAGTCTGAAAAATGTTTCTAAGCTTTAACATGTTCAAGATATAGATAAACTAGTTTATCACTGGCTACATTGCACAATTAATCTTAAATTTCAAATTTTTAACAGGAAGATAAATTGCTTCTCCAAAGCACAAACAAAATAAGCCAAAGGCTTTGCATTGATACCATTTTAATCGACTTGAATGATACCAAAAAACTGCTGTTCATTTTTTCAGTTTTACTCACATTCTCTGTTTCTCTGTTACTGGTGGCATTTGAGTTTGAGGACTGCAGCAACCTGTTTTTCTCTCCTATTTTAGATTCAAAAGTTATTGTACAGCTGCCCTTACTTGGCGACGTTTCCCCCTGGTGTGTGAAGTTTCTCGTGCAGTCTCTTGCTTTATTGCCCTGAGAAGCAGCAATAGCCAAAACAGTGGGAATGCAAACCTCTTTGTGCTATCAGAGAGTACCCACAGGATACTGACAGCCTATTTTAAACTGCTTGTAATTGTTCACAACTGCAGTTCCCCCAGCATCTGTATGAATTCCTTTCACAAGATAACATATGCCTTTTCCTGAAGTAATTGGCTTTTGGTTCTTAATTAATTTTATAAAAGAGAATGTACTATAGCTGTTACTGGAATACAACTGGACACTCAGAATCCTGGCAACCAATGTATCCATAACTTCCTAGTAATAAAATAATTGCAAGAATTATAAAACTAAAAAAAAAAAATTAAAAAAAAAAAAAAATTACCTCCTGCAATCCCCAGTTCTCACCAATGTTTTTGGGTGTTCTCTAAAGTTCTGAAATCTGGTATACTTTTAAATGACTACATTTTCCATCCTTTTCCCAGAAGAGTATTGCCCATTCCACAAGAAATGCTAATTTCTTTTTTTCTCTCAAAACTCATATACATTCACTTGTAGCCTTTTAAACTGATGGCTTTCTTGCTTCTCTGAAGTGCTCTTGTGTCTCTTATGTATCAATTTCACCTTTAACTGGTTTCCATAAGAGATGTTATATCTGTAGTTAATGTTCTGTTCGAGTACAAATTTACCAGCCTCCATACAATTATATTGTGTTTTATGCTCAAATCAAAGCTGAATAATGGAGAGTAAATTCAATAATTGGAAAAGGGATTGGGAAGGACTTCAACTCATAAACATCTTTTGGTTTCCTATTAGCATACAACTTGCTGTCAGGAGTCCCACTTATCTGCTTTGGCTTTTGATCTAAAATGAAAAGCTGTATTTTTGCCCCTGAATGGTTTAAAAGTACTGACAGTTGAAAGATAGATACAACATACACAATCCTAATGTTTTCCTTCCAGTGTGGGGAATTCTGAGATTTAAGAAGCCGAAAATCACTTTCATACTGGAGTTTATAAACTGAAATCAGAAGCTTGGAGGCAGTGAGTATCTCTACCTTAAATATCAGCAGTCAAATAGACTGAGCTGGTTTGTGCCAAGGCCTAAATTTTGCATCTTTTTCCATTTTGGAGTTTTACTTCAGAATCGATTCAGACCCATTCCTGTGACTGCATGCCCCAGAGGGAGCAGATTTGGTGCACACATGGGGTTCTCTTTGAAAGGAGTTTAATTCAAGGCTTCTCTGCAAACTTTGTCTATACATGGTAAATAGAGCAGACCACAGGCTGTGGAACTGCAGTACAGCTCTGAACAGCTTGATGAAATTCATAGGAAGAACTTTTAAATGGGCTATAGATTCATGGTTTCTTAACACAGTTCTGCTTGTATTTATGTGCCCTATAGAAAATAACAGAGAACAAGCAGATTTAAATGCTAAGGGAAGAGAAGACTTTCAAAAGCTTTGAGAGCGTGGTCAAGAAAACATCTACATTCCCTAAAATACACTGCAATATTTTCTTAATTGCAGAAAAAGCATGGTTTGTGCTTCAGTTTTGAACTTTGTAGCCCTCTATTTGCCCACCATGAGGGCTGGGTACTGGGGTAGAGGGAACTTTGAACTGACCTAGTATGAACAGTCTCAGCTCCAGTCAATCATGACTTCATGACAATCATAACCTTTAAAACAGATGTTTTTAAAATGTGTGTGGAGAGAGCCATTTACCACTGAAAGACGAACTATTATTGCTTTTTCTTTGTCAGTTTGGAACTTGTCAGAAGTGCCAAAGTTTGCCAGAGTGTGTGTATATATATATATATATATATATATATATATATATATACACACATACATACACACACACATATTTTTATTTATTTTTATTTATGTATTTGGTATCCTGAGCTGTATACTGACTGTGTAACCCTTTACTGTGAAGACAGTGGTACTGTTTTCTTAGTACTTTGGTTTTGACTAAAATTCCAGAAGTGACTGTTTTCTTTTCCAGCATATTCTAGTTCATGTGTCTCAGAAAAACAAAACCAAGCAACCAACCAAAAAACCTCTCTAGTTAATTGTGCAGAACTTGCTCCATGGAGAAATAAGTGATGGTGAGTTTCAAAGTCTCACTAAAAGAGGACTTAAGCAATAAATTTAACCAATAAATTTAGGCAATATAAAAATAAGTCGTATTTTTATAAGGAGGAAAGTATTACTGCAATGTGAACAGAAGAATCAGCTTGAAATTCAAACTCTTGACTAACAGGAAATTGTGGATTGTGAATTGAATGTATAAGATAAGTAGGGAAGGATTCACTAACCTTCATGGCCACTATTTCCGCAATTGCAAGGACACGGGTCTCCCAAACCCATCCCAAAAAGCTCCTTGTGAAAGTGCAGCAGAAACGGCACTTGATGCATGTGCACTGCTGTCTGAACTGAGCCACAGGTACCATCTCCTGCCACGGAGGAGTGGCCAAATGCTGCAAAGAGCGATGCACAAATTGTTGTGTGCAGATACTTTCATCAGCGTGTAACACTGGGCTCCTTCTCCGTTTGATTTAACACTCCTCTGCAGTCAGACAGCAAAGGAACTAAGGTCAAGTGCTGATCATGCAGCAGAAATGTGAGTAAAACATGAATGTGAAAAAGAGCAAAGTGTCACTTTAGTCACAGAAGTGGTTTAGCTAGTGATTCAAGAAAGATCATTTCATTTAAGCATGCACAAGGTTGTGCTCTGGGCTCTCAATTCTTTCTAAGCATGAATGATGTGAACACAATGATCAAAAGCCTGTTGCAATAATGTCTTATGTTAAGATATATTTTCTCTTTCTTATGTTAAGATATATTTTCTCTTTCTCTTTTCTCTTTCTCTCTTGATATTTTTATCCTAAAAATTTTGTACTTAATAGTTAGAGTGAAAGTCTTTGCTGATATAGCCAGAGAGAACTGAAAAGGAGAGCTGGGTTTGCAAAATCTCAAATGGAAAACAAAGGCCACTTTGGCCTAGATCTCTAGTGCTTAACTCTGATTCCTTTTAATTTATCCCAATTAGCGGGATTTGCATTCATGATTTGTTTGTATAGAAGCATTTGTGACTGATCTTGGATTGAAAGAACAGAACCACAGGTCTGAAATCTGAAATGCAACCAATAAAATGGGTGATCCAAAGACTTAGTAGGATCGGGGAAGAGGAAGCTGAAGTAAATAGAAAGACTGAACTAAATCCAGAAAAAACATCCTCATTGGTGATGCAGGGGAACACTAGTACAGCTGCCCTTGGAGCAGTAGCAGATAAAAAGAAGAAAAATGTGAAGTAAATGTTCCAAAATGTTTCCTCCATCTAGAGTGCAACAATTAAGTCTTAATAAAAGAAGATTAAAGAACAGTAATTATTATGAACTGTAATTATCATGATTTCAGGTAATAGAAAAAGTTCAAATAAGAAGTTGTTAGAGAAAAAATGGTAATTGCAATTGACATCATAATCAACTTCCCAACATTTTATCTGGATCCTGAAGAATTCAGAGGAAGACAAAGAAAAAAAAAAAAAGAACTTTTTTTTTGACGCTGCCTTGCTTTTGAAAACATATGTTGCAACTACCTCCTTTTAAAATCTGTGAGAGTCTAGGTATCTTCATAAGGAAAATGTCCAAAGTCTTCCTCTGAAAAGCAGGTTAGTTTTACAAGGGCACTGGGTACATGCAATTATTAGACAAAACATGTGTTAGCTATTACTATTATTTTTTTCTACCATTGCTTGAGTTGTGAGAAACATGCAGTGCTTCTAAAGAGGTGTTTTGAAATGCAAACACTGTGATTTCTTCTATAAGTTTCTTCAGACTACCCTGGTCATGATCCCATTTCCTTCCTGGGAAAATCAAACAACATACTCCACATGGAGTTTGTTTAGTCAAAAGCAGCTAAAACAGGAGGATGCACATATATTGTATTTCCCTGATTTTTTAAATGAAATGCCTGCTATATAAGAAGTTCAGAAATTAAAATTCTGCTCAAGTTCTGATGCTGTGCCCACTATCTTATTTTCTGAACACTTACACAACTTGATAATTTTTGCTCAGATTCTTCTCATAAATTGTAAAATCCCTCATAATATTTCTTCAGATGTTGCAATTTTGTTATTGATATTGAACTTGCACATTAAGACATCTACCTGTGCATGTCTAGACATGAACCAGGTTTCTTGCTGCTGTGGTCAATGTAGGTGCAATCAACACAGTGGACTCCAAAAAGTTATTCATCTCATTGTTAATTAGACACCAGGACAAAATAGTCATATTTATTGCCATCTTCATGACTCAGAAAAAAAAGATTTAGATGATCAGTTCCTATTTCTTTGAAAGGTGAAATGTGTAATGGGAGGATGCTTACTCTGCACTGCCATTTTGGGGGCTCACTAGAAGTTTACCCACAGTGACACATTTCATGCTAAGCATTTTTAGCCATTTTTCCATCCATACATTCTTCTGGGATATTCAGTGAGGCCTTTGGTACTTATGGTCAGATGTAAAGAAGACCATTGTAAAGAAGAATTGTATTTCATGGCTGAAGTGTTTGAGAAGATCTTAAAAATGGACTTAGATAGAGGATCAGTCCTGGTAGTTATGCTAATAAGTCTAAGACTCATATGAGAATGTCTATGTATATATGCCTCAACATTCCCTTTCAGATACCCAAAATACACCTAAAGGCTTGATGGACTGGCCAACTGAGTTATGATGACCTCTATGATTTCTTTGCACTCCAAAACATGCATTTTATCTACCTAAAAGCATCTTTTGAAAAAGCAATTACAGACTGAAGTACATTCCCTGTTAGTAGCCAAATTGTACCCAGGGAGGAGAGTTTGTGTACTCTCTCCTCTTTCTCGATGAAAATACAGCTTTCCTGTTCTCTGTGTACTGATCTTTATGAAAGAAGGCATGGATATAAGGGATACATCCCAATTATTTGAGCATGGTCGTGCTGGTTTAGCTGTTCTTCGCCTAAGGCTTATTTGACAGGAGGAGATTACCAAGGAAAAGATCTATCTGAGCATCGCAATGACAGTCTGTTAGTGAAAAAACCTATTTCATTAGTGCTTATCATGACATTAATATTGTTCTGAGCTAATGATATGCAAAAATCAACCTGTTAACAGAAATCTAATCCACAGAAGTGTAATTTAACAAAGTATGCCTAATATGAAACACAAAAGACGACCTTTCCTTTTCTTTGTGGAACTGTGACAGTAACTCATGCAGACAATTTAGCAGTTGTGTTGCTTGGAGAAAACCAGTTTGAATGATTGAAGAACATTGTTCTAATAAGGTTATTTGCTTCTTAATTAAAAAGGACAACATATTCAAGAGAATTACTGTAAACTCCTAGATTTTCTACTCTCTTGTATGATACCATTTCTTGTGGATTTAAATATAGGGGGGATGGGTCCCTTTTTGTTCCTGGTACTTCACATGCAGCTTGTTTACAATAGTGATATTTTTGTTTTCTGTCTGATAATGCCAAGCACTTTGGTTACAATATGGAAATGAGTTTTCTTCTGTTTACATAGAGATCTGAAAATATATATCTGAATAAGTGTATTAACTTAAAATTCAGCTTCATAAAACAGTGAGTTATTGATTCAGTATCTGCAGCTAGCTGTCCTTTACAGGTAGCATAAACATTTCATTTGCCTTTAATACACAGTTCTTTGTTAGGGAAGTAAGTCACAGGTGTTCCCAAAGTATACTCGTGAAAATATATGTTTCTCATTTGACCCTCCATTTATGGCAAAATGTCATCTATTAAAAAAAGTAATTAATTTTTTATTAAGTTGTTTCTTCTTTTAAGTAAGCAAGTCCACACATTTTACACTCTCATATAAAGGAAATGTTGATATTTTTGTGTGCTTTTCTATATTCATTCTGCTTAAATTGATTAAAAATATTTTTATTTTATTTTTGCCCCATCTCACTCCATCCCTACCAAAAAAATGGTGCAATGCAAAAGTGTAGCCATTTTTGCAGACCAATTTCTTTTCATTGCATCACAGAATCACAGAATACTGCGAAGTTGGGTTTGGGTTTGAAGGGACCTTTAAAGGTCATCCAGTCAAAGCACCCTGCAATGAGCAAGGACATCCCCAGCCGCACCAGGATGCTCAGAGCTCTGCACAGCCTGACTTTCAGTGTTTCCAGGGATGAACCATCTATCACCTCTCTGGGCAATCTGTTCCAGTGTTTCACCACCCTCATTGTAAAAAATTTCTTCCTTGTGCCTTGGGGGCTTGTTCTCTGCTGTCCTAATAGCTGGTTTGATTGAACTATTGATTTTCCCTCTGTGAAGGAACACTAACTTGCTACAGAATCATCACAGTTATTCCATTCACTGTATTCAGCTACTGACAGAGAAGCATAGGCAGAACAACATATTTTATTTTCCTGTCCTTTTCTGAACAGTTTTTTTTTTGTCCTGCTCTATTTAGCAAACTGGAAAGAAGGGTACAGAGGTGTAACAGCCCTGAACTTTGACCAAGAGCACTATAACAGCTCCTCAGCTGTGATTTGGTTATAACGAAATGGGTAGAAATATGCACATAATGGGCAAATAAATAACCCAAATGGACCCCTTTTTACATTCAGAAACACTTATGTAAATTAAAATGGATTTAACAGAAGTAAACAGCATATAACCATATGAAACCCTTTTAAATGAGAGCAGAAACAGCCCCAATTTTCTACTGTTAAGTGTCAGCAGTTCACCATAATGCATTGCAGCACTTAGGAGATTCTCAGGACATACAAGTTCAAACTTAAATATCCCCAGATACATGACTTTTTTTCACAAAACCTGTCCAAAGGGATCTTTCAATTCTATTTTTAGGAGGAGAGCTTCTTTCCTAACTGAATCTCTACTTCAGTAAAATAGAAATAATACCTAAGTATTTAATTAAGGAATAGTGAACACCACTAAAGTATCAAGTACGTTCATCATAATTTTTCATTTAATTCTTTCTTTTTTTTAACAAGTGAGATATTGTCCATACTCATTGTTTAAAACTCATTAAAAGAAAATGCCTTTTTCTTATGAGAATTCACAAAATTATGTGGAGTCCTAACACTAAATAAGATGCTCAAATTTTTTTTTAATCTTTGGACACTACGAAAATGAAGAACTAAAATGAAGGTTCATTATGAAAAATGTCTAAGGGAACAGTTAAACTATATTTGAATGCTCATTTTAAAAAGGGATTACGTGTTCCAGAGTCTGACACAGCTTAGTTATCATCCAGTACTTTGGATGTTCTCCTCATTATTGTTCACTACAGAGGTGCACTCATTGGTTTCATTACTTGAGCAATTAATGGCACTGACTCTAAATTGCTCAGCAAACACTGATAAAATGGAAAGATTTTGAGTCAGTGTTCACTGCAGCTAATATACAGAGCTAAAAATCAGTATCAGGACTTTAAATTCCCTTCTTCATATTCCATTCTGTCACCTTCGTTATCTTGAGGTGATAAAGAATGACGTTTTGAGAATAATGTAAGTCATTTTATATGCAGGCTGAAGTGAAATTTTCAGTTCTCTTAGGACATTCTTTCATTGCATAATACATTGATATGAGAAAAGAGGGAAAAAAAGCTAACAAATTGATTGAATTCAATTTTTCCCCAACATCTTTCTTTTATCCTTCAACAAAAAAGAAAAAATAAAAAGGCTCACAAAGATCCATCTCATGTTGCATTGCAAGGACATCAGAAATACTGTTTTTAACTGCTCAGCATCATGCAGAATGTGACAAGGTTAAAGTCTAACTTTCAACTTGTTCATTGTTAACATTTTGACATTCACTTAGCCTGTCTGTTCAGAGAAAGATGAATTCATTAGAGATAGGTAAATAATAAAAAAAAGTTATTTTCTCTCTAAATTAATATAATGACACACTTTCATGATGAATTTTCTAAATCATTTTCAGCTTATACTTTCCTCTCTATGGGTTCAATTATCACTGTCATAAAAAAGAGCTTTTTCATAGACAACCTTTAACCATTTTTCATGGCCTAATTTAACTATAAAGCTGTTAACATCACATTTTAAAGATGGTGATAGATTGCCTTTTAACCTATTAGAAATTTTCAGATTAGATATTATAATATTCATAGATATAGCCTTAAAAATTAGGAAGAAAAACTCTGAAAACATAAATATGGCTTTAACCTTGAAACCTGACTGGGTTTCAGATATGGAAGACGCTATCGTGTCATACCAGTGCTTTGTCATTGCTAGTTTTGTGATTTCTCAAATTGGCTGAGACAACATGTGAAGGCCAGATTCTACTGAGACTTTGGTTTGATACTTTTATTTTAGCTGCTTTTACTGCCAGTTGCATTCAGATATTTTTTCCCCCCTTATTTACTTTTTCATTAAAATTACTCCTTTCATTTGTTTTAAAAGGGGTGTGCAATTCGGTTGCTTTATTACCTTGCTGTTTTGCTTTGCTAATTTTGCTCTCAAAAATTAGGGAGTACATTTTAACAAAATAAATAAAAACATACTTACAGGATTCACTGAAATTTTTTTTTGAGTACTTGAATAATAACATTCATTGTAGGGGAACTGAGAGGTTTCTGTGGTGGAAAAGATTCTCTGAATTTAAGAAATATTGCTGTTATGCGTTAGAATCTCACAGAGATGTCTTATACAGACACCTAAAAAGAGAAATCTGTACACCAGCACTAACAGCCAAGTCTCTTTCCAGGTGACTCATGCTCCTGAGTCAATGACAGTCTTCCTTTCACCTGTGGACCGTTTTCTCAGATCACACAGAAAGAACTTTTTAAAAAGTGATAAAAAGGAAAGAAGCAACTTTTTGTCTATGCTTGTGAAGATTTCCATTGAGCTAAGACTTTCGTTAATAAAAACTATATTTTATGATTTATCGAGGAAAGCAAGTTAATTTTATCTGACATGATCACTGTGTCAAAGTCCATCCTACTTGCCTCATTAGATTGGCTTTTATGTGGCACTTTCTTCACTGTTGAGGGACAGAATTCTTTGCCTAATTAGCCTCTTTTTCGGATGCATTTTTCCTTTGTGGGGAATCTCCCTGTGGTATCAATACAAAGCTGCAGGTATCTGGGGTGTAAAGACCCGTGGCAGTCACCTGGAGCTCCCTCAGTTGACAAACAGGAGCACAAAGCAGCAGCACCATGACCCCCTCCTGCAGATAAGAGCTGAAACTCTCCCAGACCTTCCCTAATTCTGTCATAATTAACAGACAGAAAAACGAGGAGCCAGGCCACCAAACAGAGTGAAGTTTCCTGTGATCATCCTTGCTGAATGTCAGGACTCGTGGCAGGTGGCCCTGTCCCCCTAACCTGACAGCAAAGAAACTCAGCGCCAGCCAAAGCAGCCTGTGGTGGCCAAGGGCTCTGTGAGCAGGCTGCCAACTCCCTGTCCTCCTTCTGTGGCTGAGGAACATCGTTACAGCAGTGGACAGCACATGTGATTAAGGGTCTGGCTTAAATCCATTAAGGTAATGAGGGCTAGAGTTCAAGATGACAAGCTGATGTCCTTGATTAAGGATTCTTGGAAGAAATTTAATTTTACACTGTAAATGTGTCTTCCAGTGAGGTACAGAAACAATTGTGGTAGGTTTTTACTGTGTTTTTAAAACAAAGATATACTCAGACACTTAGAATATGCAATTTTTTTCCCATTTAATATTTCGGGAAGCCACTGGTTCCAAAGTTGGTGATACTACATTGCTGAAATCTATGCATGTTTATGAGCTTAATATAGCTGGATTTGATTCCTTGAAATTATGTACCCCCATGGCCTGCTACTCTTTTCCGTTTTAATTTGAGTGCCCTTACCAAAGAAAACTTTCTCTCCTATCTCTTGCTCATATCATATCACTCATTCTGAATCCCTTTATTGACTGTTTTCCTCCTTGCCATCATGGTAAAACTATTAATTATTGATGATAAAACCTCTGCAATCCCACTGATATCCCTATTTCTAGTTTCTTTTCATCTGTACACACCTTACTGTTTCTTCTCACTTCATTTCTTCTTCTCTTGACTTGACTTAGCTTCCTATCATACTCTCATCCCCCAGATAAATAAATCAGTCCTCCTCTGTCTGCTGTTCTTTTCCTGCATTCACAGACCACTCCCAAGCTTCCTTCAGCCATTCGTGGTTTTGTTGTCATGGATAACCATCCCATCCAGTATTGCCTGGTGTCTGGAATTGGCTGTCACTGAAAGCTCGTTAATAAAATGCCTTGGAATATTTTTGTACAACACTGTGTAACCAACCAAGCAGAGTGTATAGCTATTGCAGCTTACTCAGAATAAGTGCGTGTGAAGAGCTCGGTCTGCTGTGAATATCAACTCAAGGCTCAGGATCGTCAGGTAAACAAGAGAAACAAATTGCAGTCATTCTCCATTATGCTTCCTTCACATGTTTTCATCTTGATTACACTCCCAGAATTCACATCTGAAAAATTTTAACAAGGCTTTTTAGCAGACCACACCATCTAAGACACACCTTGAGATCTGGGTAAAGCCATTGTTTAGCCTATAAATCCCTGCAGAACAATTTTAGTAAAAAGAACAACTTTAGGAAAGTCTGTTTAAGCACTTATACATGTAGCCTGAATACCCAAAGCACCCATATATCTGAACACCTAAAGCAGGACACACAGGCACCATGACCTTGTCCTGAACTGCCGAGTGCTCAGCACTTTAGAAAATCAATGCTCTAAGTGGTTCACAGTTAGAATTTAGTAATCATCTTTAGGGTACCATTTTTATGTTCTTAGCAGCCAGGCTTGAAGCAGAGCTTTAATGGAAAGTTGCACCTATTTGTCTCAGCTCAACAGTCTGAAAGCTGACAAGGTGAGACATGCTTGTATCCCTGAATAAATTGCAGCATGTTTACTTCTGGGAAGCTTTAGTTGTCAATATCATTCTCTCCTGAAGTGTTGGGTTATTTATGAGCAGTTTAATATGAGGGTGAAAAAGTAAGGGGGCTTTTGAGTCCTGCTTAAATATGGATTTAAGAAACATAAAAATAAAAAAAAGTCTAAATCTTTAACAATGGTCTTTTATGCCTGTTTCAGTGATTACTGAAATAGAACTGAAGTGTGTTTACAGATTCCTGCACTGAACTCTCACACCACGACTGTCACAAATCACATCACTTTACAACAATAGGTCATTTCTAGCACTCAAGAATGGAAAGTTGTTTGAAATGAAATATTGCTGTGAATTCACAACAATTTATTTGTTGCCTTTAATATGCTCTTAGGTGACATCTCTCTTTTTTGGTGTTTTACAGTGTCTTGCTTATTTTCTTTGCAGTATTACAGTAAAAGGGAAGCAGAACTTTTTTTCCCACAAAGATTTATTTTAAAAGTATAGAGTTTGCACTAAAATTTCAGCTGATGTGCAGGTTTTCAGAGTACCTATGCATTATACATTTGGAATCTGCAGAACTTATTTATTTATTTATTTATTTATTTATTTATTTATTTATTTAATGCAAAATGTGTGATGATATCGTTACTGTTTCTAGTGGAGATTACGAAGATAGAGAAGGGAAAGGGGAAGATCAAGAGCTCAGGTCTTGATGTAGAACATTTCTTGTCCCCAGACTCAGTCGACTCAGGATAGTGCCCATCTGATTTGACTGTCAGGCACTTAAACATCAATATATTGCTAAAAGGAATAATAATTTATTTCAAAAAAAATGCGTATTTTTTCCTCTTTTGGTCATAGTAGCTATAAATCCAAAGCTCTGCTTTTCAAATTAAATCAAATAATTTCAACTGTCTAAGAATTCTTTTATTTATTGTCTCTTAAGATATCAGTCCAACTGAGGGCTTTATATATCTCTGAAGCAAAGACCCATGTCCCACCTAAGCTTTAAAAACATGCAATGCTTTCTTCTTCTTCCTGCTGCCAGATTTTAATCTCAGATGCTTTTTCCTTCTTAAATTACTATGTTGTTTTATACCCCATGGGATATGAAACAAAGACCTTGAGCATGATGAAGCAAATATCGTCAACTTTCACTGTACCATTATAACAAGTTCCATGTACCAATACAGTAAGCTCCTGAATGAGCTCAGAAAAAGAAATTCTCAACTAGAGAACTGAGATTTAAAGATATGGGTTTGTTGGCCATGCTGGAAATGGAGAGGGATCTAAGAAGAATAAAGGTTACAGACAAAGTATAAAAAGATCTTGACTGATCAAGGACTCATGGCTAAAATGAATCAGCATTTCTCAGGCGTATTGGCTTGCTAAAAAGAAAATTATAAGGACTCAAAACTAATAAATATTATTAAGTTTGTCTATTCCTTTACCAAAAGAAAAGTTGGAATACCCACTCGGTGGGTGGCCAAACCCCAAATCTTAATTTTCTCAGAATTTAGCCTTTTTCAGCTCCAGGATCTTTGTTCAGAGTTATTTCTATTTTGAAGTTTTGCAACAAAAGATGTGTCATAAAAATGTAGGAACAGAAGATTTGGCATGGGACATTGGGGAATATTATACATCCTATACATTGTAGGACCAGATGTCCTGTGGAGCAAGTTCTAATTTGAGACTTATGCTCACAGAAATAATGCATCTGTATTTACTTAAACATAAGGTTGCTGTAAAATGTTAAAAGGCAGGACATCACCTGCTGATGGGAAGTAAAGAATAAATCTTCTGTTTTTCTTTGCTTCCACATATGTCTTTGCTTTTGCTTTTTTTAACTGCCTTCATCTTGACATACAAACTTTTTCCATCTTATTTTCTTCCACTGCTGTCTGGCTGACAGGGAAAATGAAGGCTTGGTGGGCACCTGATGTTCAGCCCAGGTCAGCCCACCAGTTCCTTTTGCTGCCCAACATGGGGCATGAGGAATTTGAGATAAGGATAGTAATTGGGAGAGGTAACAGGCAAAACATAGACTGAACAACGTTAGAGGGCAGAATGAGGAGTGAGGAATCCTTCCCTGAAGAGGAAACGGTGGCAGAAAGATATGACGAACTGACCACAGCCCGCATGTGCAGCCTCCCTGCACTGCTGCGAGGAAGAGGCAGAGAAATCTGGAGTGAAGTTGAGCCTGGGAAGGAGAAAATTTGTTTTAAAGTTTGACTTTGTTTCTCCTTACTCTACTCTGATTTTATTAGCCATAAATGAATTTCCCCAGCCAAGCCTGTTTTGCCTGTGATGGTAATGGTGAGTGATCTCCCCACCCTTATCTCAATCCATCAGCCTTTTGTTATATTTGCTCTCTCCTGTCCAGCTGAGGTGGGGAGTGACAGAGTGACTCTGCTGGGCACCTGGAATCCAGCCAGGGCCAGCCCCCCACTATCAGTAAAAGTTCAGATGTTACTTGTGGTATTGTCACCTCTCACTCAGGCAAATAGCCTTGGCTGGAGGGAAGGGCATTTCTCTGGGCAAAAATGTGTGTTAGAACATCTGCATGAGCAGACCTGAACAGCCCAAGGACTGCATCAGCATTAGGAACTGCACTCAGGGCAGAAGACCTCAAATGCAAACTGCTAACATGTCTATAACACGTTTAAGATGAGACCTGCCATCCCTACACAGCTGTGTCATACTTATACCTCCTCCTGTTTGGAAGTAACAGAATATTCTGGGATTTTATGGTGCAGACATACCTGTTGCTGTGGGGCAGGGGAAGATTTCGCTTAGTCAGCCTGTCCTCCTCAGTTAATGTAACAGAATGGTCTAAAATGCATTAATTATGACTTCTAATAAGGATCTTTTATTAGGTATTACTGTTAAATATATTGAAAAATGGAAATATATTCTGTTTCTATAGCAGAACAAAACCAACAATGAAGTGATAGATAAATATTTTGCAGAAAAAAAATATATTCCAAGTAATGAAAATCTCAGATGGATGGAGAAAGAAGAAAGAGTATTTCATATAAGGGTGGCCTCAACACAAACATTTTTTATCAGGGAACAAGTTGAAAGAGACCAAGTATCTCAAAGGGGAAAAGCAGCTTTGTTTGAAGCATAAACAGGATTTCTGACCCTCTATAAGTTAATTAAAGTTCAAGGAAAATAAGCCATACATAGAATAAATTACTTTTTTTTTGTTATTAAATGATAGGCATATCTGCTCACAGAAATGGTGTGATGAGACTGTGACAATTTTTTCAGGGCTTTTGATCTTCAAAAGGAGCTTGTGCCCTCGCCTGTGTGTTGCTTGCAGTGCCAGTTCTGCAGTAGAGAGAAGCTGATGGTCATTTCATGAAAGCAAATTTCCATTTCTCCAACACGTAAAATTTTAACAGAATCTGGGAGCAGGCATTTCATAAATAAGAACATATGAATTAATTCACTTACTCACTTATCTGTCTGCTGCCCTTCTAAAATATTTATTGCCTGGATGAGGTGTCTGGGTGAGCTGCATATCAAAGTTATGGGGCATTACAGGTCTCATAACATCTTCTTGCCTTTGATGGCTCAATAGCTGCCTCTGCAGGGCAGGATCTGAGCTGAGAAAAAGACAGCAAAGCCGCTGACTCACTGTCATGGTTTAACCCCAGCCAGCAGCCAAGCCCTAGGCAGCCGCACACTCCCACCAGAGAGATTGGGGAAAGAATCAAAAGCATAAAAGCTGGCAAACTCATGGGTTGAGATAAAGACAGTTTAATTGGAAAAGCAAAAGCTGTACGTGCAAGCAAAGCAAAACAAGGAATCAATGCAGTGCTTCCCATTTTTGGGCAGGTGTTCAGCCATCCGAGGAGAGCGGGGCCCCATCACACATAGCAGTGACTTGGGAAGACAAACTCCATCACTCCAGCGCCCTCCCCTTGCTCCCTTTGCTCTCCACTTTACACACCGATCATGAGGTCCCATGGTCTGGAATATCCCTCTGGACAGCTGGGGTCACCTGTCCCAGCTGTGTCTCCTCCAGGCACCCCCAGCCCCATCACCAGTGCGGCATAGGAAAAGCAGAAAAGGCCTTGGCTCTGTGTGAGCCCTGCTCAGCAGTAACAAAAACATCTCTGTATTATCAGCCTATGTTCAGCCCAAATCCAATACACAGCCCTTTACCAGCCACTGGGAAGAGAATTAACTCTATGCCAGCCAAACGAGCACACTCGCTCTGCCTCAGTTAATAATTAATGATGATGGTACATTATCATGCCAACAGCACATTCAGATGAGGTAGGCTGGGCTAAAGAAAATGCATCTCTCTGTGAGGCATGCAAGAAATGAGTTAGGTCAGAAATACATTGCAGCAGGTGAGAGGTTTTCTTTCCTTAAAACAGGAGGCAAAAGAAAGTTTTTTATGTCTAAGCTTTGCCAAAGAATCTCTTACCTAAGATTTAAAATTCTGGTGATATGGGAAGGTGCTGGATCTGATTCCCACTTAGTGACTTGTGACTTTTGATGTTGAAGGGTAGGGAATATGCTGTCCCAGTGCTTAGGCACTGCCAACAGAAATGTGGCAGTCATCCTGCCTAGCTAACACAGTAAAAATAATAATGATAAAATTGGTACTACCCTGTTTTCCCTTGTTATGCTGGGAAAACAAAAAAACCCCATATTTTATATTTTTTAATCTATAAATGGCTGCATTCCTGTATGGCGTATTTTATGACTAAGAAAAATAACACATTTAGGGTTTTAAGCAAACTCTGGAAAATGCCAGAGGCAGATCAAAATCCTTACAATTAGGTATTCCTCATTTGGTTAAAGTAAACTATCTCATTTTATCTTGCCTAATAGTTGACATTGTTGCATCTTCATATAAAAATGGATGACAAACCTTCCCAGCTTTCTGTGTCTGCAATTACCAGAACTGGTTTTTTTTTTAATTTTTTAACTAATTCTTAAGATTAGTACTAATTTACAGTAGGTGAAATGGAAGTGGGAAAAGGGGAGAAGCCGCTTTGGAAATTAGGCTTTCTAAATGTCTTATAGAAACCTTGCGTTCTGAAGGAGGAATGTGCCATTTTGCAAGGATCAGTAATGATCTATTGAGAAAAACCATTTTTTTTATTATGACTGGAAACACATAGCAAGCACATTTCCAGTTCTTTCATTTCTGTCTCTTAGTTGAAGTTACTGTGAATTCTTGAGTCTCTGTTGTTTAGAGAAACTTTTAAACTTAACCTGAAGGTACAGGTGTTGCACATCCTAAGGGAAGAATGCTGCATTTTGTCTATTGCCTCTATTTGCTGACAACATAAGAGAATTAAATGTGATGACCTAAGACATTTATTTCGTTCTGTTCATGAATTACTCCTGATCAAAATTTTAAACAGAGTTTTCTCTCAAGCTCTTCCACTCCTAAAGTCCTCACTGCTGTATCTGAAATCTGTAAGGATCTTGAAGGACAGACATGTAATCCATTCTTTGTGCAAAATACTTTATAAGACATATCATATGCTGTGGCTCTTATGTTTCAGAGGATTCTATTTAATTCAATATATTCACATGTAATGTACTTCTTCTTGTCATCTTAATTTGAATCCCTGTATTTTTCAGATTTTATTATCCTTTTTGATGACTAGGATAATGTTATCTCTTCCATCTGCTACAAATAAAACTATATAAATGGTAATGAAAGAGTTACTTTTGCCTTTAAAAATATTAGTAGTCAGGACATATAAAACTTGAGAAATTTGAAAGCATAAGCTAATAAAGGCCAAAAGGGAGACCAGGGAGGCAGGAAGGGATGACAAACAAAACAACCCAAAACATCCCTAATTCATCATGAGAAATTCCCTATTCTGAGCATTTGCTCACTTGAAACACCTGTACCCTGTATCAAATCTAGAAAATTAAATAAATAACTACAGGAAACAAAATTTTATATGTGAGAAACTTAAAGAAATATCTTGTGTATGAGACTTAAAAAAATAAAAAAAAAACCCAAACCAAAAAACCCCACCCAAACCATACAAAACTGAAAAAAAGCCCCCAAAACTGGTAATGTGACACGATCAAAATAAAATGAATAAGCGTCTCAGAAACAAGGAGAGAGAGAATGTGTGTGTGTGCATATGTTACTTTTCCCTTGGCTTATCTCTACAGATGATTTCAGAAAGTTTTTTGTCCTTTTTGGGGTTGTGATTTTGTGGGGTTTTTTCCTAGTAGCCCAAAACCAACAAAAGTAAAACCCAAAAGATAACTGAGACCATTTTTGTCTATGTGTGTTTTTCTGACCATGTATATTAGCCAGAATTAGAAAAGAAGAAATGTGCAACAATTTATAGACAGTATGTTGAAGAGACATTTTTGACTTCGGTGGATTTGTGTTGCTGATTTTTTCAGTAGAGGAGACAGAGAATTCTAAAGGAATCAAAGCACAGAAAATTTTCTTCTTTGAGACAAGAGTAAAGTGATGTGTAGTCAGTGACACATAAGCAAACAACTGAGACCCATAAATTTTTCTTATTACAATAATTTTAAATGAGTGTTGTCTACAGGTAGACAAACAGCAATGGTACTGAAGATCTTTGGTTCTAATTAATGAATGCATTTGTTAGAACCCAGTAAACTGTGAATAATCAAATGTTTTTCAGCATCCTAAGAACTGACCTGATTCTTGTCTGGTCTTACATCTTCACTCTGTCACTCTCACTAGGCAACACACAACACAAATGGAAACACAGCATCATTTCAAATCATAGTATTTGTCTCATTAATTCACATCTGCAATTAATAAGAATTAATTGTATCCATGCTGGAAAAGCAAATATTGATCATCTTTAAAGATATGCAGTTGTTAGCTTTATGGCACCTCTATCCCATTAACAACTCACTTAGATCCAGGAATTCTAATTCACAACCATAAAAAATAAAATTGCTGGTAAAGACTCCTGAAATATGTTTAGATACCTATGACAATAAATGATTATTTATAAGGTATGGATGATAGCAATAAACATTTTCCTGCTTGGAATAGATTGAATATTTCATTTTGAGCTAGGCTTGTGGTCTGGTCAATTCCTAAATTTGATTTTCAACTTTTCATCTACATTCAATTCCTCTCTCCCATCTCCTAGGAGAAAGAATAATGCTGCAAAGATCATACCAGAAAATGTGAGAGTAGCAACATAAAAGATGGAGGTCAAATATGAAAAAGTATTTGTTCAGCTAATTAATCAGATGTGACTCCATTTAATTACCCAGAATAAGTAATGTAAATAATAAAATATCTGTAAAGAATAGGGCAAGCTAGTGAGGAAGAAGAAAGCTTTTTTTTTTCAGGAACTGAATCTCATTTTATAAAGCCAGTGCTGATTAAAATATTACTTCTTGACATTTTTAGTCTTTTTGCAGCTGACTGTATAGATGTGTGTTTTGTTATAAGTGGCCCTACCTTGAAGATGCTCACACTGTGGAGCAGAGCTGGGGTCCTGAGGGTATGATCTCTCCACTAGATCTGGCTTCAAGTTCTACATTCAGCAGTTATGGTAGTGTATCACTGAAATTCATAATGCAGGTCATATCCATTGTCTCACATGCACTATATTTTATAAACTTATATTTGAAGATACCTAAAAGGTTTTTATGTCAATGTGTTATATTAGGTAATTTACTTGTTCATTTCCTTCCATCATTTCCGCTCTGGTCATGGGAAAATAAGTTAACATCTGTGAGAGATTAAACTGTGCTGTTTAGTGCACTCTAAAGCCACACTTAAGTCATCTTACAATCATCTTATATTCTTTTGGACTTGAAAGTGGTAGTAAGACATTGTTAACAATGTGAAAGACAGCAGTTATAACTACATATTATATCATGAGAAGAAACAATTAGAAAAAGTGTATGAGATGAAGTACCTACTTTGAAAGCTGTAATTTTGACTGGTAATTAAACTCAAGTGTTTCATTTTCCCAGTCAGCTCATCAGTGACTCTAGAAAATAAATGATCTGGAATTGAAATCCGTTGGGTGAAACAATAGTAATTAATTACAATTCTCAAGGGACAATATATTCCCAAAGCCTGTTTCTGGGTAACCACTTGAGCAATAGATACTACAATGTACAGGTGGTGAACTAGGGACATTAAGGAAAAAATAAAACTTAATATTCATGAAGTTTCCAGCCTGGTTTACATTCTACCGTCTTTTTCTTAGAAAACACAGAATTAGAAAGTGTTTCATATAGTATGCCATGGTTAATAGTTACTACCTTTGCTCATGTGAATGTAAGAAGATAGTATTCTGCAGGATTTGCTGCAGTCTTTGCTCTGGCATTCTTCCAAAAGTTAATTACATATACAGAGAAATTGGTGATAAAAAGGACCTAATAGGTCAGAAAGTAATATCTCTTTGCAATGAAGGAATTCTCCCAAGAGAACAGCCTATTATGTTTTTCCTCTATATTGGATTTAAGGCTTGAAGTGTTGGGAATTCCCCTTTTGTTCTGGGAAATTAATCGATTCTACTTTTCCTAATATTTTCTGCCTAATTTTTCTTCTGATTAATTTCCTTCAGTTGCCTCAAGTTATTGTGTTTACTCCCTGCATGACTATCAATCCCTTCACAGTTTTTGTTTAGCTACTCTACACATATTAAAATTTTAATCAATTCTTGTATGTCAATCCCTTCAGACCTCTTACATGTTTCAGTATTTTTCTCCATAATCCTTCTGTTGCATACTCATTCCAGTTATCAATCATCCACAGTGAATGCTGAATTTCAAGCCACTATTACCAAACCCAGAGATTTTATAGAGTGAGGTTAAGACATCTTCCAAAAGAGAACTAGCAGTTTTGAAACCTTTGAGGTAAAGTACCAACCTGCTCTTTCCTGCCTGCAGAAAAAGTGCAAAACTGCCCCTTTAATGGCTACCTCGAGTTGTTTGTGTTATAATGGCTTTAAAAGCCAAACTCAAGATGAAGCTTTTCATGATGAGACAGTTGAAAAGCTGACAAGAGAAGTTTCACAGCCAATGTGGAAGATAAACAAGCATGCTGCCAACAGCACCTCCCAGGACAGGCAGCAGAAGCAGCCTTGATGAGAATTACAGATTTTTACTTTCAACAAAGCTCCGTGGTAATTCAGATTAACTTGTTCCAGGATATGGATGTGTATCTTACCTGCAGCAGTGTTATCTTTACCTACCTGTATCTAGTTGGTTACCACAGCTCTCCAGCTGTCCAGGAAAAGTCAGGCAGAAGCTTTCTGCTTAGGCAAGAGGAATACAATATCATCCTCCCTTCACTAGCCCACCCTGAGTCCCCAAAGCAGATTTTTTGCAATTTTCAGCCAAGTGCTGCCAGCATATAGAATCCTTCAGAGTACAGGACCCCATGTGACAGTGTTTACAGTGCCCTGATCAAGCACTAGGCAAAGCTGGGAGTGAGAAACAGTATCTCTTATTAAATTATCAGAAATAACAATGAAACAAACAAACAAACAAAAAAGCACGATAAAAGATAGAGAATCTTAATAATTATTCATGGAACATCAGCATTTTCTACCTTATTGACATAATTTTTTCTACCCTTGCCATTGAAGATTGCTCAATCTTGTCCTTCTCCGTGTGATCCCTCCCATAAAGATCAGACAGCTTGCATCACTTGGGAATCCATCAACAGCTTTATCTAAGAAAGTAATAAAGATTTATCAAAGAAATGTCTGCATTATGAGTGTATAATTCCTTAAAAACTTCTTGACAAAAGCTTGCCCAGCATTCCCATTTCAAGAATAGCAGAGTTTCAAATTTTCAGGTCCCTGAAATTAAAACTTTTAGCAGCATAACAGAATAATAGAATCATTTAGGTAGGAAAATGAAAGAGACCAAGGTGATATCAAGGCTCTTCCCAACCATCTGAGAATATCCTTTTACCTTAAATTACCTTCTAAAAGTTTGAGTATTCAGAGGAAAAATTCATATGTCTGTTAATTAGGCCACTTTTATAGCTAAAAACCACTGCTAGAACATCATTCATACTTAAAGTAGCCAAAGTCATGAAATTTCTTGTAAAGAAAAGTCCCTAGTGTTTCATGCAGATAAGTGTCATAAAAAGATGAAAGATGAAAAAGCAGAGTTTGTCTGAAACCTGTTTTAAATCAGTGTCCTTTGGATAGAATCCAGCTCTTAGGAGACAGATTTTCAATACAGGATTCCTAAAGGTTTGGTGAGTCCAATGCACCAAGGTGACACAGTTTGTGTGGCACTCAGTGACTGGAAATAATCACACCGACACATGCAGAAGCAGCATTCCCATCCTCGCAAGCTGCCTGAAGAGCAAAGACAGGATGACATGAGCAACAAGACTCAAACCCAAGAATAATAAATCATATTTATAAATAATTCAATGGACAAGAACATTTCTCTGAATTTCTAACCCAAAACTTTAGTAACAGATTATTACTCCAAATTTCCTACAAGATTTTAAAAATGAGTATCAAAACATCTGAACAGACTTGCAATGCTGGATTTGTTGTTTATTTATTTATATATTTCCTTGTATTGTGTTAATATCCCCGAATAATTGTACTAGACAAGAGGCAAGTACATTACAGAGAGATTGCCGTTTGCCAGGAAAACTTGGATTGTAGTATAAGACAAGGAGACACAACAAGCTTTGTCACTGAGCTGTCTCTTTCCAACTGTCGTTCTCCAGATATGTCACAGATCTGTGAGTGAAAGCAGAAAAAAAGGCACAAAAGTAGCACAGAAGGTACAAGGTTGTGTATAACAGTATACGAAAAGCTCTGATGAAAACACTGAAACATATACCTAGCCTTTAACATATGAGTGGATTTCTCTGGCTTATGGCATTAATATTATTTTATGAAATTTGATACAAAAACTACAAAACCATAAGTTTCTAAAGTTAAAAATTAATAAAATCCCCTAAAGCAGTTATTAATCGTGTAAGGTCATTGAACTTTTAGTTTACCCAACTATTGCTTAATCAGTATCTATATTTACATGAAAAGAATACTTAAAACTTTCTAAGGATCTGAAATGTCACTGTACAAATTCAGCATTTCATTCCCCCTTCATTCTTGAAAGGGAGGAAACTGCTTAAAAGTTGGAAACTGCTTAAAAGACAAAATATTTGCCAATATTCTTTAGCTATCCCTTTATATATGTTAATACTATGTTACAATAACCTTAAGAATTTCAGATATCATCTAGCAAAGTACCTCAAAATGTGTTTAATAGCTTATTTTTCAGAATGCACTTAAACAACAGTGTTTTTCTTTCACAAAACACAAAATGTGGTATCTCTCATGAGCAAGGCTCTTCTTGTTCAAAGGAACCTCCCTTGACAAAGAAGAATCAATTACATTAAACATATAATTATTTTGAAAAATTATGGAATAATATCACTCAAATGACAGAAAAGGAAACAACTGTGATTGTGACTATGTAACTACATAGCCACAACGATGTATTGAAATTTCCTCTTAAATATCAATAATTTGGACATCAAAACTGACAGCTTCACTCACAATCTTCACTCAAAATCATTTATAACTTTGCTAAGGGAAATTAATTGGTAAAATCATATAAATTCCTGCTTTAAAATTGCCTTATGATTAAAATCCAGACCCATAGAAAGCTGCCATAAGTACATATTAGTGTTAAATCCCAATTATTTACTATGGTCATTTGAAAGTTTTTTAACTGTATGTTATTTGCAGACTTCGTTAGCCTCCAGTGAAATATAGAAAACAAATCTTCGCCTGACTGATGTTTTAAATGATTAATTTATTTTCTCCTTTTAGTGTCTTCATATTATTCACCAGTAAAACCAGATTAAAAAAATCAAATGGGTTAGAGGACAGTCTTCAGCAAATGTTGCAGTTGACAGAGTTAATGTTGTGATGAGAGGAAAGAAGATAATTTTTCTTCTTCTACTTGTTGAAGAGAAGATACTTAGTTTCTCCTATGATTTCTTTTAGGCATCTAGGCAGTACATTAGAACAAATTCACTTGGAAACTGGAACAGGATTAAAGCTTTTTTTGAAGCTGGGAAACTGAAATAAAGGTCTTTTTGTTTGGACTTTCTATCATTGAAAATAAAATAAAAGAAAATGGAAACTAAAATTTCACCTGTATTTTCATAGTTTTGGGGGTTTTTAGAAAGTATTGCTCTTGTGTTTGTCGAAGAGGAAAAATCCTAATGCTAGCACTGCACAAAGGGGTTGAGAGGAAGGAATTTTCTTGAATTTTACTTGCTTATAGACTGCTTACCGAGCAGTAATGGGAATAAAATCCTACCAAAATGGAACAGATTCATTATGCTCATTTTGTACAGACATTAATGGCCACAGATATGAAAGAACAGAGTAAGATCACATGTGCATAACCAATTTTATTTGCCAAAATAGATATTTGTTCATGTATGTGACAGACATCGTGAAAGAAGAGAAAAAAAATCCCATTTCTGGTGTATGGATAAGGAAACAGATAGAAATTTATCTGACCAGATAAAATCATCCAAAATTTGCTGCAATTCATTTTGAGCTGCCTGGCCACTTCCAAAGTCAATAGCAGCAAACAAAAACAGTGGTTCACTTTCAATGCTGGTTTAGCCTAAATTAACATACAACATTTGCAAGATTTTATTCTGTTTAAACAATTATAAGACTGGATGGGAAAAATTAAAATCAGTCATAATGAAAAATTGCTCACCACAAAAGCAAATGGCATATTTAGTCCTTCAAATCGGAGAAAGTATTTTAAAGGGAAATTTATATTCATCAGTTAAAATTTTTCCAAGAAGGTTTTGTTGCTCATGCAATATAGAACAGAAAGTCTTGTACAGGTCATCTTAAAACTCACAAAGTCTTTAAAAAAGAATCTTACACTATTCATTTTGTCATTACTTTTTCAATTGGAATATTTTTAATTCTATCACAGTTGAATATTTGGCTTTGTTTCTAAGAAATTTTTCATATTTTTTAGTTTTGGTTATAAAATTACCTTTTTTAAGCCTTCTATGTTGGGCAAGTATTTTCCAACATACTATAGATTTTTATTTTAAAGGATTTGTTTTTCCTGAATGTTGCACCTTATGATCTATTCTCTCTTCAGCCATTCAATGGCCTGCGTTGTAGTGCTGTAATCACATCCTCCAGCACTGCAGTTTCTTTTGGAATGTTCTTAAGTTTTTTGTGTTCCTAGCCCGAGAACTGCTTAGGACTCCGACCACTATTTGTTATTTATTGTGATGATCCATCTTTGGCAAGCACTCACATCCAGCTCCACAAGCTGTAGAATATTAAGGAAGACACAGGCCTTGCATGAAAAATTTAAAAACAAAGTAGATGGGCAATGACTGAACAGACATGCTAGACACAAAAATTATGATAAGTTTTCTAATGCTCTTAAAAAGGTTCATATCCAGACAACTATGCTAGTCTAGTATTTTTGAAGTTCCTGTCAGTTCTTTAGTAATACTATTAAACCATCTGGTTAGAGTTTGTGGATGGTCTCTAGGGAAAGCTGTTGAGGAGGAATTTGAAAGGAAAGGGAAGAGATGGGGCATGAGTTGGATTAGCATCTGTGTGGAAAAAAAAAAAAAAGTGAAGTGAAAGAGAAAGTCATACAGGCAAAGTGAAAGATTAAATTTGAGATGTAATTGGAAAAACATCAAACATAATCCCTCAATGGAATACTAGGGTGGTGCAAGGAATTGTGGTTTTCTCTTTTTCCTGCAGTATGTTTTTGAAAAACTTTCTGGATAGTACATAGAAGAGGCTAGAGAAAGTCAGCCACTCTTGGGATGCAGATATTACTCTCTGGTAGAGAGGAGTCTTGATTTAGCACCTAAATAATGCAGCTAGTGGCAGCAGCATGTAAGGAAAATAACAATCTGACCTTTGCAGCTGCCATGACTTTTCAGCCCAGGAAGAACAGAGAAGGGACTGTCACAATTGCTGCTCCTCCTAGGCTGTTGACTCAGTCAAAAGGCTCAAAGTAGCTATTAAGATTAAACTGGCAGGGAAATGCATGAATACAGTGGTGATATATTGCTGGGGTTTGTATCTGTTTTTCTTCATTTTGAACTTTACACATACTGAAAATTCTAATAAACCTTTGAAGGCAGTGGTGTTTGCAAACGGCATATTAACAGAAACTTGTTTTAAATTATTTTCTCCCTTGCTTTACAACAAAGATTGAAAAGGCTATTCCTGTAATTTTCTCTTTTTATTTTTTTTTCCATTATTACCACTCAGTAAATAAGATACTTGGTTCTCACTCTTTTTTATGTTCTTTGTTGATTTATTGCTTGTTTCACACACACAAATACCCTTTTTTAATACATCAGAACACAAAACCTAACATGATATAAAATGTAATTGATAAATTGCAAAAACAAAATAACTGAAAAAAGGCATCACTGTGGGTTGAACCTTTGAGGGACTGAGACATCTGACAAATGCTAGATTCTTCACTTCAAAGAAGCCAGACTGCTTTCCAAGTTCACATTGTTTAACATAGAAATTCAAATAGTCCAGCTTACATACTGAAGGCATGTTGTGAAATCAATAGAATTTTGCCTCAGCAGCAGCTGTAAGATTTGGCCTCTGGACAGTGTAAAAGAACAAGAAAAAAATTATTCAGGAAGAGCATATATTTTATGAGTAGAAACAGCAATGCTAATTGAATTCTACAAAGAGACTATCATTGAAATGTGAAGAGCCTTTGAGCAAATTTATGGCCACATTATGCCTTCTTTTTGCATCCCATTGTGCTCATCTGGCTCATAACTTGGCTTCAAGAGCCAGATCCTCATCTGCTATAAATTGGTGTCATTCCACTGAAGACAGAGAAGCTGCACTGATTTATACCAGCTGTGGGCCAGGCATGCTTATTCCTTGTATTTTTTTCCTACAATTTGAATGAAGGTATAGCCAGAAAAGCTACTATGGTCTAAACAGCAGAAGAATAAACATAGTTTGAAACATACCCAGCATGGCTAGAGCATCTCTATTGTTTGAATAAAAAGAGAAGACCCAAACTACAACTGGAAGTCAGTTAATTGGACATTCAGGGACCTCCCTCATGTTATTAATCACCTACCATATATACAGGCACAGTCAGCTCAGAATCATTTAAAACTGCATTTTATTTGTAGAAAACCAAATGAAAATGGGAATCTGTTCTGAGCACATTTAGTTCTTGTGTGTTTGGTTTTGCGGTTTTTGTTTGGATTTCTGTTTTATTGAGGTTTTTTTCCCCAAATCAATGAGTCATCATATAGCTCTCTGAATTTCTGTGTTGATTTTTGAATCTCGAGGTCTTTTGATAGAACTA
The DNA here is from genome assembly GCA_036630365.1 of Acanthiza pusilla. Taxonomy (NCBI): domain Eukaryota; kingdom Metazoa; phylum Chordata; class Aves; order Passeriformes; family Acanthizidae; genus Acanthiza; species Acanthiza pusilla. The sequence goes on from JAXCHO010000098.1 coordinate 24,421,882, forward strand.
AATTGTATTAGTCATATTAAAATGTGAATTGCATGCATTTATGAACACAGTCTAACCTTGGGTAATACACATTGACTTCTGAAATCAGAATTCCCAGTTTTAATGCATTCAATCTCCTTTTGTTTGTATCCTATTTTATATGAATTTAGTGAACAGGAGCATCTTGAACTAAAAAATGGAAATTAATATCACTATTATTTTTCCTTAACAAAAACTCAGTATTATTTTTCCTTAGTAACGTCTTCATGGTGAAGGCTTCTGGACTTATGAAGGTATTTTACAGCCTAAATATTCAGCATGACTCACTCAAATTTAAGATTTTTGTATTATACTCAGAGAAAATAAGATAGCATTTCCTGCTATCCTCCTATTAGTTTCCTCCACAAACTAATCTGTGAGATCCTTATGCATCAGATTGCCTCTGCCTGGAGGGACCCTCAGCATGTTGAAAAGGGGCTCCTAATTTCTGGGTAACACATCCCATTAGCCCACTGCAGATGTTTCTTTGATACCCAGAATTACAAAAGCTGATGGTGTATGTCAGATCACTGAAAAAAAGTTTCTGAACGACTTTGATTGAAGATGTCTTGAAATTTCCTGAAGTGACACTCACTTCTTTGGAATATGCCAAAAGCTGTATTCAAATACTGAAGTACCAGCTCAGTGATTGGCTTTTTTTTCCTTAATTTTTTTTTTATGCATCTTTCTCTATTGGAAGAAGTTAATTAGCCAGAACAAATTAATGATAAGGGACTAATTTGTGGTGGACTGATACTGGCCCAAATAAAAGGTTACAAGCACATATCATTGGGAGCAGGGGTTCCCTCTTTAAAAGTATAAGGAAGAAAATAAATATGAAAGAAGTTTTCAGAAATATGAAAAGCACCCCCTAGTGAGGTTTATTTCTTTTATGTAGTTAATAACAATAGATTATAAACTATTAGTTGATTAAAGCTGATCAGTTAATGGATAATTAATACTTAGGTAGATGTGATTAGTTACTACATAATTATTAACTGACATGATTAATGGTGATTATTAATTATTACTGATTATAATTATAAATTCCACTTCTAGTGTATATGCAGTAAAATTATTTGTCCCTTTCCTTAAGCATCCATCCCTATAGCATCTAAAGTGAAGATCAATCAAATTACAGGGAAACAAGCTCCTTGGTCTCTTTAAGAATGTATCTAGGTGACTTTACAATCTTTGGGAAATGGATGGAGCCTTTGGTTTGTCTGTGATATTCATTTGGATACAGTCTCTATAATTCCTCTTAGAATTTTTTACCAACTCTATGCCAATAGAACATGATCCTGTTGTTGAGGTAATATGCTGTAATAATCTAAAATGTTACTTTATAACAGACGTGTGGAAATGTCCATTATGCTATGCATTTAGTTTTCCATTTAAGGAAAAAAAAGGCAGTTCAACACAGTATGAAATGACAGCTATTGAGGGTAACAGATGAGACATTAAAATGAAGCTTGTAGCAATTTTTTTCAGGAAGATTCTACAGACTGAGGTTTTCATTGTAAAACTCAAGAGTTGGAGTCATAAGGTGTAACCTCAGAGTTTTGAAATTAACTGCTGTTATGCAAGGACAATGTGAAATTTGAGAAGGAAAAGAAATCTATTTCAGGAATTCAGATTAGACCCTTTTGAAATAAGCCCATAAACTACATGGTTTAGAGTCAATATGGCTGTATCCCAAGAAAATATGTATATGGCAAGAGAACCTTCAACAGCTAGAGATGAAGCTAAATTAGATCTATGAGCACTACACAGTGACACCAAATTTGGACCAGATTAAACACTGTCTGCACTGAAACTTTTGAATTTTTACTATTTAGCACTCCATCAATCTCCAGAAACCCAGAGCCTCTGACCCTCTCTACTCCTGTGTAACCATGATCTGTTCAGTATCCCCAGGTGAATAAAGACATGCCAGCCTGGTGCACAGATCTGAATTTTACCCCTTTCTATATTTGCTCACTTTGGCATTACCTCCTTAGGGACTTAAATGCCAACCACAGACATTTTGCTCTCTCCATCTACACATACTTTACAACTAGCGAGAGACTTTGGCTCATATTTGAGTTCTGCCAAGGGAACCAGAAGCTTGACCATGGCAAAATCTTGGCAGCTCATGCAAATGACATCCAGGCGTGTTTGCTCAGTGTTCCGTGACCATTTCTGGTACCACTGAGTGAAGTTTCCCCTTATTCCTTGTGAGGAGTCAATGCAGGACAGAAATGTTCATGCCAGTGTAATCAACATGATGGCAGCAAGCACTGGAGCTCTGAACTCCATCCAGGGCAAGGCTCTGCTCTGGATCTCTGTCCCCTCAGATGGGCCCAAAGGCTGATGACTGAAACTCCCTGTGCTGCTAAAAACACTGCGTCGAGCTGCACATATAGAGCTATTCAGTGTGTATGGAGTGTGCTCACCCATTGCCATTCTGAAGATGTGCCAGCTCTTTGGTGTATGAAATGGAAAGTGACAGTAGGTTATAAAATTGTGATGGATGATTTAGGTGGCTGTATTCAGCTGTAAGCAATAAATGCTGAGCTCGGCAGAAACTACTAAAGGCAAAACTGCAAGTGATTTACTAGCAATTTAAAGCACATGAGATTTGTAATGCATGAGGCCCTCAGGCCCATCACTTCTCTTCAGTAATGGGAAACAATATTTTGGTGAAAAATGGCATGTTTAGTTTCAACTTTGTGCTGCAAAATATACAGTTAGCCTACTTTTCTTCATTTCTAAGGGTGTAGCTATTTACACCTCATTCAAACTGCAAGTTTATGTTAAAAAAAATTTGGCAATGTTAATATTCCTTGACTGAGTTTTGTTATGAAGGAAAACCAATACTTCAGGATAACTAAAATAGTGCACTTTTAAAACTTTTGGTCTAAATGATTCACATTTTATCTTATGTGGGATAAATTTGTGTGAGATTAACTCCACAGTGAGCCAATACAGCTATCCTTTGAAGGAAAAAATGAAAATGTCATCTATTTCTGCACAAGTACCAATACAGCTAAGGAGTTCAAATACTAATTCTCATTTAAGAGGGCAGTGGTGGGTGAAGGGATGCTGGCATGAAGCTGAGTACTGAGATATCACATATTTGGTGTGACAGAGATAAACACCATCCAGCTGGGGGCTTATGCTGAAGTTTTCCCAACATACTAATTCTTAAGTTCACAAGACAACCTTTTAAAATATTGTTCCATTTTGAACGGTGGGCATGTGAAAATGGTGCAGTGAATGCCACTCTGAGTTCGGAGGACGAGGAATTTAGGTAAAATCCATGCCTTTGTTTTCCAAGTATGTATGACCTGAACAATGGAATGCACAATAAGTCTGACATCTTGCAACAGCACAGACTGAGACAAAAGGCATTTCCACTCAGCAAAGACAATCAGGTTATGCCACTTTTCCTTGGTTTATTTCCAATGTGGTCATGTTAGCTTAATACATGAGTTACGACCTCTTGTGTGTCCAAGGCTTAGATGGTAGGTGAGTTCTGCAAACGACCAGATGGTGACCTAATGACCACAAATCCCCCCTTAGCTGACAAAGATCTGCTGTCTGGTTTCACCTGTAGTATCAATAGCGGAGCAGCAGTCCACTGGTAATCTGAGATGGAGATGGATGATTTGTTTTGGCTGACTTTGTGTGTGCTGCCCTAAATATCCCACCTTTTTCATGTCTCTGCTCTGTTCAATGCATTGCCCTTCCGTCTGCTCCTGTGCCAGCTCTGCCTACCAGACATCTCCTTGAGTGCCCCTTTGCAGAAAGCATTGTGTTAGTTATAGAATAGCTGTTGAGAACATCCCAAATTCCAAAGGTATTAAAAGTGTCTTGAAAAATGTCTTCTGGGTAGGTAAATGAATAGGTGAAAATTGTACTCATTCATCTGTTTGATAATGAGTTTTAAAGCCCAGTAGTAGGCAATGAAATCATGCTTTAAACTTATTTTTAAATTCAAGTCTCTAGTCAAGAATTTCTTTTACTGAAGGCTTGGACCTTTTTAAAATTTTATTTATCACAGCTAAACTCTAAAAATGTTTCTAACCAGAAACGCAAGTTATTTGATACTACAAATCCTTAGACTGACAGCATGAAGCAGGAGGGAGGAAGTTAAAGCTATGAACTAGATATTTATGCTTTCATCCTGAATCTGTTGAAAACATGGCAATACATCAATCATTTCTGTTCTGCCAGTGAAACCCCTCCTAACTTGGTCAATAGAAAGGATTAAGATGAAAGTAAAGTAGTAAAAGCACTTTCTGTCAAGTGGCAGTGTACATATCCACTTGAAATCAAGTATCTATACAAGGACCTATAACTATTGAGAGGCAGTTTGCATGTCCTGCAATGACTTTTCCCTCCATATTATTCAATTGGAATTTTTTTAAAAAATCAAAATCACAAAAGCTTTTAAGAACTAAAACCTCAAGATAAATCAGATCAGTCAGAACTTCACCATAGTTTCTGAGTGTATCTTTTAAAGTTTTGGTTCCATTCTTAAACAAAACTTCCATTTTTCCAACAAAAGGTTTACCTTTTAGAAGGTTGTGTTGGATATTTTTATTTGGAGTAATTAGGGGTGGCAAAATGTTTAGATAACTAAAAAAGAACATAAATAAAAAGAAGATTGAATAATGAGAGAATAAAATTATTTTGGATAGTCTTGCAGGTGGAGCCATGAAGAATTTTTGATAGTGGAGACTGCTTTTAAAGAAGATGATCTTAGTAATCAGGTTTAATGGCAATGAGAACATTTTACTAGGATTAGGACTGCTAGAGAGAAGGCTTGCATAGAAATTACCTGAGATGTGGATCTTCAAAGGTTAGGGATGTCCAGAAAGCACAGATATCACAAATGCTATAGAAGAAAATAACAAGATTCAGGCACAATGTACATTCATGGCATGAGAAAGAACAAGATCTGGATATGTTCACAATTGCTTTCCTTCTGTCACACACAAGCAATTGCCATCAGTCAAAGGTTATACTGTATTTTCTTTTCCCATGTGTGGGTGTGCAGAAAGCACGTGGTATTTTCACCCAATTCTTCCACTTCTGATTTTCTCATTTTCTAAATATCCAAATCTTTGAAGGTGTAAAGCAATTTTCTTTTGACTTCTTTAATTTACTTTCCTCTTTTACTTTCCCCCTCATCTACACTCTGCGGAGGTTTTTTTTTTTTTTCTTTCCCCCCAATTTTTATGAGTAGTGTGTTTACAACAGTTTAAATCAAAGAGATTGGATCCTGGTATACTAGAGATCACTATTCTTCCTAATTTATACTTCAAAGGAAGTTTAGAAATAGGAAAGGATTTGCAACTTATGTTCAATAATTGGAGCGGAGCACCTGCTAAGGCAGAATATTAGATTGCTTCATAGAGTGACAAATGATGAGACAGAGATGTCCAATGAGTCTTGTAATGTAAATTGATTTCAGATTACTGTGGAGTCTCTCTTTCGCTGACAGTGATTGTGCAGACATCTATGAAAAAGAGTTAGTGTGCTCTAAATCCATGGGTTTTTATTCTGTGTGTTTAGGGTTTTAAGTAGCATGGTTTTAGTGAAGACTGTTGAAGCTGTGACCATATAGAATTTATTTTGAATAAAAATCTTTTCCATGCCAGGAAAAGACTTCTTTTTTGTTTCTCCCCATGAGTGATATGGCCACAGTAGTTAGTTACTGTCATTTCACACTCTGGAGCCTGCTGAAAGATAGCAGTCACGTTTTTCTTGCCTTTCTCTGGACTTCTGCCTGAAGTCTTTCTTCCATGGAACACCCTATTACAAAGTTGCTCAGAAAAACAGGGAAGGAGCCAAAAGCTGCAGTGCCCAAAGAGCAGGAAACAGTCACTGTGTGCCTGCTTAAAATGTACCTGGCATTCAGATGAAATTATGGCATGTATTGGCAGCAGAAACGTTTCTGCAAGTATTTAGACCCGGGGAGATTGTGGTAGTTTTTATCATATTATGTCAATCTGTTTCAAACTTCCTGTTATAACAATATAAAACCAACATCATACACAGATTGTGATTATAAAGATTTTTTTTTTTAAGAGGACAACAATAGAGGTAATAACTTTCAAGGAACAGAAAAGTTTCAGATCTATTTTCCTCAAATCCCTTTTTTGTGGGATAGATATCACCTTCTGCTTTGAATTTTATTAATGACAGTAGGTCTCAGGACTAATGTTGCTTGTTTTCAGGAATGGTGTCATATGTGAATAGTATTTGAATAGACTCTTATCTTTCAGCATGTGTTGGAAAGATAGAGGAGGATTAAATAGCTTTTTATAACATCTTTGTCATTCATTTGAAATGTTTCACACTTTAATAAAGAGCATAATAAATGCAGATGTAATCTGAAGATTTGTCCTTTAGTCACTGAAAGCCAGAACTGTACAAATTAAAAAATTCAGAGTAAACTGCATGTGATCAAATTGTGTTTTTCTCTTTGCATTCACAATTTCTGTTTGAAAACAAGGGCCAGCATGTGTGCACATCTAAGCCTAATATTTTTAAATTCCTGCCTTTGGAATCTTTACATGGAAGACTTACTCTATGACATTATTTATTTTTTTGCTGATAATTACTTTGTAATCAAGAAAAAAGCATATTAATAACTAGTAGATTTGGAAAGACTTTGTGATTAGCAAGGTCAGTCTCCTTTTATTATGAAAATCTGTTTTAAGTAAGACAGTGCTTAAAACATTAAACTATACTTCTGTCTATTTTCTTGACCTGTACTACTTAAATGTGGTTAATGAAAGAACAATATGGTCTACTTTAGATTACATTTTTAATTCTATATATTTTGATTACCTGAAGTTCTTTTAATGAATCTGCACATCCTTAAAAATGTAACTTTTACCAAATATTTATCATTCATCATTTTGGAAAGATTATGCTACTTTGCTATACACAGATATATGGTAGGTCTAACATGGCAAATTATGCTTAAAAGTTGTTTTTCATGGTTATGTTCCCACTTTATGAATTCAAACTATAATGAAAAATTATTAAAATGGTCATGAATGAAAACTTTTTGAGTTGGATTTAAAAATAGGTTGGTTTTTTCCCCTCACAGTGCTGAAAATAGCCTATAATTTTTTTTTTTTTTTTTGTCAAGTACACAATTCTGTTTGGTTAACATTTTTGGCTTTGTGTAAAAAAATTATTTATTCTTAATTAGGCAATGGTAATGGTCATGCGTGAGACCAAGACCACTCTTGGAAAAATTTTAGAAGCAAGTGAAAATATTTTTTGCAGAAGTTAAGAACAATTTATTTGAAAAGTCTGATGAAGTCTTACAGAGAATCTCTACTGGGGAAATTCAAAACTGTGAGATATTTGTCCAACAAAACAAAACAAAACTTTGTTCAGCCTAAAGGATCTGAATAAGTCAGTAGGAGCAGCTTAAATTTAAGTAAACACATACACCTGTGTACATCTTTAATCTATTTCTATAATTTGCATCTAACCTTTTTGATGAATGAGTTTAACACCTGTAATAAGGACTGTTACAAGAAAAGATAAAAATCTGGTACGTGTTTTCAGTAATTCCATGGTATTGTTACCGTGTTTATTACACCATCACTGAGATATGGATGGAAGTTATCTTTTTTCCCCTAGACAGTTTGATACTAGTTCAATTTAGCTCTTAATTATTCACTTTCTATTATAACCTGTGATTTTCACCTAATTGATTTCATTTGTGTGAGTGCAGCAAAGAGGAGACTGAGATGCTTAAAGTAATCCATGTTCTTCGCCATAGTGCTGAATCAAAACCTCTATCAGATATAAAGCAAGAGTTTATCTCCAGTGTATTTAGCCTTGATCAATGTGAAAGAATGGTGTCCTACATCCGTGGTTAATTATGGCTGACAGCTTCACAAGACCACCATGTTATCCTCACAGAACCTTGGAGTGGGGAAAAATCAGCTGCACATTTGTTTCAGTAAAATATCCTTTGTTTATGTGAGATTATGTGAGAATTCTGATATGTCCTTGGTTACTTCTACAGTTACACCGACAAATTCTTTGTTAAATTGCCCTGTGGTTAAGACTTTTCTGATGAATCACAGGGCAGAATTCCCAGCATGACCCCTCCAAGTGCTTGGGACCTTTCTTCAACCCATCTCCTGTAATATGAACCCAAAGTGCTCTGAATATTAAAAAAAGAAAAAACCTAAGCAAAACTTCACATAAAAGATCATTCTATCTACCTCATACAGTGTGGGCACCTCGGGTGTAAACAGAGAGAGTGATCCGCATGGGAAGCATTAGTCATCCATGAGGGTTAGCACCCCGATGGAGATGATTACGTCTGAATGGCAGAGGTGCATGGAATATGGAAGAAAATAAGTTTTTATTTGAAATTCAAGTCGAACTCTAAACACAAACCATTGTCTCAATGGTTCAGGAGATTTTAACACCTTTTGTATATTATTGTGACATTTGCAAGCAATTCTCCTGGCTTTATATAGAAAAGAAGTGCTAAAACAAAGGTCAAAATTACCTGAATTTAAGATGCTGAAAGCATGGTCACCTGTATGGGAAATGTTCTGGGATGGCATATTTTTTTCCAGGCCTAAGGATTCATAGTTCGTTTTAGTTTTGTCATACCACCAAAATGTTCTTCAATGAAGTATTTTGTGTTATAGGCAGTAACAGATAAACTACTGTTGGCTAAAATGCTGTAAAAATTATTTAGTTTGGGAAGATATTTTGCCCAGAAAAAAACATCAGGAAGGAGCTACAGAAAATTTCTTGACATGTGGTCTTTCCAGGCTTTTGGGTTCAGTCTGTAGTTTTTAGATTCCTGAGAAGTCAAGTAAAATCCATGCAGGCTCCTCCATGATTTTAGCCTCTGCGTAATTTAATGTCCACTCTGCTTTTCATTGACACAAAATGGCAGTGATCATACAAACATAATCTGTCACAGGTCACTCAGATGGCATATTTCATAAGAAATTTGAACTCACAGCAGATAGATTAACCTAAGCCTAAGGGGCATGAAGGCATGTACAGGGTTAGGTTGTTTTTACACACCTCACCCCTTGGCAGAACTCAAATATCTGGAGATGCAATACCTCTCCTTTCCTTCTTGCTGTAAAAAATGTAGGATATGGTGAAAGGACAGTTTAGATACAGAAACTTAAAACATTAAAGAAGTTTCTTCTCACAATAATGAGCACAGTTCAACCCTTGTGATTTGAATCTGCCAGGGATCAATACTTGGCTAGGAAATGAGTGCACTTTTTAGGGTTGAAATAAAATAACCTTTTTAGGAATATTTGGTGTAACAATGATGTCATGCAGTGTCTCATTTTGGAATAGACAACTATGTCTTTCAGCACAAAATAAGAAGTTGCTTTTCCTTTCCAGTTTTTTAATCCCCTTTGAAAAATTCTTCCTTTGTCAGGATGGGTCATTTCCCAAGATAAATTAGAGTAAGAAATATTGAAAAACTTTATCTGAAAATGTAAAAACCACCTCTCTTGATATTTTCTACTCTTCTTTAGCCAAAGTTCATCTGAATTCACAAATAATTTTGCAACTTTCATCCTTTCTAAAACTAGACATTCACTGAAAAAAATTGTCTCTGTCTAGGCAGAGTGAATTGTTTAAAAGCTTTGTGTATATATGAGGAAGCAGGCATAGTCATGGTCTATATAATGTTTTACTGGGAATTCTGTTCCTTGCCATTGCCTGAGTAACTGGAACTATCACAATTCTAAATGAGAACAAAAGAACCCTGTTTAGACTATCTCTGTTTGCAAATGAGCCTGTAGTAGGTATTTCTGCCTTTTACCCACTCCAGTTTCTTCCATTTGTAAAGTTCCCCTCTCTACCAACAGGATTACAAATTTCACCTTATTTTTATCACCATCCTTGAATAGCTGCAAGCAATTTATATGCATGAACCTTTTAATTGACTTAAGATGCCTTTCTTAGGAGGATAAGAATTAGTTATGAAGCATTACTAAATAGGTCAATTCCCATGATGTTATAGTCTCTGGGTAGTCCTCCATTTTATGCATAAAAAAGCAAAGGATTTTCTTGGCATATCTTTAATGTGTAGAAACCTTATGTTTTCCGTGAAATCAGAACAGGAAGACAGAATTATTATGTAAACTGAGTTATTACCCATAACCTCACAAGAAGATATAGATCCAAGCAAGCCATGGAGATTAGTGGCAAAGCTGGCAAAGGAACCATTGCCGCAACAGTTTTATCAGGGAGCTGGGAAGAAAATGGGAATATATATTTACTTCATGAGGCCAAATATTCCTACCAAAACTCTCCCAAAGGGAGTATATTTCAATCTACCAATAAAGGGGATAAATTCTAGAGAATTTTATAGTGAATAAAAATTAATTATATAGTATTTAATCGAAAAGCATTTGTCTTGGCTTCCTTCCAAATCTCTTGCATAATTATAAAACTTCGTTGCTGGTCTTTTGGCTAAGCTCCAGTAAAACATACTGAATATGTCAGAAGTATGAAAACTATATCCTGCACGAAGGATGTGGACTCAGTGGTCTGAAAGGTCTCTGCTGCAGCCACCGTTTCCATGACTACCTTTCGAATTAGCAGTTTGTGTTCATCCCCTAACACCAGAAATAAAATCCCCTCTTGTGAGGTATGAGTTGATTTTGTGTCTCTCTCTTCGCAATTAGACACTTCCTCCAGCTAACGAAGACTTAATCATCCATCTTGGCTCCCAAAGGAGCTATTGCCATATTTCTTTTCCCAGTTCACCACACCTTTTTTTTTTCTTTTTTTCTTTTTTTTTTTTTTTTTTTTTTGGTGCGTGTGGTCATCACAATGGCATTTGATGGGGAAGACAGGCAGAACTGGACAGGGCTTTACTTGGTAACATGAGCCAGAAATACAACATCAGTAATTGTAAGCAGTGAAAATTGTTGGGAGACCCATGGATTGATTAAACCCCTTATTCTTAGCCCACGTAAACACCCAGATTCCATTTCCCATTACAAAAGACTCCAAAGGGATACACCTTTGCATAGAAGGAGTTATATGGATTGTCCTCAAGCATTTATCTCACAGCAATAGGAGCCTTAAGTGGTTTTATATTTCATTACACTATTACAGCTGTTGAGCTGGGCAGTGGTAATGATGAGGGTTATTTTGCCAGCCATAAACAGATGGAGCATTACTGCAAAATGCTGTGGTGCTGTGAAGACACTGGGTAAAATCCCAGACTAGGCTGGAAGTTCTGCTGTCGGCCAGATAGTTCTTCAGCAGCTGGTTCCTCACAATGTTAGTCACCATAAAAGTGTATTAATTGTGTTCTACTGGGCAGAAAATATAGACCCAGCCATTTGTATCAGAAAAGTTGTTGTACTATTTAAAAGCACTGCAGAGTACCTTAGGTGTCCTATACAAAGGCAGTACAGAAATAAAAAATGTTATCTATAGAAGATGCGAAACTAATCATTTTGTAAAAATAAACAGGTAAAATTTTATGTAGTTTGGAGACCCAAGTTTTCCCAGTGGATTGCAGAAATAGTGAAAAACAGTGAAACCAGGAAAACAGTAAGAACCCTCGTAGTCATTGCAGGGAGGTTGGGCTAGATGGTTTTAGGAGGTCACTTTCAACATGAAATAGTCTATGATTCTATGAACCAATATATGAGACACACACTGGTTTTATAACATGGAAGTGAGAATTATTTTAATTAGAGGTGAACAGGACAAGTGTTTGTCCCACTCGTGAGATTAATACTTTCAGCTCTTCATATTTTCATCTTCCAGCAAATATTGTCCCTAACCAGCAAAACCCCATCAGATTATGGTGTTAGGGTCCAGATTCATACCTATTACAATATCACTCACAAGGGTAATTGTGCTTACAGGTTGTATGTTAAAAGATGTATTAAAGTAGTACCTGAGCCATTAAGAAGAACATGAACATCCATGTAAGAACATATACCTATTTCTGTATCATATGCATCGAGATTTTTCATCTTAATTGTAGGTTTATGACATGCAGTATCAATATAAATTAACGGAGTAGTGACCAGAACCCATTTTTCTTTCACATATATTTCCTTCTCTAGTACAATAAATTGCATTACAAAATGTTTTCCCTGATTTGCATCTTTACTGCTTCGCCTTTTTTCATTTTACCTGTGCCTTTCTGGTACAAAAGCATCCCAAAAGCACTATGTTTATCACAAGTCAGTAGTGAAGAGAAAAATAAGTAAAAAGATATCTGGGTTGTTATAACATAAACTGCAAAGATATTCATACTGGAAGCAGGAAGATTTTTAGAAAAATAATGAAGTTTTCGGTGTTTAATGAGCATGGGAGAGATTATTTTCTTCCCCCATGAAGCTTATGATGCAACGCCCCCAGCCTATAAACAGTTATGTAAATGCTTAATTTGAAGCATATGAGTCATCTCAGGGCTTACCGAGTGTTAAGCAGGTTCCTCTTTGCAGAGGTGTTGCCTAGACCAGAGTGATAACAAGGGTGCTTTGCTGAGGTTCCACTAGCAATTTGTTTAGAGCCCTTTCCAGGGTCTAGCTGTTCTGATTTTATTTATTCTTTTCCTAATAAGTTGAAAGCACTACTGCCCTACAAATTACACTGAACTAAAGTCGACACCCCTTATATAAATGCAGTAATAAATATTCTTTCTTCACACTTCTTCAAGTAGCCTGCCAAAACAAGTGACCTCTTTGAGGAACAGATGAAGAAATAGCAAATGAAGAAATGAACAATCACAAATGGAACTAGCAGTGCTTGTTATCACAATGACATTTACTGGCCTCCACCAGAAGGAGGTTCCTTTGCAATTTTAACCTGATTTGCACAGAAGAAACAGTGTTGGTAGATCTACAGTAAGCAATGCATGCTACAGTTAAAATGTCAATGGTGTTCAGAATAAATAAGCTCTGGTATGGAAGCAGTACAGATGATCCAACACAGCATTTTGCAGCTGTATTGCTTTCAGGATTTCAGCTGTTATTTTCTAAATGTTGGTTTACTGTGGGACATACTCAGGCCTACTCATTCGTTCAGCTGATGCTGGGAAGTCTCTGCTGTGGAATCTCATTGACTTGCTGCCCTTGTAGTTTAATTAAACTAAACAGAGAATTAGAGGACAAATCTCTCTGAGCCCTGGTGGCAGGTAAATTAGAACAGAAAGTGACAGTAAGTATCCAAAAGTCCTATGGAACACATGTAGTGGAGCTGGGACTACACCTAAATGTGGAGGTCAGAAATTTTGGGGAAGAGATAGTCTCAACCAGAACAAATGGGCTTTACAGCATTTTGGTAAGTCTTAGATTTATGGCAAGTCAGTGAGGATCCCTAAGCTTACAATGCCCTGGTCTGGAATATTGCCAGTCATGCAGGGTGTTTCGCACCTGATCAGTAGAGCTGGAAATCTGAATTTCCAGTGAGCTACAGTTGTCATCTTAGAAGAAGCCTTGCTGTCCATTGTGACCAGTGTGCCACTGGTCTTGGTGCATCCTGGGTGCTGAGGTGGTCAACAGGGGGGCAGTCTGCAAGATACAGCTTTGAGAAACTCAATCTGGACCTTCAAGGTCTGTGTTTCCAGGTAGAAAGACATGTAAGACTTTACAAGATCATTGATATGAAGCTTGCTAGCAGGAAAGTCATGGGGTTCCCACCTCCAACTAACTCACCTTAAAAGAGTTTTAAAACTCTGGGAACATAGGTGGGTCAAGGTCCAACTGGGCTGTCAAACTTCTTCCTGTGTCACTTGAATCCAGATTCTGCGAGTCCTGGGAGACATCCCAAAATCTTGTTTAAGAGGCCAGCCTTGCTTTTGCGACTGTCCTGGCCTAACAGCTCTGAGGTTCTGATCTATTAAAATTAAATAAACTAGCAGACAAGAAAAAAATCCATAAAACAAAATGGCAAATCTTTTTTATCAGAAATCCTGTCTCCTGGAAATCTCTGCTTTTCATCCCACTGTTTAAGCCATAGAAAATTAATTCTGTTGAACCCCGTGTGTCCAGTCTATGAATTATTCATTTATGGTCAGTTGATAAATAAAACTGTAAAATCCTATTGAAGATATTATTTTATTCCTGTCTAACCAATTTAACAATTTGTCTTTGTAATTTTAAATAATCTATTGGATCTTCTCATGTTCCCACTTAGTGAAATGATGAGCTAGTAGATCTGTTTTTTTTATCTTAGTGAAAATCGGAGGGTTTGCAGTTCTTTACACAAACAAGAGCTCATCTGCAATATCTCCCATGTCACCAAGATAAGTTTTTATTCATAAAAGTGACATTTGAGTAACTAATAGCTTTTTAATAGAAATACCTCTCCAATGGATATAGAAAGCAGATTTTTTTCCTTCAAAGTCTTCATTTATGCAGAAAATGTCATGCCAACCTTTTTCTTCTGCCTTTTCGACAAATGCTCTTTTCAAACTTAAATTTCAGATTCATTCTAATATGTAATGTGCTAATCATATTAGGAATGATTCATTTTATTCAGAATGGCAAACTGCTGCTCTTAGCTAGTTCTTATCGGTAATGCCACTCTTAAACTACAGCAGAAGAATCTTTCTCAAGGATGATGGAAAGTGGCTGTTCTCAGCCAGTTCTCCCACATCTCTTCTTAAGTCTTTTGCTGTATTTTGTTGACTTTTTTATTTTGCGTGATCACACCTCAGACAAAGTAATTTCATAATATCTGATGATCTCCTATGTTAGGGACGTGGCAGGTTCTAGCCTTCCTAACTTTTTGTGTGAAGACAAAGGTGTAAGATGAATCTCCAGGTCAAAAGGGTTCAGGCTGCCTGTCACCTGTCCTGGGTGCTGGAGATGAGGGCCTGGAGTTGTCTCCAGGCAGGGACATACTGGTGATTGCAGGACACATCTAGGATGGGGAGATTGGATGGGATGAGACAGGGTGGCTGTAGAAACAGGAGGCAACAGGAATGTCGGGAGCTTTTGTTTTGAGGGGAAACAGCAATATCCTCCTCTTTCAGCTCAGCCTTTTTTTGTAGCTGCTTTTAGGCCATGGCAGTGTCACTGGGTAGGTGCCATTAGCCCATCTCTAAGAGGTATCTTATTGTCGTCCTCCAGCTTTCCACATACATGCCCTTGAAGAGGTCAGGTCCTGACCTCAAAAGAAATCTTTTTCTGCTTCTCAGCTGCTCCTTCCACACAATGCTGACCTAAACATTCAAAATGGAAATAGCTTTTACCAGAATTCCTTATTGCAGTGAAAGGGGAAAAAATGAACAGGACATTGAAAAGTTATTGCTGTTCCCATTGAATTAGCTTTTTCCTCATACTCATCAGGACAGGTACTCGTTTTAGAGACTGGATGAAAGGAAATAGAAAGGATACAGGACCAAACACCCTTTGTCATCCTATTACCTGCCTTTGAGTCCAAGGAAGTACTGCCTGCCATCTCAGTCTTGAAAAAAATCCTCACTCCATCTTTAAATAACCACATAGAATAGGAGCAATTTTGCCTCTTTTCCCTCTGCCTCTTATTATTTTCCTCTGTTTTTTCATGCTTCTTAAATGATATCATTATTTAGCAGTAAACTTTTAAAAGTGTTTTAGGACAAAAATTTATGTAAAGTATAGTTTAGCATACTTGCTATCCAAAATTTAATGCATTCTTTAAAAAGCCTAAACAGCTCTTTCCAAACTTTTTTATCTATCTTTGATTATCCTGAGAGGTGGAGAAAATAAATGATAACAAGTTGGAAGCAAGCACTCAATCGCTTAGCTTCTTCTTGTCATAGCAATAAATTTACATCTTTTAAATTCTCATGTAAATGCACATTTTCTTTAAAAAATACATTGCTGAACTTTCATCAGAAGGCCAATTTTATTTTTATTTTTATTTTTGTATCCCAGTGCTAATGAAGCTGATTCCTGGTCCTATTTTATGTGCACATCCTGTTAGGAAAGATAGACAAACTGCTTACAAAGGACAGCCATATGACCTTCCTTTTTACTATTTGCATTGCTGTAGTTAAAGTCTGTCAAAATTTTCACAATAAAATTAAGGTTGTTTTCTGGGACTATGGCACTCATACCTAGATATTTGCCTCTCATGGTGTTGAATGAGAGGTACAGGTACAGGATGCTGAGGTAGTAGATCTTTGCTCTTATTCAGTATGGATGACTGTTTTCCTTCCCACTTTTTGTGTTTGTGGGTCAATGATCCTAAATTACCATTACAGTGTTTTAAAGTGGTTTCTTCCTTCTCACTATTCTCACTTCAGATGATCCATATGACTTCTTTTAAGTATGGATTTAGACTCCATTGAGAGTGTGCACTCTTCACATACGTGAAACTTTCTGGATTTATGATCACGCAATACTTAATGCTTAAGGCCATCCATTTTGGAATGTTTTATAAATAATACTCATTTTCATGTCTGCATTTATGACATTTTTAAAGGGATGGATGCCATTTAGAGGGCAAAGTACTGAAAATAAACACTGTACTAAGCACTTTCTAAAAATCCATCAGTGTTTTACTATCCAGTAGTTTGTAGCAGCACTTGCAAATAATTGCATCGATAAAAATCAAAGCCTGTATGTGCAATGATATTCTTTAGAGCTGGTGACGGGCTATGGAGTGCAAGGGTTAACACACCCTCTCCTTCCCCAGACCTGGACTAAAATTCTAATTTCAAACCACAAGTGCAAATGGGTTTTGCAAAGTTACTCCGGTCCCTCGTGGCCAGGTGTCCACATTAAAAAGCCATCATGCACCTTGGGGTGACTGGCAGCCCCAGCTCTTGGGGGGCAGGGCACTGGGTGCGTGGTGGCACCTGCAGCTCTGCAGAGACCTGCGCTGTCACAGACACCAGCCTGCCACCTCTCTCCTTGCTCAGTTTGTATCATAAATATTGCATAATGAATATTTGTCTCTGTTCCTGTAACCAGCAGCTGTCGTACCTTATATTTCTTTTGTCACTCAAAGCCTGCTTTTAGTCCTTGCTTTGAGACCTCCAGAAACTGTTAAAAGCACAAACAACATTGTAGACAGTGCTCTGTATTCCCAGGGCTTGAATGGAACAAGGTGAAATTTTCCTTCATTTTATTCTATTTTTTAGAAATGTCATAACTCCCATGCTCCTCAGAACACTTAGAAAATATAAAAACAACAACAGCAACAGAAAAACACAACAAAAACAACAAAACGAACAGAAAATTTTAAAAAAAATCCCAAAAAACCCCAAAAAAACCAAAACCCAAAACCCAAAAAACAAGCAAAACAAACAATCCAACAAGAAAATATTACAGCACTAGTATGCAGCCCAAGGAGGGTGGGTTGTGTAGATTGTTCAGGAAATTCACAATAAAATAAGTAAAGAGGATTGATATCCTGCTTGCTGACCTCAAGCATTTGGCTTCAGATACAGGAGCCCTAAATGTCTCAGTTTTGCTGACAGGACCCTCTGATTTGCAACCATGGAAATTACAACAAAAGGAAAATGAACACGGACTACAGAAGTGAAGCCTACATGGCTGCTGTAAGAAGATAAATTATTTTCACCTTGCTGCTGTTCAGACTTTTCAATATTCAAGAGCATCTCTTCTTGACAAAAATATGAAAGAAACCAAAATAATTTGATGATTAATTGTTCTTGAAAGGGAAGTTGTTTTAGGAGAATCACATTTTATGACATGCAGGACTGCACCTACTTCAAACACAGATGGGGACATCAGGCTCTGCTTCTTCCTGCAGCATCTGCAGTCTGGCCAGGTCATTGTCCTGTTAAAGAGTGACCACCAACATGAAGCCAGCCCTTGAGCAGGTGTTATTCAGGAGTACAAGAACAACTGCCCCTCTCTGGCATATGAGATACAAGAATAGCGACCCTTTGCAGAGGGGACTGAGGTTCACAGGTCTTCACCCAGCCCAAAACCACAGTGTGAGAAGGGGTTGGGAACAGTAGGCAGGCCCTGTCATAGAAGAGGAGCTTTCATACAGAGTGAGGACCTGGAGGATGGAGCTGCGTGGCCCAGGAGTGTGTGGCAGAAATCCTGCCTTTGGCCAGACATATCTTTTTCCCTGTGGGAATTCTTGTTGTAGTGCAGGTCCTCTGCTCCACAGCTCAGAAAGAAGGGCACAGCATCAAGAATTCATGCTTGCTCTCATTTCTAAACTTTTTTCCTTTGAAGTCCGGTAGCACATATGCAGTGCTAGCTGGATTTTTCATTCCACTGGTGGCATTTGTGCAGGTGCCTTCACTAAGTGTTGTCTATCAACCTGCAATTATATTGAGGTATAATCTAAAAAATGCCTGTCCGCCTTTCATCTGGAAAGGAAGCTGATCAATAGCAGTGGATTATTCCAGCATGTTCATGGTCCAAGAGTATGGCATATTTCTCACCGAGAAACAAGCAAATTTCTCCATTTGCATCTTTGTGAACGAGAGGGTTTTGTTCTAATGGATTTTTTTTCAGTGTTTTCTCAGGAAAACAGGGGACTAACACATGTGAGAGAAATAGAACAACGTCATAGTGTAATGACTACTGTGTAAAAGCAGAAAGCCTAGCGCTGTTAGGAACAGCATGCATTTCCATTTTTATGCAATAGAAACATTTGATGTGCTAGGATTTTTAAATTATATAAACAGATATTAGTCCATATGATACTTAATTAAATGGCAAATTGTTTCTAAGGTTATGCTAAGGATTAGTGTTTTCTCTGTCCATTGCATTGCACCTGCTTTATATAAAGTGGGAAAACCATGATTTAAAGTGGAAGCACATTTAAACTATGTATATACCTCACTCTTTTTCATCCTTTTGTTCATGTAGAAAAACTCAGTATGAGTAAACATAAAATCCTTTTCTGGCATCAGAGGCTTTACTGCAGTAAAACTGAAAGTTGGTATTGATTTTATTTATCTGTTTTATTAGTAATGTGTAGGTTCGGTTCATCAGGGCTCCAATTTTCAGAGGTTCTTAATGACAATCCTGGTGAAAATTTGAACATACTAGTGGTGTCACACATTTTTTAACCAAATTAAAATATTTTTATTTACATAATAGATGTGGTTTATTTAAATTGTATTTATCCTGTTGTGCCCCATTGATTCATGGGAACAGTAGTTTTCCCCTTTCAAATGTTTGCCAAACTATTCTGGGTCTTTCCCAAATGATATTTCCCATCACATGATCTGACAGAACAGATTAATTCATTAAAATCTTAGAGCTGCTAGTGTTTCCAGTGTCGCTGAAGAGAAAGATCACTACAGGAAGACAGAGTATTTAATTATTTGTTGTTTGTAGTTTGGAGTCTCAGTTTCCTTAATACCCACCTGTGACATTCTACATGCTACTTTCAAAGGCTCTATTTTTTTTTTCTTTTTTTTTAGATGTTCCATATGCAGCCCTTCTCTACAGCATGTTTCAGAATGCCTCTTTACCCAAATAATTCCCTGCAGCCTACTCAGTCCACGGTAGACTTGCTTATGAAGAAAGGGCAAAGAGAGAGAAAGAATAGTCAGGTTGACCAATGGAAAATAAATCCACAACTTATTATTTAGTATGTATGTGTGACTCCAAAGCTGAGAATTTGACGTATGTACTCAAATTACCTAATAATAGCACAAACATTGCAGTGCCTCTTTCCAAAGCAGGTGAAGAGCAGGTATGATCAGACATTACAGTAAAACACATTTTATAATGCTGTTTGTTAAATTATGTGTCCAAAGAAATCAACTGGATGAACAGTTAGGGGCTTGAATAGCCACAAGAAGTTGAATTTGTACTTAACCTGAATTGATAAGTCTGTTCCTTAAGACTGTTGATATTCATATTTAAGTATGATCTGATATATAAAGTTCTTTGCAAAGTTAGTAAAGATAAATATGTTATTTATCATTATCTAGAATCCAGAACATCATCTGCTCTTCTTTGTACAGAAAGTGTTGTGCAGTGTGCCTGAGAGGGAGGCTGGGAGAAGGTCCTGGTTGGGGTGATTTATGCACAGGGTTTTTTTGACATGGACTAGCACCCACAAGAGACCAAAGAAAACCCACTACATTCTGTTCAGAAAGAAGAAGACAGGATTTATAAAAAACCTCCACAGCAAGACATTTGAGTCTTGAGCAACAGCTGTGTTCTGACCAAAAGAGCCATGAAGTCCCTTTGAGCCTGCTGCTGCTTTACCTCTGGATTCTGTTTGGGATGGACAAATACGTAATGAGTGCTGTAACGGCTTGAAACTGTTTTTCCTAACTAGTAGAGAAATTATTCTGGATTTGTAGTTTCTTGAGGCCCAGGGTCACCCACAGAACTCCAGGAGCTTATAGGTCTGATTACATTTCTTATCAGAAAATATTCTTTACCAGAGAGACATACAGTGATTTTTTTTTTCTTCCCAAATGTAAACTCTCTGAAATATGAAGGCCTTAAAAAGGAAACCCCTCTGTTTTTCTAGGAGTTTTTCAAAATATGACTCAGAGCAGGACTTCACAAAGCTCAAGACACAAGGCCTTTCTGGAGGTCAGAGGCTGCTGAGGGGCAGTAGCAGCCCTTGGTGTGTGACTCAGTGACTTTTCTGGCACAGGAAGAGATCTCTCCTTATGGGAACCTTTAAGGACTCCTTTGTGCAATGGGAACTTTGGACTGCCAGTTAAGGTTGTTTTTTTACCACGTAACATCACTGAATTGCAAAAACCACGACACCATAATCAAAGGCAGTATGGTGTAAACAGAATCCAGAAACAAAACACTGAACAATGTTAAGCTGTGCATGGTATGGACTTATTTAAATCTCCCAAGACATAAGTCTGTAAGAGCTAACAAAAAAATGAAGTTTGACATTTAGAGCCACCTCTTTTTTTTCAATTGGAAATATTTTCTTACCTAGGATATTTTCTTGTGACATATCTAAAAACAGCTGAGCTTTTAAAATAGAAATTATCTTTTGATCTCACAGAGGGGGCACAGTACAAAAGTGTTTTTAAATGCACTTGTTAAATAAAAGAGAAAATAGAAGCTTCTGAGTCAAGCTTGTAAAACAATTGCAGTGTCTTTCCTATTCTTTAGCAATACTTGCTTTACATTGGTGATAGGTGTCTCCCACTCCAGCCTCTACTTCTGAAGAGGAAGGAGTGAAAAATACTTGCTGAACAGCTAATTTGTCAGCCTGACATTACCATCTATCAAGAGGAGAGTCCTGCTGTTAGGAAAAATCAAGATTATTGGTTCAGGGGTTTTGTTACCTCTTGTGAAATGAGGGCAGGTTTAACAATCTACGTACCTGAGAGATGTTCTGGACATTTTGAGCCCCGAGTCTCATACATCACTTCTTTTTCTGCAGTCTGCTCTGGTGGTTGCTCTCTTCATTGACTCTCTTTCTGACAGTCCTGCCACTGAAGAGACCATTCAAAGCAGAAAGGATTTTGGTTTCTTTTCCTTCACAAGCTACAGATCAGCCCACTGCAAAATTTTAATCGTCATAGGTTAATCTTAGATCTTACTATGTATGTTTCAGTTCAGCACTTTATAAAGTGTGGCAGGCTCCAAATCTTAGGGCTGATTGCAGGAACATGTCAGCAGGAACATACAGACACCTCGTTTAGGTGTCCTGCTGTTGAACTGGAACTCAGCAGATGGAAACCCTGGAAGGCAAAGGCGTTTTCATATGGTAACAAGTAACTATGAGCAGGTGAATGAGTTTGGCTCTATGGCAAATGAGAACTATTTGCTTAGTAGAAAGAACAACGAAAAATCTAATGAATATGAATTAGGCAGGGTTTTTTCTTTACAATTAAAAAAAATCACAAATTGAAGGAAGGGATTGGTTCAAGCTCTCACATCAATAGTGATATTTACAAATTCAGTAAAAGTTCAAAAACTACAATTTCCCTCTAGTTTTGTTGAAAACCTGCTGATGTTTTTTTTATTGTGGAGGAATGGTAGTGTGTACTCTAAGTTTACACAATTGTGGCCTGAAGGACTTATTCAAGATGTGATTTAGATTCCAACGCTATCAAAATTCCACTCTGCAGCACGGCAAAATATGGACAGGCCTATTAATGAAGAAATATAGCTGTGTAATCACATTCAGCACTTTGTATGATACTTGCATGATAACATTTAGTGGAATGATTATACCCAGCCCTTTCAGACTTGCATCTACTGAATTCAAAGTACAGGGAATTTGCACATTGTGTCTTCAAAATCGTATGGGTACAAGACCTGGTGGCTTGCCAAAACCACGAAAAAAACTACTACTCTGTGATGAGATTAGAATTTTGCCATTCCCAGGCTGCAGTTATATTTCAGAAAAGAGTATTTTGTTTTGCTTGGTTTTGTTTAGTTTTGGTTTCTTTTTCTTTAAATTTGTGTTAACCTGCCGTGTGAAACCTGCAGCAAGACACTTACATTATGTTAAGGGCGTACAAGATATCAAGATGCAAGAATTTGTATGTAAACTGGAGGGCAGATAGCAGTAGGTGGTGCTTTGTGTATGCAAGGAAGGAATGCAGAGGAACCTCTGCAGGAATCATCCTGCTCTAAGGAATACTAACAGATCAAGAGTATATGAAGGTATGATCAAATCACACAGCTAAAAACTATATGGTACCTCTTTTTTCTTCTTTTTTTAATTTTTTTTTTCTTAATCACATTTGCATGAAGGCTTTCAAGAACTGTTGAAATGTTTTAGGATACAGGGCTTCTCTGAAAATGAGAGCAGCTACTACTTATCTGCCCCCTGGCCTTGTCAGATGCCATTGGCAAAACGAGTGGGTCATTGACTTGTTTCTGTCAATGCTGATCTGTCACACCTAGGAAGTTAACAGCTTTCACAACCCTCCACTTGGAAGACTGATATTCTGTCAGTATTTTTTCTCAAATGTGGATGCAAATAATAGTATTTAATTCACATGTGCAAGATTTTGATTGCATCTGTCTTGGACTTTTATTATTGCATTTTGAGATATTAGCATTACAAATAGATGGCATACTTGTAAGTGTGTAGGTATTGCCTAGGTATTTCCTGTACATAAGTTTTTCCTGTATGTAAGTTGTATAACTGGCTTGCATTGCACAGTAAAAGAAAGTCCCACATTTCAGTGTGCTTAACATTTTCACTCTTTTGGCCCCAAATGTTACGAGATGTTGAGCATGACCCTCAAACACTTCCATAATATGTCTTTGAGAGATCTTCTAAAAAGAGGTTGTAGAGCATGTCTGATTATTGCGGTTGCTGCCAACAGAAATGGTTATCCTTCACTGAAGAATCTGTCAAACCAAAGGTGAGGAAGGTGCCCTCGTGCTGATGGTAACTTGTACAAGCAATGGGGCAAGTGGAATTTCAGCTGACCGTACAAGATGGAATTTCACCAACCACAACGCATTCACTATTTGCTAATTATGACTAGCACGTTCTTAGCAGGCTGATGTTTTTAATTAGACCTTACACACTAGGAATTTGCTTTATTTTTTTTAAATGTTTGGCAGTTAGACAGTGCCCTCTGCTGGGCATAGCCTCCCATAGCAGTAGTTTGCAAAGCACCCAAAATGTTGACAATTCATGGAAATTAACATAAAATCTGCGTTGTTCTGCTCAAGGGATTTGCTGGTTTCAAGGAAGCACACCTTTTTGTGGTCCCTGCTTTCATTCTGCTCTACTTGGAAGCGCACTGTGCCACAAAAACTGGTCTCAGTTTGGATGGCAAAGAGCTTTTGGCTAATTAAGTTTGAACCCAGTTGGCTTGAGCTGACAGTGTGACTTTATCACAGTGAGCAGCAGGAACATGTAGTGCTACACATTCCAATTCTTACAAAAATAAACTCAGTACTGTAATAGCATATTCATCTTCAGAAATAAGGGTGATGGAGAAATATGAAGTTGAATTTACTTCTTATATGTTCTCTTGCATGTCTTTATTGCATTATTTCACAGTTAAGAAATTTATAATTACACTGAGAAGTCAAAAGTGTTATTTTCCTCCTTATCCTTTCTTTAAGGTGTTTTGATTTTTTGTTTGTTTTTTGAGGGGCTGCCAATAGAAATAGCAACACTATAAGTTTCTATAATAATTATATTCTGATGCCTTCGGAGTTTTCCAAGTTCCATTAAAAACCACACACACAAAAAACCAAAAAAACCACAACAAACAAACCCAGATCAAAACAAAGCAGTTTACCCAGAATGTAACTTTACACCTTTTAGCAAAGGGCACAGAAAGAGATGAATTTACTTAATAATTTGATTGAAAACCTTTAGTAAATTTAAAACATGAATTTAAAATTTTTCAAAAATAGACTATAAAACTGAAATAATCCAGCATTTACAGACAAATGTAAGTTGGTGGCATAGAAAGAATTATATATCCATTCATGAAACTTTTATGACTTTCAGATCTCTAGTTTTCGTCTGTACAGAAAACACATGGAGAGAAACTATTGCCTAAGGTTAACTGTGAGGGATTTCTTTTAATTGATTGACAGGTTGCTTAAACTTTAGCTTAAAGATGAAGCAACATAGCTCTTGTATTTATTATATGGTGCATGTTTTCTACAAATCTGCAGACTTTTGAAAGCAGATTGTCCATGCAGAGTAGCTGCTCTGTGCCAAAACAGAGATTGTCTGCTCACCTCAAAGGTGCATTTCAGGGAAAAATGCATCTCCTCCTACAGCTCACACTCACTCATCCTCATGACAGCAGCTCTGGAGAAGAGATCAAAATCCTCTGTCTATTCAAAGGCTGCCCTTCAGTCAGCCTCTATTTACTGTGCCTGCAGCTGGGAGGCTCTTTGCTTCACCAAGGGAGCTCCGTGCCCTCTGCAAGGAGCTGTGAGCCCTGGAGTAACAGACCCCCTCATTAATGGGCACAACTGGTCATTAGCTGAGCACTGAATCTTCCTTGATGGCCAGCTAATGAACTTCCCACTGGCTTGTTGTGAAGATTGGTCAAGGAAGACAGTACAGGTAATTTATGGCTGAAGCCCCAGCATGCTAATGGCCTTCACTGGGTGACTGCAATCAACACTACTCCTACATGGCACTACACTCATCCTAATTTATTCCTCAGCTGCAACTATTTCATCTTGAATGGAAAATTCACATTCTATGTTTAAAGATATATTTTATTTATGGGGAAAACTTCTTTAGGAATTTAATAAGGAAAGAAGCCTTAATCTTACAAATTTATTTTTTTTTTACAATTTTTGCCCTTCACAGAGTATGTTTATTTTTTCTAAAACAAATCTATGCTCATAATATTCACCTGTAAAAGTCTCAGAAGCCCACTCAGAGCAAAACTTATCTCTCAGGGGGTACCTGTTAGCTGCAGGAGCCTGTAGAGCTTTGATGGTTCAGCACCTGTGGTGTCTAATCTCTGTGAATCATGGATAAATTGGCCAGAAGTTATAGTCCCTCTAGCTGTGATCTTGCCAGCTCTTAAAAGCTATAAAGTTTCAACCAGGCCTCGGCTTGGTAGGAAAGCTCTGGAAAAAGCCCAAGAAGTGGCAGTGATGCATTAGGTAACTCTCTTCCCTCTAAGTCTGGCGGATAATGCCATAGGGGTTATCCAATGTTCACAGGAGCCTGCTTTGGCTTTAGATGTGCAGGTACCTTCTCCCATTTCAAGAATGAACAGACACCCCTGTGGCCAAGGCATTCATAATCTTTTCAGGTTTTATATCTTCATTTTCACACGTTCAAGTATTGTAACTATGATGCAAAACCAAAAAAAAAGAAAAAGAAGAAAAAAAAAGCAAACCCCAAGAACAAACAAACCCCCCTACACACACACTTGGTATATATCTGCAATGCAACTGCTGTAAGAAACTGGGTTCGCATGTCCTGGGCAAGGAACCAAGACATTTATCATGTTCCTTTACAGGTTTTCATGCACTTGACCCACATTAAGTGGTGTCCCATTAAGTGGTGTCCCGGTGCTCATCTCATTCCCTGCAATTGACTTCAAGATTGCAAAAATCTTTCCTCCAGTGATTCCAAATGGCACTTCTTGAGCTGTGAAGAGATTGAGAAATCGAGTTTCCGGGGAGGTGTCCTGGCCATCACTCCCTGGGGTGTGAAAACAGCAGCTATGCTTGTCTTTAGAAGGAGGGTTTTTGCCCTTTCACTGGAGATACTCATCTTGCATTTGGCAACTTTTCTCTTGAATATGGAAGATTACTAAAATTTCTCATTATTCAGAGATTCCATTTCATACTTTTTGATTACGAATGAGACCCTTCTCTCCATCCTAGTTTCAGGTACTGGGATACTCCTGTCTCCTTAGCAGGCATTGCTTGCAAAAGGTGTGTCAGCAACCAAACCTTCATGAAATTACTAAAAGCAAATGAGTTCCTGAAGTTCCTAAACAGATTGTGAAAGTAGCAGAGATGGTGTTTGCCTTAATGGTGCACATTTTGAACACAAATATTTGATTCTGTACCTTTCATGGCATGGATATGAGAGTTCAAGCCAGACAGGGGAGTCAGTTGCTTTTACAGAAAACCATAAATCATTTCAGCTAAATAAGACACCTTTTTAATAATTACTCATCTTCTTGTTACACAGCATCCTGCATTTGTTTCCATGCTAAAAAGTAAATAAGATGCTCAAATATTAATGTTGTATATCTGAAAAGGACCAGGTCCTGACACAAAGCAGGGTATTTTTGAGGAAATTCATTGAATCCAGATGGATTTGTGGCATCTTGGTACAGATGAAATAGTGCTAACAATGTTTTTTTTCTCATTTTTTTGTCCAGGAGCTGCGGCCAGTCAACTTTAAAATCCAAAAATCAAAAACTGAAAGTGTAAATAAAATACTAATTTGGTCTCAGCAGTAATATAAACTCCATGAAAACACTCTCTTCCGGGGGGAAAGAAACCGCTCATTAAATTCCAACACTTCCTTAAGTCACTGTGCAATTATCCACTAAAGGAATGCGCATTGCAGTTTGGAAGTGTCGGTGTATGCTGAGACAAATGTCCTTACAGCAGTGAATGGGAGATCTTTAGCTTTGTGTCTTTCCTCTTGTTTTATCCAGTTATGCCAACATAAAAATGTGTGCAAGGTGCCATTTCAATCCCGATATGTGCTCAAGATGAAAGCCCAAAGCCAAGTGGTATGACCACAATGTGAGATTCTGTAATGAAAATAAACAAAGTGAAGGCATATTAGGTTTTTAAATCTCCACTTAAATAAGCAATGGTGTACACATACATGAAATTTCTGTTTCTTGCTGCATGTTCTGCTAATGGTCCTTCTCATTCTTATGGCCTGCAATGTTCAGAATTACTTAACATGTGCTTTTTTCAAGTGTCAGTGTTTAAAACTTCCGTGCTAAAGTAGTTTAGTAATGAGCACACATCTTTCTACTTAATGTCCTTTGGGAATGGAACTCTTCAGGAATATACCAACCTCTTTGAATAAACTATTGCAAAGCTTAACTAACACAGATGTGATGATGTGATTGCATGTCTATTTTACATTTTATCTTTTCCAGAGAAAACATTAAAAAAAGTTTGTTAAGTTAGCTCTTTTAGAAAAGACATAGTCTCTGATGTTCTTACCAAACAGAAAACCTATTGAAAAAAGTTAATCCTGTTTTTTAAAATAATTTAATTTCATTTTTATTGTATTTACTTTCAGAAAATTTATTGAACCTAGTGTTGACAAGTAGATACTTGTCCCGGTCTTGGAAACTTTCAACAGAAGCTGAAAATTGAGGATCTCTATGAATATTTTCATTTTTTAAAAGCAACTGATTTTACATTTTGAAATAAACACATTTTCTTACATTCTTTGCGACAGGAGGTTCTGCTAATCTAACCTGCCGAGCTTTCTTTGGATATAGTGGAGACGTCAGTCCTTTAATCTACTGGATGAAAGGAGAGAAGTTTATTGAAGATTTGGATGATAGTCGAGTCTGGGAAAGTGACATTAGGTAAAAGAAAAAGCTTTTTATTTTTGTCTATTTTTTTATAGTTAATATAATACTTTTTATCGCAGACAAACTCAGGAGCTCTTTGGGTCTGATCCCTGTTTTCGTAACATTCAACCTTTACCTTTTTGACTCCATCAGCAGAGAACAGAAGAATGCCCTCCTCATCCAAATCTGATATTAGACAGTTGCAAAAGCAGAATATCTACCCAAAAATGGCCGTACTGTTGACCAGCTGGAATTTACCTAGTGACTTTTTCAAAATGTGGCAATCTACAATAACAATTATTAAGACACTTAGTAAGATGAAATAAAGAAAAATAAGTATCTTGAGAAAAACAGCTCCAAAAAGTATTTTCAAACATGAAGGCTTAAATAAATGCTGAAGTCTGACTTCCGTTTTGGAATGTTTTGATTTCTTCATGAAAAGAACCTGAGTTTCCTGGGGGATGTTATCTGGCCTGTGAGAGCCAAGCGTCCTGTTATGTGGGCTGCTTATATCTCCTGAAATACTTGTTTTGGAGAGGATTTGGCAATTCACGCCATGTACTTCTACTGCTCCTCACAGTGCTGCATCATTTGGAAATTAAGGACAAAAGTGGTTTTCTATTGAGAATTACATGCTTGACATAGCATACCAACTCCTATCCAATGTGCAGTATCTGCTTGAATCTGAAAAGATTCCTTTCTCATTTATAACTCTGTATGTGTGTATATCACTGCTTCTATGTCTCATAGAAATTCAGACTCAGAAATTTAAACTCAGAAAGTCAGGCTAATCTAAGTGTGAGGTTCAACCTCAGCCAGCAATAAGTTTCACTCATTCGCTCGCTCACTCACTCACTCACTCCCTCCCTTATTATCCTCTCAGGTGGGGAGAAGAGAGATAAGGAGAGAAGGGGATTTGCCTCAGTTTAATAATTGAGACAAAATAAGAGATTATAATAATAGCAATGTATTAATTATAATAATAAACATATATTAATAACAATAATTGTAATGAAAATGAGATATAGAGGAATAAAACTCGAGAAAAAGAAATTGTGGGCAATACAATTACAATTAGCAAAATCAAGATCACATAGACTTTCAAGGTCATCATGCCCAGATATAGGCAAAACGGAGGTGTATTTCACCCTAGTGTACTACAAATTTATTTTATAAAGGTCAGACCAATACACTAAATGGCACCTGACAATAAGATCAGCTATATTTTGCATTTAAAGCTTTTCCCAAATCTTGTTTTGTGGAGGGAGGAGCAGAAAAGATGGTTTCCACTTCTTTTATCAGGTGTGACAGGGGGGAACAGCCTGGAATAATTTGTCATTCGCTTTCCTGAGTTCCTAAAACCACTGATGGTCTTGCTAGGAGGGAAGAAAAGTAATGGGAAGACAGGTGGAGTCTTACACAGGAAGCCTTTTATTTATAATCTGTATGAACTAATGGTACCTGGTATACCAGTTCTTTATACTGTTTGATAAAACACAATCAAATTTTATAATGCATTCTAGAAATTATCTCTCAGACCACAGCATGAACGTATGGTTTCTGGGTATGATGTTGAAGAGCCTCAGAAAAAGCACAAATATTGTGTTTGGCCCAGTCTCCTGCTGTGACTCTAAACCCCCAGAATAACTGTTTTCCATTTTCTCTCTTCTAACATTCCAAGACTTCATAGATCAGGGTCTCCATCAAAGTGTGCAATGATATATTATCCATGTGCATATCATTCTGCTTAAAGAAGACAATGAACTGCAGCTCTCATTAACATTTACAAAGCCAAACCTCCTCATTAGAAGTGAGGAAGAAAAGGGCATGATAAAATTAAATTAAGATTGCATCAAACCATAGCCAAATTTGAAGCCAGAGAGTTGTGAGTTGTAAGCAGCATTATTATGTCATGATTATCTAAAGCTTCACTGTGGTACAAGCAGAACAGCAGCAATGGTGTTGTTTTTTTTCTCAGGGTTCTCAAGGAACATCTCGGGGAACAGGAAGTTTCCATCTCATTGATTCTTGACTCAGTTGAAGAGGCAGACCTGGGGAATTATTCCTGCTACGTCGAGAATGGGAATGGACGCCGGCATGCCAGTATTCTTCTACACAAAAGGGGTAAATATGCAGCTTTTCTCCATGACAGGGTAAAATGTAGGGGTGGTCAGTTTGTAGAGATTCCCTCTGATGCAAGCAAGAATTTTGGCTTCCTAGGAAATAATAGCCAATGATTATTTTTGCCCAGAAATTTGTACAACTTGCAAAATAAAAGAGAAAGGATGTTGTTAATTACGACTGTCGCTGGGGAAAAATACAGCAACACCTTTTAATTTTATCTCTATAAAAGATGCATTTAATAATTCATTAACTTTAAAATTTATAAAGGCTCAATAGTGAAAAAATAGTAGGAAACAACAGGTGATACAACTGTAATAATTTTCTGTAAAAACATAAAATCAAATTTAGGAAAACAAAACAACAACAACAACAACAAAAATTCATTTCCATCAGAAATGCCAGCTAAACCCCATGTCAGGGGGGTTCCTGCATAGCTTGACTGTGGACATTTTCCTTCTAACACTTTTGTTTAACATCAGCATTTCTGAAGTAAAACATCACCGCAGAAACTTCTAAGACCTTTCCTGTTTCTCCTCACCGCTCACATCCCATGACTCCAGCCTGCCTAATGGCCACAGCCACCTCCCACAGAGATGATTACAGGGAGATGGAGAATCTCTTGCAAATCAAAGCTCCCAGACCCACTTTGTCCATTTTACCTCCCAGAGGGTGCTCCACATGCCAGGGGTTTACACTCCTCACCCTCACACAGATTCCTGTTGGCTTAAGAGAGCAATGAATAAGCAGGAGCAGTGTCTGCACTTTGCTGTCATCTCTGTGCATTTTTTAGACTGTAAAGGTGAGCAAACCAGGAACTTACGGAGGTGCTGAAGTACTTGTGGCATCTCAATTTACATCAAAACTGCAGTATCTTCCCTAAACTGAGTTTTGTGACATGCAAAGTCTGTCTAAGCTTAGAAAGAAACCACAAATCAAGGTAGTGTGACCAATTTATTTAAACATACTGTTGGGTACATCCAATTAACTGAATAGAACTAATTTGTAGCCATTTTTTTAAACTCTTGTCATTGCTTCTTAAAAGATGCAGATGTGAATTACCAGATGTTCTGCTTAGCCTGGCATTTGTCATATTTTCTTGAATTTACTGAGATGATAAATTAGCTTATTAAGTAATTGAACCTCAACAACATACCAGCTAGTAGTCATGTACCCTAATTCAGAGGCATTTGAACCCAGAGCAAGAGCTGAACTCAAAAAACCACTGAAATCCAATGGCTTGTCCTTAATAATAAAATTACTTGATGGAACACTGAAAATAAAGAATTTCAAAGCTTAAATTACTTTAAAACAATATTTAATTAACTGACATCTAAGTCACATGTTAATAGTGAGTCCTTATTTTCTCTTCCTTACAAGCAGCAGCTCCAAGACTGAAAACACATAAGTCTTCTCTGTTCTGTGACCACCAGATTTCTAATCTAACTTTGTGCATGCATGAATTTTGCAAGAATCTATTTTCCTTGCTTCCTTTCTTGGAGAACTCAGTAAATCAAACATACCACAGTATGTGGCCTCATGGTGACATGCTTAAGAGGGAGTAATCTCAATATTTAATTGCCCTTATAAATAGTAAAAGGACAAAAATAGCAGAGAAACTCCCAAAAATATATTTTTTTCCTCTTTAAGTAAGGCTGAATCTGAAATAGATCTGCAAGCAAAATCTGTTGTGCCCTCAAAAAACAAAAGGTACCAGATACAAGCCTTCTACACATTTTGCATGTTGACAACTGTTTCAGTGAAATGATAAATTAAGCATGACAGATAAAAATTTGAGCTAGTCTCTCAGGTCTCCTAGGAAGAGGAGTTTTGCACTGCTTCCTTAGTCGCCTGTATATCACCATGACAACCTTTCGGTTTAGGTTTCCTTGTTTAGATCCGCATTTAGTCTCTGCTAGGAATGAGTTAGCTGCTTATTAATTTCTGATTATTTGGCTGAATTAGAACATTTGGGACCTGGAAATTAGGTAAATTTACTTCCTAGACACCAAGACATTTGCAGATGTATTAGTTTTGGCTGGTTTTCTAGTTAGTGATCTTTTTTTAGTATAAGAATCTGGAATGTTCGCTGCATACCTGGAAAAGAAATTATAATCCTTCTTAAACTTCCAACGTGGAACATTATCACCACAATCAAAAGGGAGAGCAAAGCAGAAAGCTCTGCTGCTGGAGAGTGTTCCTGGAAAAAGAGGGTATTTAAGGCTAAATGCTGCAGTGGGGATTCAGGCGCAAAGTTTAAGCCTTTCAAAAACCCTTGCAACTGCTGCTTTGCCCAGGTCAGTAGAGTCTGCACATTTAAAATTCCAGGGGGAGATTTTAGACATACCTACAATTACACAGGCCCTGAAAGGGCAAGAAGTCAACAGTGTAAATCACCAGAAAAAGCATGGATGAACATCCTTAGTATCACTGCTGGTCAGCCCAACAGGGACACACGCTCACCCCACAGAAACCCCAGGCAGGGTCTGTCCAAAGGTGGTGTCCCACCCAAACCAGAGCCTGGCACATTCAGCCAAAGAGAAGGGATCTTCTTCTCTTCCCTGACATGGCACTGGAATGGAAAGCCTTTCCTGAAATGAATTAATTTCAGGACGGGAGCAGAACTCAGTGCCCCTGGACTCCAACACCACTCGTGCAGGAAAACTGAGCCCAGTTCCAGCATCCAGCATGGGGAAAAGCTTGAGCCCCTGGTACCTTCCTCTGGTGCAAACACCAGGGCTCTGCATCTCGGGAGCCCAGCTCTTATTTTCTCCTGAGCTCCTTTTGCTTTTTGACACCAGTGGAGAAAAGCTATGATCTATGTTTTTCTGCTGCCTGCTAACCATTTTTAGTGTCCTAAATTTCCTCAGATGCTGCACATAGGGAGCATTTAACTCAAAGCTAAAGGCAATAGAGTATTTTAAGCATGACAATGCCAATGCTGTTTCCTTTTCTCATTCATTTCTACAAAATTTGTCCAAAACAATTGGAAAAGGAGAGTGATCAGAACCGAGAAGGTTCAACTTTCATCCCTTTCCTCCAGCTTCTGGCCAAAATCCCTGTCACCTTTACAACAATCAAGTTATTTTCTCTGTTGTGTGATTAAAAAAAAATCTACTTGTTATAATCTGAGGTTGATTTTGTTACTTACTGGTGATAGGTGCCATCGATCATCTATAGCAGTTACAGGTTAATCTTCAGCCAGGTGGAGGAACCTTCTAGAAATTAATTCTGAGAGTGGCACTGACAGCAGCTAAACATAAATTTATTAATGACAGACCACAGATTGCAGATGATATAAGAGATGGATCACACACTATAATTCTATTTCTTTCATAAGTTTTTTAATTAAAGAAGACAAGCTCATAGTCTATCAATGCAGTATATAAAAATGTAATGCTTAAGGAAAAAGAGTGCTCTTCTGCAATATTATGTATTGACAAGTATGACTTTCATGCAGGATCAAAGTCTTCATAATCTCATTTAATCATAGACTGTGTTGTAAATACAGGTTATTATCTAATTATGTGATTATTTTGTTGAAAGTCTTCTCTGCATGTCTGAAAGTAGAACTCTAAAGCAAAAATAAACTCAAATTCTGTCTTTCCATTATTCTTTAAGATGTATTGATATTATTTTAAAAGCTTAATAATATACCTGTACTCTTCCTGAAACAGACACCAGAACTAAGAGCAGGTAACATACTTTCATGCATTTTTTCAAAGTATCTACTTCCCTTTCTTCCCATTTTCATCTAGAGTTTATCATCTAATTTCCTATCCTGATTTTATGGATTTGATTTGTTTTCCTCTGTCCTAGGTGCTCTCAGTGGGCATATATAAATCTTGTTGACTATAAGTTAACGAGGGATAGTTAAAACAAAGTAGTTTGTTTGGGTTTTTTTCTGTCAGGAGAAAAAAAAAGATTTTCACTGAAATAAATTGTTTAGAGAAAGAGATTTAATCTGTTTGAAATTGCCCATGAGAATGTATGTTTGAAAAATATGCAAGCTAATATTTCCTAGATGGAATGCATCTTGAGGAAAACTACCTTATTTTAAACTCATCATTTCTCAATGCATAAACATCATATTAATATTTCCTGCACAATGTAATAGAAAATTCTGAATAGAAAGTAATTCCAAATTATATTCATATGATTATTAATGATAATGGAATTGCTGACAAGCACCTTAAATTGCAGTGCTATTCACATAATAGTGTAAATCTGGTTTATTACTTACAGACTTGCATGTGTTATATGCAATTTCAGTCAGTTGGACACAATTTCACACAGTGGCAGTGCTGAGTGACAATTAAGACTTAAAAGAGAAAAGAATCTAGTTCTTTTCTAACCTCTGCAGAAAAACTGCAGGTGCTATATCTCCCTTTACCATAAAGCTTCATGATGCTTCTGAAATTTCTGAAAGGAAACTCATCATGTGAAATATGAGAGCAATGAGTTATATTTCAGCTTCTGTTAGTTGGTTCTAAGTTCTTGTTCATTGTAGCAAATCTCTGAATCTCAGTGGAAGCGAAACTGTTGTAGAACTCTGACCCACTCGGTCAGTTTAGACCTTACATGTGTCGAACTTCCACTGTAAAAAGCATTCTGTTTTTATTCTGTGCTGCAGGAAGCTATTCCAAGATCTTCATCAGGTTTTACAATTGGAATTGAAATTGGATTGGATTTGATGGAAGTTGATTTTTCCTTTATCTATGGCCATTGAAGAAGTCTTCAAGTTGTCACTGTGCTTGGCAGTGCAAAAGTTCATTTTCCCAAGAGATTCATGACTCAGGGCCAAAAGTCAAATATCAGCTCCTTCTTATCCCAAACCTAACTAAAAGTGACTGTCCTTTTACGCTCAACCTCATCTAAAATCAGTCAAGGAACAGAATACTAAAGACCTCTGCCTGAAAGAAACTCTTCATAAGATCATTCTTTTAATCAGTAAGGTTTTTCTCATCCTTTAGAAAACTGGACTAAGATAACTCCAGTAAAAATGTTTGTAAGATTACTCAGCATGTGCCTAAATCTAACATTACTCTGAGAAATGTTAGTTCTGACAATGTGTCAAACAACTCAGTTTGTTTAACAGATTGCTTTTAAAAACAATTTCTGTACCACTTTTATCATAGCTTTTCTTTTTATGTAATGTCTAAGTGCAAATCTAAACTTGACTGGCAAGGACAAAAATATTTTAAAATAAAATGTCACAAATTGTTCTTATAATCCATGCATAGCTAAATTATTCATTAATGTTATCCTCAAGAAAAAAAATGTAAACAGTATATTTTATAATCTTACATCCTTGGAACTCAGTATTCATTTTTTTCCCCCACATTTTTGCATCTCCTAGTGCCTCTTCCATTCATTTCTTTCAGAAGATCTAAATGAAGCAATAGTGTGGGCTGTCTGATTTCTGTAGTACAATTAGCAAATAGAAGCTCTCCTAATCAGGAAGATTTCAGGTCAGACACCATTCATTAATTTGGGGAAGATAACCAAAGATTACTGCAGTTCCACACCATGACACTTTCTTTTCTTCAATCTATATCATAAACTGCCTTTAAAATGCATTGTTATGTATTTAAATGTAGTAAGCTTCAGTAACTTTGCAGCATCTTTATTTTTCTAACCTTATCCTCTTTTGAGCTAATATACTGCTGGAGAGAGTCAGTGTAATTACTCTCCTACTGGGAGCAGGTATCCTACAATTCTCAGCAGAAAGAAAAATGTCATCGGAAAGAATATACTTCTATTGTAATAATTTACTATCTTTCTTCTAATAACACTGGAAATCCAACAGCACCAAGGCTCAGATATGTTGCCTGCCATACTAATGAATAGATTAACAAGATCCCTGTCTTGCATTTGCACACATATATGCTTTTGTATATATATAATCCCAAACCTGACTAGTTCTTTTTCATAAGGGAATCAGGAATGTATATTATTTACTGATATAAAAAATAGAGAAAGACAACCAGGTCTCAATAGTTTTAATAAATAAAATTATCTGACCGCACTGAAAACCATACTGAAAACTATAAATTTAGCCAGCTTCAGTCAACTCTACAGATATCCATGGGCATGAGTGGCCCATGATGGCAGAAAGCATTTACTTTGTGGTAAGAAATTATTTCATAATCAAGATAAAGAGTAGCTCAAATCTGCTTCTACTGCTACCAGAAGTTCTATTGTCCTACAATGTCAATAAGTGATTATTCACAGCAGTATCCATATAGGATATCCATATAGGATATTCGCCCATATCCTTCTAGGTACCTTTACTACAGCCAGATTTTGCTTGGAAATTTAAAACAAACAAACAAAAATCCTAAATAGTAGAGAATAGATTTTATATTAACCTAAACTCTGCCTACTCTTAAGGGCCAATCTCTGAAATGAGACTCAGACAAGTGCTCCTGTGTTAGTCAGCTTCTCCTTCCTTTAGAAGAAACACCCATTCATAACCAAAGCTGCATGTTACAGCACATCAGTGCCTGCTCCCCTTCCAAATTTAATTTGTTATCTTTATGGTTCCTTTAATAATTGAAGTCTATGAAAGTATATCTAAACAAACTGAGAACTGCCTCTAACCAAACCCTATCTCTTTGTGAGTTAAATCATCCAAGACAAGCAGAGAATGGAAATCAGTTTAGGTCACAAAGTTCCAAAGATTTATTTATATGCTAACCTGAAGCTCTGTGAATAGTCCTGTTGACTTCAGAGGGATTACTTATAGTCCATGAAGTTGAGCAATCTGCGTAAGTGATTGCAAAATTGAAACCTTAGATAGACTGTAATTGGATTTTGAAAAAGGCTCAGAAACTGAATACACAGCTATAAATCACATGTGCTCAAAAAGTTATAAATCACCAAAAAAATAATATTTAAAATATAATTATTTTTCTTGGTAGCTCAGCTGTATGAGGGTTAATTAATGAATAAAATTAATTTTAAATTTTTACAGATCATTAAATGTAAAGCCCTGGAAACATGTAATATAAGTCAAAAAATATTAATCTCTGACAGAACACTTTTATTTACTTTCTCCTTAAAACTCCAGCTATGATAAGTGAATTACCTGTATGACACAATGAAAGGAAGTTTATCAAATATTAGAGCCAGGTGAAGATCAAAGATATATCCTACAAATGTGCCCAATAATTAGGAAAGAAAAGATATAAAATGAGTTCATTTATTACCAGCCATATCGTGCTAGATATTTAGAAAGGACACATGCTTTGTTTTAATTAGCTGTCTCTTTCACTGAGTTACTTGGCCAAAGCCTCCTGATAAGGAAAAAAATTGTAGCCATTGGTCAAAATGCTTGTAACAAATCTTGTTTTAAATTGAAGCTATTTATTCAGAAACCAATCTACTACTGCTGCAGTAATCAATGTGTTTTCCTTGGAGTAGAACTACTCCTGTGCTGCTGGAAGACTATTGTTAATTGCCTGTAACTAAATGATTGCTGTGCTTCTGGATGTAACTCTCTGGCACTCGCTCGTTTGTTGTGTTTAACAGAATGCCTGTCCCCCTAAGGGCTAGCCGAGTAATTTTCCTCTACTATTTTCTACATTCAGTCTCAGCTTTTTAAGGAGGGCCAGGTCTGTAATTCGAGCAATGCAACACAGGGGCTAAATAGATTTTAAAAGGTTTGCACTTCTCATGTCTTGCTTCTGATGTGGAATTGTGCTGAAATTGAACCTTTTTAGTATGTAGCCACTACAGGAAGCTTGAATTTCAGCAGGAAAAACAGATCACGCTTCAAAGGCAGTGTAACGCCTGCTGCAGCAACTGTGCTCAAATCTCACTGTAAAAGGCAGAATAAAGCAGCAGAAAAAAGTGTTATTGTGAAGGTAACCATGGGCTGTAACCTTGCTGCTACTCTTTAATTTGGCTTTAACAGTCACTACATCATTGTTGAAACTGTTGACACACACATCACCACCACCCTTGGCACTCACAGAGAGCCTGTCAGGCGTAACCTGTCCTGGGGAGGAGCCGGAGCACCTTCCCCACTTCACCTTGGGAAAACCGAGGCACCAAAATGTGAAATGGCTTCAGTCACCTGAGGGGCCAACAGCAGAGGCAGGACTGAGCCTTCTGCTTCTTGCAGCTTCAGTTCAGCTTAACACAGAGCAAAGCTGCTCCCAAAATCCCTGAGCAGCTTAGAGCCAGCCAGTGGCCCCTTAGGGCAAAGTTTAGCATCCTGCAGAAACACAAACTCAGGGTCTGGAAACAGTCTGGTGTGACACAGCCCAGGCTGATCCCCCCTGCCTTCCACGGGGTGTGGCTGTCCCAATTCCAGCATTTGGGGCTGGCTCAGGCACCTGCAGGGCTGGGGGTAAGGATGCAGAGACCTGCTGGGCTAATCGCTGCCCCTCTGCCTCAGAACCCTGACGAACAGAGCCAGCGTGTGCTCAGAGATGCTGCCCAGCACACAGGGAAAGACAAGCTGGCTCTGTTATCAACAGATCGTGGAACTTACTTTGCAAACAAATCTCTTTGAGAAAGAACCACCTTATCTGTGTACAATCACAATGGGCTCACAGCAGCACATGAAAAGGTAATTGCTAATACGTTTCAGGCTGACTTAGAGAATTTTGTTATTTGCTTTGATTGCCTAATTAAGGACAGCTTCATGTGCTTTCAGATAGATTTTACTGAAGCAAACATAAAGGCATAGTCTTATTTTATGGGGAAAGATATAACTAAGAGGAATTCTGATGGCAAAAGTGATGCAGTGCATTAGTCTGACTTCATGCACAGTGACAGAGAACAGGTGACTACCTGCAGTTATTTCTTTCCATTTAATATCAAAATCATTAGTTTAGAAAAAACTTCTGGTTTACAGTTGCAAAGTTTTTCTTTGCCTTTAGTGAGTCATAACAGCAGGCACATAAATAGAGTACTTTGCGCCTAGCAACCCGAAATATTAAAGCCTTTCTTCTAGTCACCATTGAACAGCTGCATCATCTCTATTACAAAATGATAAACAGGGTATAGTAAGCCAGTGCAGAGTAATTTCCATTTCCATTTATAGTCTAAAATACTGTATTACTTGTCTATGCAAACCATATTTTGTTGAGTGTTTTTAATAACATTTCCCTCTCTGGACCAAAAAAGTATTGGGAGTCTGGAATAACCATGTCAGTCTTAAAAATATCTAACACAAAGGAGTTTCCAGCACAGTTTTGGAAAGAATGACATGGAATATAAATGCCTTTTTATTTTATTTTATTACATTTTTAGTGTCTTCTAGAGAGCAATGAAATCTTCTTACAGTTGCCTCAGAATAATAAAAAAAAAAAAAGTGTGTGATTCTCAGTAGACGCTGTCAAATAAATGCAATTGTCAATTTTTCCTCTAACCTTTTCTTTCTCTAATTGAATCGTGTTGTGCTGGATTATCAAATCTGCACAACCACACACATACACAAAAAAGGTTACCCCAGGGCTACCCTATTTCACTCAAACAAAAGCTGCCCACTGGAAGAGGACACTGTGAAAAAAAAAAGACTTGTTCCAGCGCAGAGTTTTTTCATGAAGCAAACTCTATATCTTAGATTTTCAAGATCTGGGGTTGCTTTTTTTTCCATTCCTCAAAACTCAGTGATTTGGAAAAGCATGGAAGGTCTTCAGATTTCCCATGCAGTGATTTCAAGTTACAAAATCATTAGCAACCCTCTTCCTCCTCCTACCCTCCATTTTTGACGCTGGCAGTTTTCAGTCCATAAGGAAATGAAAAGTAACAAAGCTCTGTGAGCTTCCTCAAGTGCACAACATTTCAAACTGGGGAAGGTGAAAGTCCATGGTGGCAAATTGCCTCTGCCCTGACAAGAGGTTCCACTGCTGGTGCTGGACACTTGTGGTGGCCAGAGCTGAGCAGTCTCCATCCTCAGGAATGGAACTGCATGGAGGTGACCTCAGTCCATCCTGTGAGAAGATGGCAGCAAAGACCCCAGGGGGTTGGTCTGAATGGGAATTTCACGACAGGGAAATTGGGACTGTTTGCTGTGACTATGCATTAGCTGAGCCCACTGGGGGAAAAGCGAGAGTAAAGATGAATTGCAGATTTCTGGGAAACTGCATTGAAAATACTGAGATGTGAGGATGTAGGTTCCTCAGATAATGGGTCTTCACACCTCTCAAGTGTTCTGTGGGTTTTTTTTCTTAATTATTATTTTTATCCCTATTTTTATTTGGGAAAAAATAATCAAATCCTAAATCATGTCCAGTTTGTCCACATCATTTTTGTATACGGAATAAGGAAGGAGCTGGTTTTGCAATATAGTCCTCAAAAATGAAACATTTACCTCTGCTTTCACTTTAAGTCAAATGGCAACAATTATCTAGGTAAAGCAAACTGTGATCTATCTACAGAAAGAAAAAAGGAAGAGAGTTATAAAATATACCATATATATGCACATCGTCACACACAAACACACTCACATATAAACACACACACTCTCACACACATCCCCAGCAATTTTTATTTTTTAAATGAGCAATTCATATGGTGTACCAGAGGGGAAAAAACAGCTTATTGAAGAATGAAAAAAAATCAATTAGCTATTAATTCAAGGGCCTTATAACGAAGCAAATACATAAATAACCCATCACTCATTATTTTATTTTAATGTTTAACAGAAGTGCAAGGTCTGCTGCTAATCTTTCTGTGGTTTGGAATGTGGTTGTTACTGCGTTCTGTAATTCTTTGCAGAGCTGATGTACACAGTTGAGCTTGCTGGTGGGCTCGGTGCTATTCTGCTGCTGCTTGTTTGTTTAGTGACTATCTACAAGTGTTACAAGATAGAGATTATGCTCTTCTACAGGAATCATTTCGGAGCTGAAGAACTAGATGGAGGTAAGGCAGCTTCTTAGCATGTTTCCTACTTTCTAGGAATGTCTGTCTTTTATTTCTCTCCAGCAAGGCCCAAATTTAATTTCAGTTCAAGATACGTTAACAACTGCAATTTTAGGTGCTGACTTGAATATACATTCCTCATAAAGCACATAAGCACAGTCACTGCTGAGTTGATGTATGTGCTGCTCTCCAGAGCTCCAGAAGACATCCGTGCCCTTTAGAT
Organism: Acanthiza pusilla; assembly: GCA_036630365.1. Classification (NCBI taxonomy): domain Eukaryota; kingdom Metazoa; phylum Chordata; class Aves; order Passeriformes; family Acanthizidae; genus Acanthiza; species Acanthiza pusilla. Next base: position 24,463,050 of record JAXCHO010000098.1, read on the forward strand.
TTTTTTTCCTGACACTGAATGTGAATTGCCAGCATTGATGCATTAAAGATTTTCACTTCCTGTCAGTACTGAAAGCCAGCTTTACTTTTCCGTAAACAAGAGGGTGTCCTCCCTAATTGCATTCAACAAATGGGTAGAGGTTGAAGTGAATCTCAATTTACTGCTTGTTTAAACTGATCAGTTTCAATAAACTGTACTGAGTGTTTGGGAATGTACCCAGTAGTTCATTTGCTTGAGTTCATTCACTTAGCTGCTAATGGTCATTAAAGTTGTTCTGTGGTACAAGGACATCCAGCCTAAACAGAAATAATCCTCAATATATTCACCAGCTCTATCAAACATATACATGCATTTTCATTTTTCTCTTTTTAAGCACTGAAGGAAAAGGTCTTCTTTGCCTCTAGCCTTATTAATCAAAATTGCTGTTGAATAGCAAACTGGGTTGAGCCGCCAGCACTGATTAATTAGATTTGGTTTCTCAGGTTGGAGTTCCTGATGTTTTGTGCTACCGCTATGTCTTTGGTGACAGGACCTCTTTTTCTACAGAAATACTAATAAAAGTTTTTTTACAGGTCAAGGTAACAGCCTGTTGGCAGAAGTCACTGTGATATATTAAAATAAATATGTAGTGATAAACAAGTGATGGCCAAATCTGTCACTGATGAGGAAAAGAGCAGTTGCAGAATTACAGGTCCTTATATAAGACTTCCATAATAAAATCACTAGGGAATGACCCATTTCTGCCTCCCATCTAAAAATGCACAAGGATTCAAAATAGAAAATGCTCAGAACAACAAGAACATCAGAACATTTTGTAACCTTCTACGGGATTTACAAAAAGATGCATTAATGCAGCAGCTCAGTGGGGAAAAAGTCAGGTTATTCTATTTATTTTACCGAGGAGGAAACTGAGGCCCAGAGGGACTCTGAGTCATGAAGGATTTTGACAGACACCTTCTTTCTTTTTTTTTCAGAAGCTGAGATCCTCTCCTATCCACAAAGCAGCTGCCAGTTTAAATGGGCATGCTTACTTCCATCATTTGTGTGATTTTAATAATAGTCATATTAAAATATGCAGAAATATACTAAAAATAATAATTGTTTAGATAGATGTAATTTAATGTTTTCTCTATTAGTATCAGTAATTCTTGCTTTTATAGCTGTCATTTATCATTTTCTCAAATCATTCCAATTCATTTGCAGACTTACTCTGCCAGGTGTTGCACTCTTGCCTCTCTCTCTTGTCCCATCCCAAACATTGGTCAGCTGGGAACAACAATACTTGAATCACACATTTTAAACATTAAAAAAGTGACTTCTAGAGGATACTGTGATTGAAAAGAAGGAAAGCCAACATCCATTCAGTTTATCCTTCTGAGCAAAGGTCATTGTTAAAGAAGGTCAAGCATGGATTCTCCTTAGAAGATCAATGCAAACACAGATAGTTTGGGTGCTTAACCACAGCAATATAAAAAGAAAAATGCTACTTACAAATTGCTAATGAAAACATGTAGCTTCAACTGTGTTCAGTATGCTGGCAACATGGATAAAACCCATTGTGCTAATGAAGTGACTGCAGCTGCACATTTCACTCTGTCTCTTTCACTTACACTCCTGCAAAAGAAGGAAGATGGAGAGAAAATGTTCCACAGAAGCCCAAGCCATGGCTTTTGCAGAAATAAATTGCAGACATACCCTGAGATCCTTTCCTTTGGCTTAGTTTGTTATTGACAGACACAAAATGCTGAACTCTAAAATCCTATTCCAACCGCGTCTCCTGCAGTGCAGCAGCAGAGCGCCCACGTTTTATTCATAATTTACACCATGTTCTGTCATACTTCAGGACAGCATAAAGATAAGCAAACATCAAAATATCACAGTCTTTTTTTTATGTGCAATGTATTGTACCCAGAGAGGATTTGAAACACTTTAAAGGTGAGGTCCAATTAAAATTTTCAGTTGAAAATCTCTTTTAAAATTCAATGCTTCATTTCTTCCCTGATCAGAGAACAAGCCCTTCAGGATGTCAAATCTCATCACAATTCCTTTTTCCTTTCTGAGCCTTATAAACATCAGTTTTTCTCAGGCTAACATACGCATTTCTGTGGGAGGCATGGATAAATTTTGGGAAGTATTTGAAAACAAAGTATTTAACCCTTACACCTAATGCAACTCCATTTATTACTTTCTGTAGTGATACTGCAGATTAAGCAAGTGATCACAGCTGTTGATTCCTCATTTCTCTAACTTACAGTGCTGAATTTCCCAATGTTTTTCTCAGCCTAAGGAGTAGACTCTCCTGGGTTTTTTCTCTCCCGCCGACACTGCAGCTCAGTTTTGGGAATGGGAATTGAAGCCCCCCTTTTATGTTTTTGTGGTTGTTTTCCTGCCTTTCCTACTAATTTGGAATATAATAATATTTCTTCTTCTCCTCTCACTCCATGCCTGTGCTTTCCAACCACGTGGGAGCTGACTCCACACCAGGGGATGATGTGATGGGCACCACAAATGTGTCCTTCAATGCAGAGCAGCACAGTGTGCCCGTATTTAGTCAGGGGACCTCACTGGGAATGTCCAACAACTCCTCCAGTCACCAGAGCACTGGGCCAACAGAAGTACTGACCCTTGGCAAAGCAGGAGCTTTTTTAGCTCCAGGTGTTTGGCACGACCTTGCACCTCAGAGCCATAACTCACCGCTACCAGTTTGGTGCTCAGAAATTCACAGATGTGTTCAAGAGGAAAAATTCGGTTCAAGATCTCTCTGCATACGCAGTAAAGATGATAGCTTAAAGTGCTGTGCAAACAAAGAAATGTCCTGTTCTGTTCTGAAAACAACAACATTTTCAGAAATAGATACTTCACTGGTAACTTCTGAGGGCTAATCTTTGTCAAATGAATGTCAGGGAACCTTTTTAGTTTTGCAGCTTTAAACTTGAAAGCTTATTTTAAAAAGCCTTGTCCATAAAGCGCACTTTAGGGACTAACATGATATTAGTGAAAGCCACTTTTAGAAGTGATGATTTCTTCTATTTTGTTGCACGTTGAGCTCCAACAAAAGAAATTTTATATCGTGTTCATTCTCTGTGGAGCATTTTAGTGGTTGCCTTTTATGTGTTTTTATTTTCCAAGGACCTTCTCTTGCTGTCGTTCCCAGTTTTTAAATGACTTTATGGAAAAAGGTATTATACTTTAACTGACAGAGTGAAAATACAAATAACCATTTACATGTACCTGCAATCAACAGATGCTGACTTCTTTCCAGCTTGCAGTCCGTGACCTTAAAGCTATTTGTATCAGAACAGATATTACTACCATACAGAAATCGGCTCTCTATCTACATATGAGCTGACTTCCAGGCGCCCTAAAATCAATGGAAATTTACCCATTATTTTAGCTGGGACAACTTTCTCCTTTGATATACTGTTCCTGCCCATTAAACTCTTCAAGGGTCTGTCCCCAGCCAGGACAGTCACAGCAGCCACAGTGAGGGTGGGGAGAGGAGTCACTTCTCTCAGTAGCACCACTCATGATCCTCCCTAAGAGTGGACAGGAGGTTCAAAGTAACCAAAACAGCCATTTTCCTTTTTTTTTTTTTTTTTCTTTTTTATGCCATTTCAGGATCTAAGAGGTGCCAGTGGATATGCAGGTGACAGTATGCCAGTTTTAATTTACCTTATGCATAAATCCAGAAGTCTATGGATGACAGACTAAAAACCATTGCACAGAGCTAGATAGGCAAAATTGCTCAAAAGCTTCTACATGTGTTGGTGTTCCAGATTCCAGTTTCAGAGGAAAGAGCATATGGTACAGCCAACAGTAGAAACAGTTTGCAGGTTTCTGCTGCTACCATTACCTGGGTACTTTTTTAACCTTTTAAATGCGTGAAAGTTTTTGTATCAAGGAATTAATAAGCAATGATGAACACTGTCTTATAAGAAAAAAAATGGAAAAAAAGAAGAAATTTTACAATAGGAAGCTGTCAAAATAAGTAACAATTGAAGACAAAATCTTACCAAATGTGTTGTAAATAGTTTTTCAATGAAATTTATATAAATATCCTTTCTCACACCTATGCTGACAAGAAGTCAAGCTTTAGGCTCAAGAAAAAAAGAAGGCTGTCGGCAGCTGATAGCTAGAAAGTGAGAGCTTTGTTTAAGAGCTGATATGATGACTTTCACAATGGCCCTTGGTGCCTTCAGGTTCCATCAGCTGTTTCTATAATGTTGGGCAGGAACTCATTGTAGTGTCCTCAACCTTCTACTCAGCTTTCTTTGCCATGAAAATTGAAGGAAGCCATGGCTTCTGTGCAGCTCCATTACAAAGAAGGAAACTGGGCCCAGGCCTGGCGAGTTTCACTTTTGGTTCTAAAAGTGGGAAAGAGACTCTTTTTTCTTCTTTCTCTCCCCACCTTTTTTTTTTTTTTTTTTTTTTTTTTTTTTTTTTTTTTTTTTCCCATTTCAACCACATTGCTGAAATAAAGCAAAGTGCTCCCAATAAGATTAAAATGTGGCACTGCTGAGCTCTCTCAGTTCAGGAAATCTTGTTTGGATTTGGTACATGTCATCTATACTGACTGTTTCTTGGCTGGGCTGTTTGCACTTTCATGAGAGATGAGTTTCTGCTTCTCGCTGAGGGGAAGCAAATCAATGTTCAGATTAGGAGATTGATAAAACTGATTCTTCCTTGAAGTTTCTGTTGCACCTGGGAGTCCTTATGTAATCATGATTTTTGTCCTTGCTATTATTCAGCTGCAAAAGACTAGCAGGGCTCATGGATGAACCTATGGGAATGCCCAGATAATATCTTATTAACTGTCCAGGACAAAAGCAGCTAAGAAATACTTAGTGGTTTCCTGGGTTTCATCCCACTGAAACTCTTAAGCAACAAGGAATGGGAATGCTTTGATATTCTTCAGGTTTCTGTGTGCCTAAGTTATTAACTTTCAAGTATAACTTTTACCATTGGTTTAAGCACCACCAAAGCACTTGTGTTAATGATTATGCTATGCAGGTATAGCTAGACTGAAATTACTGCTGAAGTTAGTGACTTTGCAATTACTGAATCTTCCCCGGGGACCCACAAAATAAGTTTGCAATAGCAGTCTCACCACTCGTTTATATGTTCTTATTGGCTATTGGCAAATTGTGACGATAAGAAATCCTGCTCTATGAATATCAATTTCAAATTCTATTAAAATCACCTTAGAAAAATGCAGTTCTCTTCTTTCTAAACATTACTGGTTACAAAAATGGATTTTTCTTTTATTTAATTACAATTTTATTGCTGGAAAACTGTTTCTTTTAACTCTTCTTGTTTCTGCTATTTATTTACATCTGAAATGCAATTCAAACAATAAAAACACAATTTGTGTCTCCACTGAATATGGAATTTTCTAGATTCAGTGCATGAAACATGCTAATTCAAAGGAAAATTCCTGTTTTTTTCTCTCTTCCTATTTCATAGCATCTAAAATGCATGTGTAATATATGACACATATATCTCGAAAAATAAAATATTACCAAGAACTTCTTTAGATTCCAAACTGAGAGATGGTTGCAGGTTAGAAAGTTCAGATGTAAAGTAGAAGAAAAAAGACACTAGTATGCAATTCAATATTGCTCACTCTGCACAAGAATATGAACTATCATGAGGAATCCTACATTTAAAAATACTATGCCATGGAAAAAATTATGTGGCAGTTCTTAATTTTTATTACATTAAAAGGGCTTGACATTTGAAAATAATAAAAAATGTTACGGTGAGCTTCATCGGTAACAGTAAATAGTGCGAGGAAAAGTGTAAGTATTTTGAAAGACCTAGGATTTGAGCATCTTATTCAACTAAGCATTAAATTACATTTTTTCATTATATTAAGGATAAACATTATCCCAATGTATATATTAAATATGGCACCCAAAATAGTGAAGCAAATACAGATTAAGAAATGCCATAATTTTGAAGCAACTACAGTCCCTGAGCAATTTTGAAAGGTTCTTTGCAACCTTTTCTGAATATAGCATGTGTTTTTAAAGACAAAATCTTCCTGTATCAGCTTGACTCCAGCATCCTGCAGCATTTGGAAGGTTCCAATCTCTTATTTCCAAAAGCTCTCCCTGAAATCCTGAAATGCTGAGTTAAATCAGCACATTGCTCCTAACTCCTGTGTGAGTATTCAAGTATTTAAGAGGAGAGCATGTTCTCTGCTGAAGGAATCTGCTGTCCAGTTTGCTGTTGATCTGGAAATGGAAGATCTGCCCAACCTTCCCAGCTACACCGAGCTGCAGAGCAGCCTGTGCATGGTCAGCTGCCCTCAGTGCACCAAATGTTTCTGAAGGCACTGCAAGATGCTCTGAGGATTTCAGGATGCACAGACACATGGGCTGACTCCACCGTCTAGATCTTAGGGCTCCACTGAAATAAGGTTTACTATGAAATACGACATTGTGGGATTTCTCCTTGTTTTGATCTCTTAATCTGTCTTGTGTTAAAATGTATCATGCCAGCTAAAAGTTGGAATTTGTCACTGGCTTGAACATGGCTGACAAGAAAAAATTACTCTAGAAAGTTTTTTTAATTATTTTTAATTTATCATGCATATATAAAATTGTTCTTTCCCCCATTAGCAGAAATATCCTCAATGTTTAAGTCCAATAAACCCTCAAAGACACAAACTGCTGACTTCTTGCAGTGCAACATGTAAATCATTAGAAAACACATACATCTATAATGTAAATTCAAAGTTAAATCTGTTTGGTGGTCCCTGTAGAAGAGGAAGTTTTCTCTCTTTCTGTAGGCAGCAGCTTATCATTTCTTCATGTGTAGCTGTTAAGAGAGCATGCATACAGATGAGTTCTTAGATGTCTGATAGCAATTTACTTACCCAAAGATCCCATTTGCATGTGACAAAGTAGATGCATATAGAGCCTGGGTTTCATTTTATGCTTACATTGAGCCTTTAAGTGACTGCTGCTGAGCACATCCTTGGAATAACAAGAAGCATTTACAACTTCATCCCCTAAAAATTTATATCACTTCTGCTGGATTAATGCTGTAGAAAGTTATAGGGCATATGATGGCATACTCTGCATTTGGATGAGTACCAAAAGGAATGGGTAGTATTAAAGAATGTATATTCCAATAATGCAACAGGTGCTTTGGCTACAATCCTGGGGCACTAAATGAAGTAATCTTTTCATGTGTTACTAATGAAGCTGAGATTTGACCCTCAGTGTTACCCCTAAGGTCTATCTAAACCTGTGGCTGAGTGCAGCTCCATGACCATTGCTCACTTACAAACTTCTAACTTTCAACTCCATAGAATGGTGAAATGACAGGACAGTTTTAACTCACAGTCTGTTTTGCCTGGAGCCCTGCAGTACCGTTGGTTTGGGGCTGACTGAAACATTTGTGGACTGAATGTGTCCCACCTTGAGCACAGGCTGAATTTGACTTCATTGTGGTGAACTAATCCAGAGCTTCCACAAGCCTGATGCCTGAGCCCATCTATGCTGATTTACCCTAGACCCCAACCATTCTTTTCCCTACAAATACTAATAAAACCAGAAGGAAAAGGTATTTTCCCTTCAATATAGGGTGATGCAGCTGTCATTAGTGGAGACGTTGGAGCCTCCATGATGTGAAAAATGTGTACTTTGAATAAATGTTTAAGTGCAATATTTGCAAATGGAATAAAACAATGTCACAGCAGAAATAATTTCCAAATTATTATAAGATGGTGCAAACCATCTTAAAAGACAATACTGAGCCTTTAAAACAGTTTGAATTCTTATTTCTTATTTATCCCTTTGAGAAATGGTACATTCTCATCTTTACTCAAAGACTGAACAGAGCATCACTACCCTCAAACATGTACTATGGTCATGACCATTAATGAGGTGATGATAGAAAATGGCATTGCAACACCATCATTCTGTCAGTTGTAATAATTTCCCCACGTATTTGTTGACCTCAGTGTGTGTTAACTCTTTTGCTGGGTTAACCTTGTCCTTCTGCAGAAACAAAACCCTGTTGTGTAACGTCCCTCTATCTCATACTTGATCCAATCAGTCTTATTTTAAGGCATTGCCAAAGGCAGGAGGTGCTCGTCTTTAAAGGATGTGTTTTCACAAATACTCAAAAAAATCATGCAAAGTGTGAACTATAAAAGGCAGTGCTTCTCTTTTTCTAGGTTTACTTTTTTTGCTGTTGTTTTGGTTTGTGTTTTTGACTTGATTTGTTTCGTTCGGTTTTTTTTTTCCCCTTGGATATAACAATCCAATAGATAATATCACACAAATGGTGTGCAGGGGATGGAATGAGCACACAGCCATTTCATGGGTTTAGAAAGTTTAAAAGTAGTAACAGTACAACCAGTTTTGATTTGTCATCTGAAAATGTTAATGAGCGTAGTACACATGGTTCCTCCGAAGGGAAGGAGGACTGCTCAAGATTAGCACCGCTCCATTAATTTCATTTACACTCTTTGCATCCACCCTACAGCTGGCAGGTTTTTCTAAATAATGCTACCAGACTACAAAAAGGTGTAAAATGAAGAAAGGAGCGGCTCAATAAATAAATTAAGTCAGCACTGACTGAATATAACATTACTTATGACACACAGTATTTAGAGTATTCAATCAGATCTCTTTTACAAGCAATTGATATTCTCAGCAGTCTGTGCATAATGTTGTCAAGAGAGTTAGAAGGATGTTAACATTTCATTACTCTTGTCATTGATTTTTCTCTGCTTTCTTCACAACAAAAGTCAAAACGTGACCTCTTATTCCACTGAATTAGTTCCAGAGCACTTGGCATTATTGACCTCCTAATGAAAATTAATGGAGGCTCCTTTGATTCAGTCTTTCAAGCAGGCACACCAAGCACATTTAAAACACAGGCATGGTTATTTCTCTTATTGAAATGAAGTAACACACTGTTAAGTAATGAAATGTACATTAATGCAACATTAAATTTGCAAATTTAAGTGCACAGAATTCAAGAGACTTAAACTGCATTATCAGGAGCTGATGCTGCAAAGATTTAAGCTTGGCAATAATTTCAGATGTGGAAAGCCAAAGGGTTTTACAAGGAAAGCTATACATACACTTAGAGCATTTCAGCCCCAGGTCCTAAATTTATAGTAAAATTCTGGCAAGACTGAAATGTTTTTATTATGCAGGAGAGAGATCTTCACATTAGCTTAGGTATTTCCATGTTCTTCTTTCCCCTTTTATGCTAGACAAGAATGCAAATTTTTTTCACTGACTTTTGACTTTTGTGCTCATGAGCTGTCACCCTGCAGCTGAGTGGATTTCCTTCATCTGGATTCTTACATAAACTGACTTCTGTCTATGGATATGGACCCCTCCTTCCTTGCATCTGTGTAACTGAGGATTATCTCTACCAGGTGAAAGAGGAAAGCTGAATGGATGCATATCTGGAGTTTGGGTGAAAGCTTGCCATTTTATCTAAACCATTTCCTATTCCTGGAAAATTCTCCCAGAAATGATTCCTGGGGAAATATCTGGGAAAACTGCTTGAATAAGGAATAAACTAACTTAATTTCTCTCTTTCCTTAGACAACAAAGACTATGATGCATATCTATCTTATACCAAAGTGGATCCTGACCAGTGGAATCAAGAAACTGGAGAAGAAGAAAGATTTGCTCTTGAGATTCTACCAGATATGCTGGAAAAACATTATGGATACAAGTTGTTCATACCAGACAGAGATTTGATTCCCACAGGAAGTAAGTCACGTCTTCATTCTCATGTGTTTTCGAAGGAGAAAATGAGTGATTGCAGTGATTTTTTTCAGTCTTGTTTCAATACCTACTCCTTCAGAATGTCATCTTTCCTCCCATGTCTTAGAGAATGGTGAAGATAAGCCACCAAACATTAATGTGCATTTCTCAGATAAGAGGATTATTATTTAGTAATTGTATTATTTTAATTGAAGGTAAGACAGTGCAGAAAGGGCATACACAAGTAAAGGAAATGAAAGAGACTAACATTTTTGTGAGAGTTTGCATCCCTGGGAATGAATACCGAGTTCTTTCTTTTCAGCTCCTTAGCTTTTGTTTGGAAAGATATCCATGATACTAAGTATTACAGAAATTCAGAAAAAGTTGTGTTTGGACTAAGGCAAAGGTTGAGTAATAACTTCTACATGAGACAAAAGTGGAGGATTCTGTCAGTGTCCACTGCAGATAAAGGTGTAGCGGATGTACTTGATCACTCTCAAAGACTGAAATCTAGAATTGATTCCAGCTGGCACAAGTAGATCTTTTTCATGTTTCTCTCACATTATCCAACATAAGCACAGTAATGTTTTGTCAGTTGTTGTAGTGGTCTTCATGACTTCATGGTAACCATATAGACAGCGACAAAGTTCAATACCTTTAATAAAAAAGAAAGGATACTTGGCATAGACAAAGCACACCATACAACATCAAACAGTCTCATGGGTATTTTTTAAATCTACAGCAAACTAGACACTAATTTACAGGAGACGACACTGTTTTTATGAATGTGTGTGGCAGGGGCATGAAGAAAAACAGACTTTAAGCCTACCAAACAACATAGAGTATCACTTGGGTTTGAGACTCAGGCCCTGAAGCACATGGCTGCTTCTCTGTTGTCTAACTGGATGACATGGCCTTTTTAAAGGTTAAAAATCGTGATGAAAATACTTGTTCCAATAGCAATATAGATGATACAAAGTCACAGCTCATGAACAAACACAGTCCATAGCGCATGTGGGAATAGATGTTTTGCAGGATCACAGAATGATTGAGGTTGGAAGGGGCTTTGAGGAGGTCATCAGTTCCAACCTCCCTGCTCAAGCATGGGCATGGTAGAGCAGGTTGCTCAAGACCATGCTCTGCCAGGCCAGCCTGGCACATTTGCAATTGATGTTTCTGCATATTTCAGTGAGATCTTCTGGGAGCAGGGATTTCCCTCTGTTGTTTCTCACCAGTGCATGAGAGCAGACAGCATTCTTAGATTGATTTTTGAGCAATTGTTTTGTTTTGTAGCCTACATTGAAGATGTGGCAAGATGTGTAGACCAAAGCAAGCGACTGATCATCGTCATGACTCCAAGTTACGTGGTAAGAAGAGGTTGGAGCATCTTTGAACTGGAAACGAGGCTTCGAAATATGTTAGTCACAGGAGAAATCAAAGTGATACTGATTGAATGCAGTGAACTACGAGGAGTTATGAACTACCAGGAGGTTGAGGCCCTAAAACATACCATCAAGCTCCTCACTGTCATTAAATGGCATGGACCAAAATGCAACAAGTTGAATTCCAAGTTCTGGAAACGTTTACAGTACGAAATGCCTTTTAAGAGGATTGAACCCATCACAAACGAGCAGGTTTTAGATGTCAGTGAGCAGGGGCCCTTTGGGGAACTGCAGACAGTCTCCGCAATTTCCATGGCTGCTGCCACCTCCACTGCTCTTGCCACTGCCCATCCAGACCTGCGCTCCACCTTTCATAACACATATCATTCACAGATGCGCCAGAAACACTATTATCGAAGCTATGAATACGATGTACCTCCTGCCGGCACCCTGCCGCTTACCTCAATAGGTAACCAGCACACCTACTGCAACATCCCCATGACACTCATAAACGGGCAGCGGCCGCAGACAAAAACTAACAGGGAGCAGAACCCCGAAGAGGCTCACACAAACAGTGCGATACTGCCCCTCTTGCCGCGGGAGACCAGTATATCGAGTGTCATTTGGTGACCGACATGCAAGGGGCTGCCAACCCCCTTGAGTAGAAGCAGAGTCTGCAGTCTGGTGCCTGGAACTACATCCTCGACTGCTGCTGTTAAACATGCATTACAATCGATAACAAACGAGGAAAAACAGGGTCTTGTACATATGTTTTTGCAATTTCTTTGTAGCATCAGTCTTCCTGTTTTACCCATGTCTCTTCCCATTCACATTTTTGACTTTGTTTTATATGTCATTGGAATTTGTATATTTACATTTTTTTTAAATGAAGAGACTGCTGTATAGATAGGAAACTTTTTTGCTTCATTAGTATAGTTTTAGACTTTTTGTTTGTTTGTTTATAACCTCTCTTGGGAATGCTTGGACAAAGCTATGTTGATATCAGAAGCACCACCCATTTTGTTGGCCTGCCTAGCCTAATTCCTGAAGGCCATGCCTGCTGCAGCTCACCTCTTTTGGAGAGATTTTGCTCTTAGAAGGACCCCATCGCTCACTGAGAGCTCCAGTTTCATTTCTACTCCCGTAATGTGCACTGCTCCTTCCCTGTCCTTACAAAGACCCCCTTTTGGGGTAACACTACAGTCTGATCATCTAACATGTAACTTGGTAGATACCTGTCAAACAAGAGAAAATACCCAGTCTGTATCGGTTGCTTCACAGTAGTCACTACAGAGTGTGTAGAAACTAGAGCCAGTTTGGTTTTTGCTTTCTTGGGTTCGTTTCTTTTTTTTTTTTTAATTCTTATTTTAAAAATGAGTTGGTTGTATCCCTTTTATAAATATAAAAGCAACCCTATTTTTAACAAGTCCTGGACAAGTATTCATGTGGTTGTGGATTTTATTTTTTAAGCACTTAATTTTTTTTCTTTTCCAACTTTCAAAATCCTGCAAATAACATTTGCAAATGTCAGGCGAGTAAGACAAGTGAGGCAATAGACACTGAAGTGCAGAGTCCTGCTGATATGTACAGTGATGACTTCCAAACCAAAGGGGAATAAAAAAGACAGTATTGTAGATGGTTTGTCACTTTGTATTATAGAAAGTGTTATTTTCAAAAAAAAAAAACTAAGAGCAAAAAATTATTTTCCTGTGGATTTCAGAGTCCCTTGTATTTTAATGTTCCAAAAACTGTATTTGCTTTAAAATGATATATTCAGGATTAAGAAATCTTTCATTTGGTTTTAGCTTGTAATGATAAATAAAACTTTATTAATTTCAACATGATTTCAGTAAGAACTCAGGCAGAAAAAATGATGATTACCAGAAATATAATTGTTTTCAGAATAAACTTTATTTATACAAAATTAATATTTAAATCAGACCTGGAAGTATTAAAAACAATTTATTCACTTTAATGAATAAATAAATTAGTTTTATTTTTATGTATGATTCTATCTTTGAGGAGTTGCAAATAATGCATGTACCATGGCTGACAGGGAAGAAAAAAATCCCACGACTGTGTTTACATCCAGACATCTTTAAGACAAATTAAATAAGCACCTTGGTCATACTTATGTTTTAAATAACAGAAAAGTCCTTTCTGGTTTTAGGAAGAGAGAGGAGTGGTGCAGCTCTGCAACATATTCAGGCCAAGCTCTGTGCTAGTCCCTGCTGGCAAAAGCAGAGGAGCTGGGGTGGAGTTACTGGTGGCAGCACACTGTCATAGAGTCATGGGTTTGATTTATCCCTGCAGAATCGTCACTGGTGTCCTGGCAAACAGGCCTTAGAGTCTATTTCTGTAATTAATTAGCTTGAGGTGTTTTTATGGCAGCTGAATGACATAGACCAATATAATGGAAGTGTGGGGTTTGTTCATCATGATTGTCATAATGAGAAAAGTATAGCTTACAATATTTTGGTCTCCTTAATGAGAAGTGAGTGGGGAAACTGCAGTTTGGGGGATGTTTGTGGGAGCAATTCAGAACTGACAGTGTGGGAGGAAATGACTGTGCTACTGTTGGGAAAGTGAAGAAATCTCAGTATCTGCATAAGAAGCTAATAGACCTTTGAGGTGTGCACTGATCTTTATTTGCTTAAAATGTTTATTTCTCTGAGATTTAGCTCAATTCAATCTTTTCTACAATCTATTCTTTATTATGGTGTCTCTGGACATGTGCCAAACATCCACAAAATGGAAATTAGGCTGCTAGGCCAGATAAAATTTTAAGAGAGCTTTGCACTTTTGCTTTAAGAAAGTTATTATTTATTTGCTCTTACAGACACCTGTCAGGCACTGATGGCATTTTCCTTCATTCGGCTGGATGCATGTCCTGGTTTCCACTGGGCCGAGCAGTGGAGAAGGGGAGGGGTTGAGCGAGAGGCAATGTGGTGCTTAATTTCCATCTGGGCTTAAACCACGACAGTCCCAAATACCCCAGGATCCTCTGAAAGCAATGCATTATTTTTTTCCCTGTACATGTCCCAGTGTAAAGACTGGGATGTGAAATAAATGTGGAATTTAATTATCTGACCACAGTCACATTTAAACAATTGGTAAGTGTTAGCCACACGGGAAGTACTTTTCTGTTCTTCTATTTTTAGTGTAGATTTAAGGACTTTGAAAAGCATGATTCAGGGATTGACAGATACTATTTGATATTCACACTACTAAAAGAAAGTTTTTCTTATAATGTTTTGTCATAATATTAAGTATAAAACAAACAAACAAGCAAAAAAGACAAACAAACCATAAAACCTGAAGTAAATGGAGAAGCTGTCTGTGGCTTTAGAAATATTCCTCCTTAGTATTCCTCTTCTGTGAACAGCTCTGTGTGGGGAACAGTGAAGGAAAGCATTGTGTGTTCATGTGCTCCAAGTTCGACAAAAGTTCTTTTGGAATACAAAATAAAATGGAAAAAAACAAACAAACAAACCAATCAAACCCAACAAAAACTGTCATTGCCCCAGTGCTAAGGCTCCATCATTTTTGGTGAAGGTGTTTTGGTTTTTGACAATGCAGCCTGAACTGTGCATGCAATAGCCACATATAAGGTTTAGCCATAAGCAAACAGCACTTTATTTTTAAAAAGGCACAGTGTGATGATCAGAAAAACTTACCCTGCCTGGTCAATAACTTTGGGTCTGTATGTAGATTCTATGCACATGAATCATCCAAGTGTGGTGCTCTGTCTTTAAAAGGCTCTCTCTAATCAGGGTCATCCGTGTTATAAAAGAACTCTGTTGCACAGCATGTGTAAATTCAGTATATAGGTTCTCCAGACAGCATATATAGCTGGACAGAAATGGGAGACTCTATAGAATGCAACTAATTATTTTGAAGGCAAAATGCATTGCTGGGTCTGATTCTGTTCTCAGTTGCAGCACAGTTGAGGGTAAATCTAATAAATCTGAATGAGTGTAAGATTGATTTGTGTGGGAGAAGAAAATTGGAAAACCAAAGAGAAGAGGAATTCATATTTGCACTCTGTGAAAAGCTGAAATCTTGGCTGCAGGGAAAGGAGCAGCAAAATGCCTTCTGAATTTTAGAGGGGACCCAGTTCTCACCTGGCAGCCAACATCAAACACTTTTAATACGATCTGGTTCAGAGTTAAATACTGTTAGGCTGAGATGCAAACTAAGATTTTTCTATTACTGCACAGCTGTGAAAACCATGTGTATGTTACATAATGGGTGATAATCAGCTTCAAAATAATTGGAAAGCTTGTTATGCCTGCCTGATCAAAATTCACAAAGTTTTATTTGGATATTGTGCATTAATGACACCTTTAAATTATAGATAGAGCAGTGAGATTTGGGGGAAACTGGCCTAGTAAACAGGATTCCTTCATTTCTAAAATAAAAACAGAAAAAAAAAAAAAAAAAAGGGAGAAAATGTCAAGCTAGCAAGCCTAAGGAGAGTTTAATTAAAATCCAAAGAAAAAAACCCACCATAGTAAAGTAAACTCAAAAATAGAACAAAGGCCAATGGAGAATAAAGGGCAAAATACCCACTTGCTTTTTGACTGTATTGTGGTTTCTTTTGTCATGCAAAGCTCTGTACTCTGGCTGACCTACATCAAGCAACTGGCTTTTTTGGAGGCCATCCAGGCAGATCAGCAACACAAATATATCCCTGTATGTCTAATACACTTCCGAATGATTTTGTACTTGTTCATAGCCTAGCACACAGTGATTTTTGTTTGTCTTCTATTGTTGTGATAAAGAGGATGGCAAAAATCTGTCAGTGCTAAAAAAATCTCTGTAACAGACTTAGCTTATTAACAGAGTAACTATATTCCTTCACTCCCACCCCCTATCTGGTTTGCTGTTATTTGAACACTTATTTCTAACCCAGTTGAGAAATAGGTTAATGTGGCTGGCAACAGGAAAAATGTAAGCAACCTCATAACAATGAGTTTCCTTGTATGATGAAGGCTGCAAGTTCCCTTGCTTTCCTTTTTTTTGTATAAACACATCTCTTCACCTCCTAAATAGCCCACTGAGTGGAGGCTGAAGAACACCATTGTGTCTTTAATTTCAGATTCACTGAATTTAGCATGGATACTGAGCTGTTGCTTGTGATGTAATTTTGCTGGGCCATTTTCCGTTGACACTGGCTCTGTCCTCCAAGAAGATGTTGGCAGCATCACACTTCTCCAAACAGCCTTGACTTGATGTTCCAAAACTTGGAGTTATTGCCCTCGGGAGCAGAAATGATAAAAATGTTTCAGCTGTTAAGAGTTTTCCTATTCCTTTTTTTTTTTTAATTACTTTTTTTTTTTTTTTAAATATATATTTTGCTTGTAACGAAGTTTGACTTTTGCTCTGCACTAATAAGCTCTGGAGGTAGGTTTAGAGTCCACAGGGTCATGAAGTAGTTAGAGAAGAAATTACAAAGGCAGGTCTGATATGTGGAAAACATATCAATTCTGAATCTGTTCAGGTTACTAAAAAATGAGTATGTTTTGATTGAGGGTTTTTAAAGGAAAGTATTCAAATTTTAATTACAACCAGCTTCATTCCAAAAGCTTATCAGCATTTTTAATATTAAATAGCCAATACCTTAGATAACATAACTTCGGAAACATTCAATAGTCAATTCAAATATGTTTATTTTGGGGGACTAAGGACATGATTCTCTAGGATCTAAATGTTAAATAAAATAGATAATCTTTATCTAGTACTGAGCTTACAGAGAGTACAAACATTTCTTTGCTTGATCACTAGTATTAGGAAAACAATTTGAAGCAAAATGTGAGAGCTAAGAATGTGAGGGGGGTATTATTGATATCTTTTATAAAGACAGCCCTTAACCATCGAGACATGACAAAAGGAACACACAAATTACTAAAAAAATGGATGTGTATTTTAACCTTCTCTTTCTCTGTTAATCAAATATTAGCTCTCTCTCTGCCCCCCTCAAAAAAACAAAATCATCCAGGAACAGTCAACACCTACTGAGCCCATACTCTCAAACACATTTTGTGACAGACAAAGAAGTGCAAGACAGAACAGGCACCACGTGTCAGCAACTGAGAAGCTCCACAAATGTGTTCCTGTGCACGGAGAAGGAGAGCACAGGGCCTTGGCCTCATGTTTAGTTTCTCCTGTGTCAGGTGGGTGCAGAAGGAGGCATGGGCTCAGAATATCACCGCTGTCCTACCTCCAGCAGGCAGCAGAGAGGGAAGGTGGGCAGGAAGTTGCTACTGATGCTAATGAAAATAAACTGAGAACCATCAGATGTCGAGGGACAGGTACCCTGTGACAACGCAGCAGGAAGAGCAGGGACAGCTGGCAATACTTATAATAGTTACATGTTCAAAGTAAATGCCGGCACCGAGCATAGGAAGAGGTCAGCTTGCTGGGCTGTGTGCAATCCACCAAATGACAACTGCAGGAAATTGCCATCTCAGTCTGCTAACATCACACCTGAACACCCTCACAGAAACTTCCATCCTATCCTGCCCCATCCCATCCTATCCTACCCTGTCCCATCCCATCCTCCCATATCTGTTTTCCTTGCAGACTGAATTAGAAGTACAAGCACTCAAAGCTTGCTGTGAGGCCTCAGACTGGGGTCCACATGAAAAATCTTGGCAGAGGTGTTTAGGGTGAGTCAATGTCTTCTTTCCGGAGAAGAGACTTACAGGAGCAAAGCTTTGAGTTGATAAAAGGTTGTATTTTTTGTTCTCAGTTAGCACACCGTTTTTCACATCCACACAGGCTGCTCGTATGAAGTATGATCCTGATACTATTCTGACCTTCTCTGAGGTAAAAAGAAAGTCTTGAAACTGTCAGTTATGGGCTTAAAATATCCCATTAAGCTGCAGAGTCTGCACACACACTTGAAAAATAAACACAAATAAAGAAGAGCAAATTAGCAATGCAATTACTTAATGTGTTTAAACCTGGGTTTAGATAATTCTTTTTCCAGGGAAGGTCATCTTCTCCTCATGTTTTGTAGGAAGTTAATTAAGAGACTTTGCAAAATTTTCTCTCCATTCTTTGCATGACAGGTAAATCATAGAGAGATTTGTTTAGGAAATCTCATTATTCATTGTAAGTTTAAAACACAAGTGGCAATGAATTTACAGACATAGAAGAAGTTGTTTGCTGCAGTTAATATTCTCTGGTGAACAGCTCACTGCAGCCCTAATTGAGTTCTTAGGAACGTTTCAGTAGAAAATGTAAACAATTAGCATTGTACGCTTACCTTCAGCATCACATTAGAACATAGTACATTTGTCATCTTACGACCCAGGCAACTTCAAATGGAACAATTATGTAAATACAAAGCAGTGAGGAGAACAGCGACACAACTGTCTCTCCATCTATCTTAGCAAAATAGTTCAGTGGCATCAGGCTCCTTCTTTGAGACCACTAACCTATGCCTACCTCAGCAAAACACATGAATCTGCCAACTGCGCAGATATCTGAGACAAAAATATTGCAATAAGCACTCTCAAATCTTAGTTACATCACAAAAGCACTTTATACAGTTTTATTCCTGTACATAGGTATTTTAACTTGTGACCATTTAATCATAGAACTGCACAACAAAATAAAATAAGTAGCACTCACAAAAAATCAAAGAAGCCCCAAAAATCTGGGTTTACTCATAACATGGCATTTCCCATGTGCTGCAAGGAGATGACAAACTCATAACCAAGCCATTGCTAGGGATACTATGACACAGATCCATTGCTGGGTGACACAGGGCGGGAGAAGAATAGGGAAGATCTTTGCTGGTCATGTTGTGACCAGGCAGGTGAACACAACCAGCATTCATCTAGTCCTGCTGCCACAGGAAATTACAGATATCCTTTGCCTGGAAACCCAAATTTAACATGTGCTTCCTTCACCACCTGTTTGCTATCTGAAGCCATTTATATGACATGGTTCGAGGTAGGAAATGCTTTTTTTTCCAGGTAATAAAACCTACCTGAATATCTGCCAAATTTCCTATTGTAAATAGTGGTGGCAGTACGGTTCATCCATTTTTTCAGAATACCTCTTCACTTTTCTAAACAAAATAGCTCATGAATAGCTCTCAGTGCCATATAGGAAATACAATTTCTACTTTTTTTTTTTTTTATGTTGTTAGTTATTTGAAGAGAGAGAAGCAGCAAAGACGCTATCTGCTTGAAATGACACTTGCCAAGTTGTTCATTATGAAACGTTGAAGAAAAATTCCCTTTTAGTCATCTTGGACACCTTACCATATAAGCATCATTCAAGATCCCCTCAGAAAGCAATCTAGAGCACAAGGAGTTGGACACAGGCTGAGATCCACATGCATATAATTTTCAATAATGTTTTCATTCCTTTTAGCTTCTTGAATTGTGCTTTTGTTTGCTTGGCTTTGCTTTGCTTTATTTTGCTTTTTTTTTCCTAAGGAGACATCAGGACTGAGATACCTTTGCACTACATGAGTTTATTAGGAGGAATGGAGCAGAAGCCCAGAGAACTGCAGTAAAGTAGTCATAAACAAGGCTGAAAGACTCCTAACTGCACATGGCAGCTGTTCAAAGAGCTGCTGGATTTCCTTAGCTCCCACTTCAGGCAATTCTCCCCTGCACAGGCAATCCAACAAAGAGGTTTTTTAAGGGGAAATGTTGCTTTCAGGTGCCATTGTACCTGGAGTCTCAGGCACAGGGAGTCGGATGCCCCCCACTCTCTGAGAAATGAGCTTTCTTTGGAAAGCTGAGGTTTCCTCCTCCAGCCTTCTGATTGCTCTCTGTTGGCTTTCTAAGCTCTCCAAAGTCTTGAAGAACAAAATAAAATCAAGTATTTCAAATTCAAGGTGAATTTGTGGGAATGTACAAAATCATCATTGATTATTTCAAGCAGCTCACTGGAACACAGATCTCTGCCCCTTCTTCCTCTAACTCTTACTGGTCTTCTGCCCTAGACAGCCATCGGCTATAATTTATTTTAAATGTCCTGTAAAAATATGACCTAAGGTGTTTTTATTTTTATATTAGTCAGCAAACTAATAAATAGTTTAACATCTTCATGGTAAAGGTTTGAAGATTTGTTAATGATACATGTTCAGCATGCTAACAAAGTTAAAGAGGCAGCTGCCCAATTCTGAGCAGTGGTGAAACAGCAGCAATTAGTGAGTGGAGGATGCTAAAAGGCAAAATACTAGTCTTAGCTTTTTTGGTAAAAGGGACTTAAATTATCTTCCCAACATTGCATCTAAATATCCACCACTGTCACTCACAGCAGTTTTGAGCCACCTATGAATTTTGCAAGAAAAGCACACCATTAAACTCTGTGCAGTTACTAGTGTCGTAAGACTGTTCATAATATATAAAATTAACCATATGCACCATTTCATCAGTAAATGTTTTTATTATCCTATTGTACTTTCTGCACCTTCTTCAGATGGCAAGAAAACAAAATGACCAAAAAGATCTTTAACAGAAAAAACACGTGTCTGGTGGAAATACTAGAAGAAAAATTTCATCGCCTTCTCTTTCATAAAAAAAGCTGCAAAAGTAATACAAATAAAGCAATTTGTCTAGGGGATTTAGTTTCTTTAATTTTATTTTGTTACTTTACTCATCTCAGAAGGAGCTGACTGTCCATAAACAGAGTGCTCAACACAAGAAGTAGTAGTCCCTTCTTGGGAGCCCACTGCTCAAAGTTAATACCTGGATAAGTATCTCGATAAAGCCCTCTGTTAATAAAGCTCTCAGCTGGTCTTCCATAATCTGAGGAACCAGCAGAGTAGAAATGCTCTGTAGCTCCTATTAAATACATGCACATATATTGAAGATTTAAATATATACTTACCATCTTTAATTTTTCATTGATGGAATGAAACGAGGAAGTGCTGTGCAAGGCCTTGGCACCTTTTATCTTAATTTCTGTAATAGTTGATTGAAGTAAAAAAAATATTTCTACTGAAGTCAGCAGAATTAGCTGCAGCTGTGTATAACTGGTGCAAAATAAAGAGCAGAATCAGGCCCAGAATTTGGGAACATGAATTTCTGGCTATTCTATAATTTAATTGAAGATTCAGCATCATTGCTTTTTCCAAATGTCCATTACTATTGCCATATAAACCATAAATTAACATATGTGTTCTTGTCAAGGTTTTCTTTAAGGCTACAGGTATGACTACAAACAGGAAAATATGTCTCTTCCGTTAAACACTTTGTTCAAAATCATTAAAGTTAAAATAGAAGCACTAAAGTTAAGTAGAATTACATCAGTCTATATTTATGCCTACTGTATAGTAAAGATTTTATCTAAAGAGATTAACTTATATTTATTTTTTAAAAAATTAGATGGGTCATAGCTAAAAGGAACTGCATTTTTGTAGTAATACTATAATTATTGCTGAGAAGCAAGAGAGTCATGATCAAAATGTTACCTAGTTTCAGTGTATGTTACTTTAAAAAGAACATGTTTTTTGTTATTCTAACTTTTGGAAATTTCACCAAGCCTGGTATAAAAAAAGAAAAAAACCAGAACAGCTTGTTGTAATAACTATAACATATTAAACATTTTTGTATTTTCATCAATTTTATTCTTACAGGAGAAAAGACATCACTCACTAAATATGAATGCTGCACATGTTAGCAATAGAAATATTGATTTTTGTAACTTTGATTGCACTTGCCTTAACTTTTCCACACATATATACAGACACAAATAACACATGGCGGGGGGGGGGAAGGAGGATTAAGGGAAATAAAACCCACAAAAGTAGGCAAGTTTTACATTATTTAATGAACAATAATACATGAGCTTATTCAATACAATCCTTGTAAAGAGCACATGATGCCATAGGTTTGTTAAAGCACAAGGTGTACTTTGTCAAGATTAAAAAAGAAAAAAAAAACAACAAAACAACACAAAACCAAACAAAAAAAAAAAACAAACCCTTTTGGTGTGACTTTGATTTAGGTTTAAAAAGTTGGATGTTTAAAAAAAAATCTTTATTACTTGCATATGAATATTTTTGTATAATAATATACAAAGAAGGTTTTAAAACAAAACAAAAAACCCCACTTGCTTTATGGTGTGCAAATTTTAGAGAAAAATAAACAGGGTATGTGTCCAGTTTGTAAAACAATGTTCTCCTTTCAAGAGTACTCTTTCACTGACTAAATGCAAGGTTATGACAACTTGAAATATCTTTTTTGTGAACTGACAAAGAAAAAATAAAGCAATGTGAATAATTTGCGTATGCAAACTTTTTTTTTTTTTAAAGAGATTGTTGCTCGTAGCAATACAAATTTAACAGCATGATAGAGCAGGCTTTGAAGACACCAGTTCAGTGATTTGCCTAGAAGGGCATCCTGGGCCAGAGCATACGCATTGGATAAGCTGGCACAGCCCCATGGAGGAAATGGAGCTGCTCCAGCTTACTCCAGCTGAGAATCTGACCTCTAATATTTTCCTTCCTGTTGTTTCTTCTTGTTCTGCTGTTTTATTTCATAAGGATATTTTCTTTAGGATATATTTTTTTTTTGTGTAGTCTTTTTTTCGTAAAATCACTAAGGGTTATGGAAATGATCATAGTAAAGCAAGAAGTGCAGTCTCATAACTCTCTGGGGCAAGGATTTTGCGTGTAGGTGGCACATACGTGTTTGATTTATTGCAGCATTGCTCGAGTTTTATGGCAGTTTAGCTCCACTGGAACCACAGGGTGACAGGGGAACAGGCTGAAATGGTGGGGAATAGAGTAACATGATAGGGAATAATTTTTAGTAGTCCATGTGTGTGTGTGGTGTGTCTGTGTGAGCAGCATGGAAGACCCTGACTGATACAGAAACTGTAGTGGAAGAGAAGGAGCTCGAATCACAGCAATGTTGTCGTTGTACCAAGGAAAGCTAATGACAAAATGTCAAAAAGGGCATTATTGAAAACCTCGATGATGGTTGTCTTTTTTTAAAGTTTGTTGAATATGGCATCACGCCTGGGTCAGGACAAATTCCATTCTTGGGTTTCTGAGCAGACTGTAAGCTCTGTGGTCCTCTTTGAAGCTGCAGTGGCACAAATCATTATCCAAGGCAATGGGTTCATACTCGTGTCACACCAGTCTCATGAACTGCAATCAGCTTCTTTTTGGCCTTCCTATCAAGACCCTCATCTTCTGAAGTCCTGAAAGATGCGAGAAACACTGAACTTGTTTCCTCTCTTTTATTATTTTTTTTTAAGCTGTGATTCTCCTCAGATGCTGGGGGAATTGCTCCAAATTTGCGCCTCTGTAACACAAGAATTTGGGGCCTTGCAATAACAGACAGGCACCAGTGCACAGCAGCTCTTACAAAGGTCTATTGTATGCCATAGCTAGAGCTTAAGTTGTCAAAAGAAGTGGTGATCTTCTGGCTCCAGACGCCCAGGCCACAGACCACCCTGTGTCTCTGTAGCTCACGAGTATCACAAGACTTTTTAAAAAATGACAACTGAATTGGTTTACCTGCAGCAACTCATATTTAAATGCATTTTTAATATTACTGTATTTTGCACCTACGGTCTGGAGTCTGGAGTCAAGGCGAACTATATTAAAAAATATTGTTTCTAAAGACAGTCACCCTTTTGAACTTTGAATCTGTCTACTTCATCTACATCTCATGAGATTTTTATCTTTGCTATACAAAATATCAGTAAGATCATTTGAATAAATGATCATGGTTTCACCAATATCAACACGATTCATTGGCCTGGTATGGTGGCAGGAAATGCATTTAGCATTCGATTAGGCATCATAAGAGTTATGATTACTCAACTACCAGCATGTGACATGCACAGAAATATGGTATCCACTGTAAATTCAAAAATATTTATGTATATTTAGTTACATTTTTTAAATATTGCTATTTAACAGACATTAATAAAAAAATTGAAGAACATAATGCTCTTTACTGTATTGTTCTGCATTCCTTGGAATTCTTAGACACATGACTGAGACAACTAGAAGTGCAAAACTTTTATTAGTTGCTGGTATTCTCTCCCAAAATCATGCATGTGTGAACACGCTGGGAAGCCGCATAGGGCTGCATGTTTGAAGAGAGACAATCACAGGAAAAAAGTAAGTAAACAAGAATATCACTTGAAGAGCACTGGAGTCTTGGTTTCAAAAACTAAATAAATAAAAAGACAGAGACAAACAAATAAAAACAATAAAAGCACCAACAAGCACCAATACTGATCAAAATATTTAGAGTACCTCTGGACAGATTTCTTGGATTCCCCTAGCCTGTACCACTTAAACTTATTCTTATAATCACTTGTGTTGATTGATTAAATATAATTTTCCCTCTCTTTATGGGTATTTATACCCACTTTTTATTTTTCCCAACATATGTTTTTTATTTGGCACAGGAGATGGGGGGAGGTTTCATACTTTATTTTGCATAGATAATTGAATTTGGTAGTTAATAAAAAAATAAGTATTTTTTAAGTACTAGGTTTATATAGTTAGGAATTTAACATGGGATCTGTAATAGAAACATAGGTTTATGAGCAGAGCTGTGAAACGCAATTATTCACACACTGTGAGCTATCTACAGGTCAGCTACTGGATCAGGGAGACCAGAATGTCATTTGAAATACTACATACATGACTGAAAATTAAATGCTCAGGTATTTACAGTGTCCGCTGAAGTGCAAATAAAACTGGTTTTACAAGTAAAAAGCTGTTTTATTTCAACTGCAGAACTTTAAGAGAAGGTTTTCTGTTAAACAACCTGCTAAGAAACATAAAAGACACCCTGATAGTCATATATTATGAAAGGTGATTGATGCTGAGAATAAAAAAAAGAAACATTATGATGCAAGATAGACAGGTAATTGTAGTTTAAGTTTTCAAAATTGCTCCAAAAATTCTGGGAAATAGACCCTCACCTGAAATAGACTCATCGATTGTACACAGGTTAGTTTCAGAGCTCAGTGGAAACAAATGCCAAGAGTAAAATGAACAGTAAACATATTTTTCTGCAGAACAGGAACTACAGTGTTGAGAATAATGTGAGCAGAGGAGATAAAAAAGTAACGTAGAAGTGATGTCTAAATGCATTGTCTAGAGATTGAAAAATAGGCTCCATAAAATTAGTCAGAGATCTTTAAAGTGTTTTACCTTCCAGTTGCATGCAGAAAGGGTTCATTCTTTTAAATGAACATGCACACCACAAAACCAAATAGCTATTCTTCTCTGAACGCTGATGAACTTTACCCAGTTCAGTATGTTCTCCATACTTATACTGCAGGGAAATAAGCGCCGAGCAAGGTAAAGTTAGGACAAAGCCTGGGCCCCTTACGATTACTTTATATAGCACTCTCATTTCTGTCTTGAGAAATTAGGTGTTGACTGTCTTCAGATTTAGTATTGGCTGTGGTGGAGACAGCTGTCAGAAGCAACACAGCCCAAATATTTGATGTGGGAATATAGTGTGGCTTTTCTGTCAGCAGCACTGGATACAGTGCCAACAACAAGCTCAAGATTTTTGTTCTCCTGTGAGCATCATCTTGCACCCCACAGTAGCACCACATGTACTGGAGAGAACTGAAAGAATAGAAAAGCATTAAAGGAAGAATATGCTATGAAAGAGGATCTAAGAAAAAGAACTGTTGCTCTTATGCTGGTTGACTTCTCATCCCGCATGATAAATTCCTTGTTGCCTTCTCCAGGCCTTACTCAGTCCTGGTTTCTGGCCCCAAATGAATGAGATCCATAGACAATGCTGAGCCACAATGTTTGGCTACCTCCAGGCAACACCAGCTTAGCCATTTTTGCACTCCCCACTGCAAGAGGTGACTTCCTCCAAGCTAACTTCCAAAACTCACCTAACTGTAATTCTTATTTGTTCTACTTGGCCACAGAATTTTGTGTGTTATCCGTACACTACATTTCCTGTTTTTGGGTTTGATATCCTGCTTCTTTTAATACATCTAAGAGGGCATTTTTGTTATAAAGAATTGGTTGTAAAGTTAAAGAGTATAAATTTGTTTGGATGCACTAAAGTGAGGATGTGGTGGTGGGGTGGTTTGACCTTGACTGGACACCATGTCCCCACCCCAGCCACTCTGTCACAGCCCTCCTCATCTGGAGAGGGGAAGGAAAATATAACAAAAGGCTCATGTGTTGGAGATTAGGACAGGGAGAGATCACTCACCAGCTAACATCATAGGCAAAACAGACTTTACTTGAGGAAATTAATTTAATTTATTATCAATCAAATTAGAGTAAGAGAATAAAACAAAATCTTAAAACACTTCCTCACCCTTCCCTACTTTCTTGGCTCAACTTAGAGTTGAGCCTAGAGAATCAACTGGATTCTCTCTTCCTCCTCCTCCCATGTAGGGGCACAGGGAATGGGGGCTGCAGTCATTTCATCACACATTGTCTCTACTGCTCCTTCTTCCTCAGGGGGACGACTCTTCATACTCATCCCCTGTTCCAGGATGGGTTGCCTCCCACTGGAGATAGTCCTCCATGAACTTCTTGAACATGAGTCCTTCCCACAAGCTACAGCCCTTCACAAACTTCATCATGGATCCCTTCCTTGGGGTGCAGACCTTCGGGAACAGACTCCTCCAGCATGGCTCTCCCATAGGTCCACAGCTCCTGCCAAGAACTTGCCCTAGCACAGGTTTCCTGTGGTGGTACAGCCTCTTTTGGACATCCACCTGCTCTGGAATGGGGTCCTCCATGGGCTTCAGGTGGAGCTCCATCGTGGAGCTCCATGTGCTGCAGGGGCACAGCTGCCTCACCAAGATTTTCATTATGGGCTGCAGACGAATCTCT